>VXAV01002296.1:12677-51535 GCA_013399715.1 Alectura lathami | reverse complement strand
ATTTCTATAAAAAAAATAAAAAAAAAAAAAAAAGTTATTGTATGGAGCAATAGGAAAATCTTAGTCCCTACCAAAGAACTTGGAAAAATAGAAAGACCATCCTTTTATTCGGTATCATGATTGTACAAATCTGGGGTATGTGTTTGTTCTAGTTGAAGAAATACTATCACTTTGAACACTTGCCAGTTCAACAGTGTCATTAAAATTGGCAAGGATCCCTCATTCTCCTAGGAAACAGCACATTTGTGGAATGTGATTACTTCAGATGAATCTCTCATTCCACACTTGAGAGTAACATCATCATTGCCTAATGTTTGATTCTGTTTCATATTACATTACCCTAAAAAAAAAGAAACTATTGTTAAAGCCTACTCTTATTTATTCAGTATTAATTTTAGTCAGCTTTTTTCTTTTTCTGAAAACTGGATAAATTTCAAAGACTAATGCATAATTTTAACTGTACCACACTCAAAAGTCCCTTCCCAATTCCATGAAAACTAACACCTTCCCATTTAAAACTGAATTTTCATATCTGTTTTGAAGAACTGGTGAATCTACACTATAGCATCACTGAAAACTGCCAAACTTCCAACGTATTGGTATCTTCTGTTAAATTTGGTATTAACTGAACACCACTTTGCAATTATGCGTAATGTCAAATCCCTAGTTTGAGCTAGTCCCAGTGGGAACTATTACGTCTTCACCTCCAGATTCACACTGGTTTATGCCAGTGAAAGTTCTTATCCATTAAACAGTACAAACTGAGGAAAATCCATTTCAGTAAGACAATTTGCCTACACATCCTAACTCTTCACCTCTTTTCATCAGGTGCAGTATTTATAGCTACGAAAATTTAATTGTGACAGATTGCACAGATTACATATAATTTATATTACTCTTGTGGGCCAAGAAATATGGATGTACATAGCATCAGCTGTAGATATCAAGAAGATTGACTTGTGTTTTCTTTATTATATCTTGGTAATGCATTGTATAATTTGAAGAATAATCTGCACCTTGCTTCAGTAGTTTTCAGAGAATTTTTTGTTTGGACCAAGGCAATGTAGAGCTGCCTTTCACTGTTAAATCAGGTCCACAGATGTATAGCTGAAATTGCTTTACATGTTCACAAGCCATACTGTAGCTATCAACTCTGTATATTCTCAATGCTGCACAAAATCCTCGTATTGTTAGATATTATATAACCAACCCTGCTTTACTATCTTTCAGGCTTTTATTTCTGAAAAATATGCAGTTGGATACTTTAGAATACTAGACTTCATAGGCTTCACATAAAGTGAACATCTTTAATGTGGCAGTTTAGGAGAGAAAAGAACCTCAGCAGGTCCTGAAAGTAACATGAAAGGCTGACAATCCCAGGGTAACTCATTAGAGAAAGTAGGGTCTTGTAGTTATCAGAACCTGTAGTAGTATGTTCCTCTTAAAATTATATTTTTGTTTCCTTTTAAAATTATATTTTTAGACAATATTTGATTTTTCTCTGAGAATCAACATTTAGGAGGTAGAGTAATTTTTTTTTTCAAGTTCTTGACAAAATGCTGTTTTTTTCTCGTTTTCTTATTTTCTTTGGGATCATGTAGCCCAGTGTAAGGATAAGCTCTATGGATTTTTTTTCATTTGTGTAGAAATAACCAGGAAAGCTGTAAGAATGTAAAATTTTAGTATTATTGTACTGGTAAGACATTTCATTATTAATTACATTGTTCAGAGAATTACAATTCGGGTACAGAAAATCACTTCAGGATGGATGTTTGTATGGATATATTTGATTCTAAGCATATTCTATATAAATCTATCAGTATTTTCACTCCAGGCTGATAATTCATTAGGCTTTCCACAGCAGCATCAATATTGTGTTAGGATGTCTCCAATATTTCCAGCTTAAATAAAAATTGTACTCTGCAAACTATCAGATCAATTGTTTTCATTGGATCATTGATGTGATTGTTTCTCCTACACGAACAAATCATTTGCAAATTATTCTCATGATAGTCTGGACTGACAAAAAAATCATTTCCCATCTTTCTTCCCCTTTTTCATCTCCTAGGGTCAAGAGATTTTAAAGTCCCTGCTACCAGTCTAGGTTTCTTTGGCATGCCCTAGTACAACACAGGAGTGTACGGGTACAGAGAGACTTAACCTGTTGCTTTCAGCATGTCATTAGACAATTTTGGACACTGCTGGACTAGATCCAAGCCTGAATCACAAATTGTTTCACACATCAGAGCTGTTCCTGCTCCACCTTCATTCATGAATCTGTTGCTATGAAAAATTGCTCTGAAAACCAAAAAGATCCAAGAGAGAAGGCCAAGACCAGGATCTGTCAACTGCTTTCAGTTACCCAAGACTCCTCTCAGAGATGTGCAGTCAGGGACAAGAAGCCAGGCGGAAACTGCAGCAAGAGAAACAAGATGTTCAGAGAGGCTGCTGAATTTGAATGTGTTTAAAACAGAGGAGAGCAAGTTCCTGAGCAATCTAATGCAACTACAAAGCTAGTCTTGCTTCAGTGAGGAGGTTGGACCAGGTAAACTTCACTGCTTCCTTTAATTATAAACTAACTCGTGATTCTGTTTGATGAAGCTGAAGTTCATCAAGGTAACCAAACTTTATATTACCACTTAAAACAAATACACTGCTTGAATGTTAAAATGATTTCTTTCCTCACATCTGTCCATGGAAAGGTGGTGGAACAGCTTGTTCTTTAGTACATCTCCAAGCAACCGGAAGAAAAGAAGGTTATCAGGAGTAGTCAGCATGCGTTCGCTAGGGGGAAATCAGGCTTGACCAATCTGGTAGCCTTCTACAAAGCCATCACCAGCTGGGTAGATGAGGGCAAAGCAGTGGATGTTATCTACCTTGATTTCAGCAAGGCTTTTGACACTGTCTCTCATGACAACCTGGTAGTAAATCTTAGAAGGTATGGGATAGATGAATGCACAGTGAGGTGGATTGAGAACTGGCTGACTGGCAGAGCCCAGAGTGTTGCGATCAGTGACATGGAATCTAGCTGGAGGCCTGTTACTAGCGGTGTTCCTCAGGGGTCAGTGCTGGGCCTGGACTTGTTCAACATCTTCATCAATTACCTATGTGAAGGTACAGAGTCTGCCCTCTGCACGTTTGCTGATGATACAAAGCTGGGAGAAGTGGCTGACACCCCCAAAGGCTGTGCTGCCATTCAGCAAGACCTGGACAGAATAGAGAGCTGGACACAGAGGAACGTGATGAGGTTCAACAAGGGCAAGTGTAGAGTCCCACACATGGGGAGGAACAAACACATGAACCAGTACAGGGTAGGGGCTGACTTGCACACTTCCTCCTCTACTCTGCCTGGGTGAGGCCACATCTGGAATAGTGTGTTCAACTCTGGGTTCCTCAGTACAAGAAAGACAGGGATCTGTAGGAGAGAGTCCAGGGCAGGGCCACAAAGATGATCAGGGGCCAGGAACATCTGCCATATGAGGAAAGGCTGAGAGAGCTAGGACTCTCTTTAGTCTGGAGAAGAGGAGACTAAGAGGGGATCTAATCAATGTTTATAAATATCTGAAATGTGGGAGCCAAATGACTGAGGATGGGCTTTTTTCAGTGGTGCCCAAGAACAGGAAAAGGGGCAATGGTCACAAACTGAAACACAGGAGGTTCCATACAAACCTAAGAAAAAACTTCTTTACTGTGAGGGAATTGGAGTACTGGAATAGGCTGCCTAGAGAGGCTGTGGAATCTCCTTCTCTGGAAGTATTCAAGGCCCACGTGGATGCCCTCCTGTGCAACCTGCTGTTGGGAACCTGTTTTTGCAGGGGGTTGGACTAGATGATCTCCAGAGGTCCCTTCCAACCCCTGTAGTTCTCTACTCCATGAATCTATGACACATTACCCCCATAAAATTTCCAAAACTAGACCATTTTAATATTTCATATGAAAAAATATAGCTCCAGTAGACTGGTAAATTATCTGCCAAGATTAGATTTCAAAACTCTTCCTTATATCTTTAAAATGTAGTACAATAACCTCAATCAAATAGAAAACTGCATTACAGTAATAATTCACATAAAGGCAAAATTTCAAAAACAAAACATAAGGTAACATAACCTGAATGTAAACCACGTAACCCATAAATCTGGAAATAATATCTGATCAATCAGAAAAAAAAAAAAAATTTAGCAGTTTTTGTATTTGTTTTTTTTTAATATTTCTGTAACCTGTAGAAATATCTATAATTCATAGCTTCAAAGTTACACATTTCAAGTTATGCATTAAAAGTTTATTATTGTGCTTTGGTTTCATTTTGAAGAATACAGCAAGAACATTCTGACATTCTAAAAACATTTCCCAATACACGGTAAGGAAGCTAACAAGAAATTTATCAGAACTGGTGACTTAGAAAATATTTTTGCTTTGAAGATTGTGGTTTTTTGATGAAAAAAAAAAAATGTGAAAATATAGTGCCATCCAGCTCTCATGAGAACCTGACAGCAACTGAACTGCTACTGCTTAGACAGTAAAGGCAGATTTATAAAAAACCTGCTGCTGCAGAAATTCCTGTTCAGCCTTTCATATGTATCTGATAGAACTGTCTGAACTGCATGAAATTCACCTCTCTGTATTGGTCGTTTTCTCTCTCCTTTGTCCCTCAATGTACTCACAATCTAGAAGAATGAAACAATGTACAAATAAACTCCAGTTTATTCAAGCTTTTAAATTTTATCTCTAGTGATGGCCTTTCAGAACTGAAAACCTAAGGTCAAAGCTATTGTTATTTACTTCTAGTAGCATTATTTTTGCACAGTTTTCCTAATAATTGTAGGCAGAGAAATGTCATTTCCAATTATGCTTTGCAAGTAGATCAAATAGAATAGATGAAGACATAAGAAGATAATAAGTAGTAAGTAGATAGGAGTGAGTAATTCCCATTTCACAAATGTCCCTCTTATGATAGGTAGTCTTATCAGGTCCATATTTTCTTCTAAGCCTAGCGCTATCTGACTTCTATTAGCGCAAATTATTGTTGAGAAGATTGAATTGTGGAAGTAAGATTCTAGAAAAATTATTGAAGCTTGGAGAATTGCTTTCATGTCAATTAAAGCTACTTGCACAATCTTTCTGTCCTCATTTTGCCCCAGTATTCTGTTGTCATACATATGATATTCTGTCATCATACATTTGAATGCCTGCAGTGCTATATTTGCCAGCAGTCCTAGGAAGGATCAGTTCTTCCTTATGCTCCAAAGGTGCTCTAAAGGATGGAATCAAACCTGCTCGTGGAAAGCTCATTAAAACAGATCTCAAAAAGTCATGGCACAATTTGTCAAGAGCCAGTAGCTTTTTTTATGGCAAAATTATTCATGTGCATAAACACTTATGTTTATGAAAACAAGTAGCAGCAGTAAAACATCAAGACTGGGCTAAAGATAGAAGTGGAGGAACCCCCAAAATATCAGCAGTATGGTTTTGCTGAGTAATTTACAGCCAGATGTCTATTGAAACTGGAGTCTTTGAGGTCTGCAACAAAGGAGAGACAAACTCTCTCCTAAATTATAATGCATTGAGTTTTATACAGCTAATACAGGTGAATATCCCTTTAGTACATGTCCTGTAGCCCTGGCTGGGCCAAGGAAAAGAACAGAGAGGGGAAGTGCAGGAGAGAAGTAGTAGGTTTGGGTATGTCACGTTTTGCGTCACCAGCTGGCTGTGTTCTTCCATGTTAAAGGAGCTGCTCTGAAGCTACTGGAATACTGGAAACTATACAGGACATTTTTATGGTTCAGGTTGCTCAAAATATTTTATTGCAACCACCGACATTGTTGCTGATATGCATATAATATGTGAAATGCTTGGGATCAATGAGATAACTACACAATTTTTCAGATTTCAGAGATAATTTCTTCTGTTTTTTATTCACCGTAGATGGTACTTCTGCATGCATTAAAAACATGGGAAGGATAAAATTGTACTTTAAAATGTTAAAGACATTTTCTTTCTCATGCTATTTAAGCCACATACAAGTTTATTACAAGTTCTAAGATCTGTAAGTCATTTAAGATTTAAAACAGTGTTTAGATGTAACAGTTACTTGAGTTTGATCTTATCTTACCCTCTGCTGTCAAGTTACTGGATTTTGTCAGGTAGTGGGAGAAGCAGAAAAGACAGGCTCTTTCAAAGAAATCTGGTTTTCTTTGTCACCTGTTCAATTGTGAACATAAATTTAACATGCACACACACAAAACCTGAGAGTTTTATCTAAACTCTTGCTTTCCTTAACTGTAGCAATTTAAACCTGTCAGAGGAATCAATGGAAAAAGTATCTGATAGATAGACTCTAGACAGTTTAAATGAAGAAATAATGGAATTATGATAAAGAACTTATTAATTCCTCTTCCTAAAGAAACAGCCCCAAAGACTGCACTTTAGCACGTTGTTCAGGTAAAAATTAATAACAATAAATCAACAAAGCCCACACATACAATCAGAAAAGTGCTACTACAACTAAATATTTGAAGGATCCCTCTTTTGTCCCTTGGGATACACATCTTGTATCAATTTGCAGAAGAGATAAGCTTTGTGACAGGATTACCCCTTGTCCTGGCAGTAGTGCCAGGTGTTACAAGGTGTAATAATTTTAAACAAAAAAGAAGATATATTTAGATTAAGCATTAGGAACAAATTCCTTACAATGAGAGTGGTGAGACACCGGCACAGGCTGCCCAGAGAAGCTGTGGATGCCCAGTCCCTGGAGGCTTTCAAGGCTGGGTTGGATGGGGCCCTGTGCAGCCTGATCCAGTGGGAGGTGTTCCTGCCTGTGGCAGGTGGTTGGAACTGGATGGTCTTTAAGGTCCCTTCTAAACCAAACCATTCTATGATTCTATGATTCTATGATTCTATGATTCTATGATTAACGGATGCAAAAACTGGATGTTACTGTGCAATTCTTACTTACAGTCATGACAGCTTCCAGAAAAAAATTCTTAGTGCTTTTTTCAGAGTATCGCTTGTGGTAGATGTGTGTGAAGATAAAATTACAGAATTGGATCAAGTAACAGTGACAGGACAAGAGACAATGGTCACAAACTGGAACACAGGAAGTTCCATCTGAACATGACAAAAAACTTTGTTACTTTTAGGGTGACAGAACACAGGAACAGGCTTCCCAGGGAAGTTGTGGAGTCTCCTTCTCTGGAGATATTCAAAACCCGCCTGTAACCTACTCCAGGGAACCTGCTGCAGCAGAGTGGTTGGACTGGACGATCGATGTCCAGAGGCCCCTTCCAACCCCTACAATTCTGTGATTCTGTGAATTTTATTTTAACAATGAGTTTATGAGATTATCCAGTATAACTGAGTGTTGTTTATGATGTTATGCAGTAATGACATAAGAACACAACAACAAAATTTTTAATAAACATGCAAATAAATAGAGAAGAATAGAACAAGTAGGATTGATATTACATGACTCCTACTATGTAAAATACAAATGAGGTTTTAATTCCAACAGCTTTACAAGTCTGTTTAACAATGGACTGAACCGCTGCTGAAACTGCTTATCTTCACTGACTACAGGAGCACCTTAACACTATGAACAGACACTTGGCTTTTAGTCATTAACAGTCACGACAGTTTACCTTTATCCTAAGACCCTAGAGACAATTTGTGAGATGACTCTCCTGAAGAAACCTACAATATATACAAAAATGGGAACTTGCACAGACTTTTTTCATATGAACTTGAGATAAACATGTGGTTCACGGAACTACATATGAAAGCTCTAGGGAACTCAGAAGCAAAGTCTGTGCAGAGTAGACATATATCTTATAGCTGAATGTGAATTTTCTATTCACATTCACACTCACATTCACACATTCACAAATCTATAACAAAATCAAACCTTGATGCAAAATCACAGATTCAAAATTTGTCAAGATAATATTTTATCCTGTAACTTCTAGTGAATTGAACAATTTCTGTATTATATGTTTCTGAAATATAGAGGTACTCATCATAACTCAAAAAATGCATCAGCTTTAGATTATTATTTGGTACTTGACAGCAAAATCGTTGCAGTAGGTATGAAATAAAAGATTTATGTCTCTTTTTTGCTTAATTTTCTTTATTACATTCTGACTTTAATATTGTATTTTGAACTGGCCACATGGTTAAGGAAAGTTCTTTCCAGCAATCTTTGTGTAAAATGGTTAAAGTTTCATGACGGCAAAATTAAAACTCCAGTTCTTCTCCTTTCAGAGAAAGAACTCAGAATAAAAGCTGATTGCCATGAAGGTTTGTCAAACAGAAAATGATTTTTATTTACCACCACCAACAGCTAAAAGCTTCCAAATGAACAATGTACTCAGGATTGTGTACTTAGGGGATTTGTCTCTCCCTTGTCAATAATCTGAAAGTCAGTAAGAATGACAAGACTTACTTCAGCATCCTCTATTCCTAAAGCTATGTCCACGCACCTTCTCCCCCAGGAACACTAGCCAGAACTTGTTGCTGTACATCTGGAAGTGAAGCTTAGTCCAACAAATCTAATTTTGCTTATCTAAAGGATTAAATATTTATTTGTTTGGGTAAATGCTAATGACCAATTTCTATATGTGTTTCAATATATTTACATTACTCTAATGTGGGATGAAATATAGACCTACCCATATGTGGAGTCCTCAGGACAGGTTAGACATGGACCTTTTGGAGGGCACACTGAGTAGGGCCACAAAAGTTATCCAAGGGATGGAACACCACCCCTTTGAGGGCAGGCTGAGAGAGCTGGAGCTGTTCAGTCTGGAGAAGAGAAGGCTCTGGGGAGATCTGATGTTGTCCTTCCAATATCTAAAGGGGGGCTACAAGAAAGAAGGGGACAGACTCTTTAGCAGGGTCTGTTGTGATAGGACTAGGGGAACTGGGACACAGGAGCATCCATACAAATCTAAGGAAAAAATTATTTGCTGTGAGGGTATCTGAGCACTGGAACAGTCTGCGCAGAGAAGTTGTGGAGTCCCCTCTGGAGACCAGCCTGTGTGCCTTCCTGTGCGACCTGCTATAGGGAACCTTTTTGCAGGGGGTTGGACTAGATGACCTTCTGAGGTCCTCCCCAACCCCCAGAGTTCCACGATTCTATGATTCTGTGATTCTGTGAAATGGTTTCAAACTGAGAGATGGGAGATTTAGACTGGATATAAGGAAAACATTTTTTCAGCTAAAAGGTGGTGAGGCACTGGAAGAGGTTGCCCAGAGAGGTGGTGGATGCCCCAACCCTAGAGACATTCAAGGTTGCTCTGGACAGGGCTCTGAGCAGCCTGATCCAGCTGTAGATGTCCCTGTTCATTGCAGGGGAGTTGGACTAGATGGTCTTTACATGCACCTTCCAACTAAAAGGATTCTATTATTCCATGATATATCAGAATAATAACACGTTATGTGGTTACAGACAATCTTCCAAATATCCTGCTCTGTAAGACGTCTGTTGGAAACACATTCTCTATAAAGAACACAAAGTTATTGGGAATAATATCTTAAATTTGTTAAAATCATGAATTGGTTTATATCCTGACAACATCGTCAGTGCAGTTATGACTACATTCAGCATTACATCAGCTTAGTCAAGCCAATGAAAAGAGAACATATGCAAAGTAGCCTTGATCTAACACTATGAATTAACATTTTGCTTGCTTTTTAGTGAATCAGATACTTGTAATAGATAATATAACAATGAAATATACCTTCAGAAAATCCTTTTCACAGGGAAAATTAATAGGCAGAACTATGTCTTCAGGAATATTTTAATTGTACTAATCCAAAATTGTTTGAGTTACATTATTTTCCAAAACATCTAATCAAACCAATAAGTTTATTAGATATGCTTTCATAAAACACTTTCAAACATACAGTATGCTACTGCCAAAATATTATGCCAAAATTAATTGAACTATTTGCCTTTACAGAAAAAAAGAAACTGAATAGGACCGTAATAACTGAGGGGTAAATATAGTATTTAAATAACTTTATTTAACTTACCTTAGTAATCCTAGCTTAGTCTTCTAACAGAGATTTGTGCTGAAACTTGGAAAGAAATGCCATTTTAATTCTATTAAAACTCAAGTCAGTTTAATAAAAAATAAAAATTGATAGAGTTACTGAAAGAACTCAGTTGAAACAGTAAATGTAGCTGCAAGAAAAAGTGTTAATTTTGAAAGTCCTAGGCAGAGTTATAATTTTGAAAATGCCTCAGATTTTTCCAAAACTGAAAGAGCTTTCCAATTCAAACACCTATTTTGAAGAAATTGAATAGCTTAGAAATTCTCTAGTTTATTGTTATCATTTACATTCCACATTGTACATCAGAGTACTATTTGACCCACACACACACACAAATACATAAAGACTGATTTAATAAAGATATTTGCTCCAGGATTCGTGTGCCTTCCTAAGCTTTCAGGAGGTATTTCAACTGCATAATTGAATAGATATGATCTCTTCCAGTTACAAAACTCATAACTCACTTCCTGCAAGGGAACTATTCATGTGAGTGTCATACCACATTTTAGTAAAAGCTACAGAGTCACTTCCATCATACCAGAAAGGGAAGACAAGACATCTAAGCAAATTCTTTTCAAAATTCTCAGGTAAAATAAAATTCCAAAATAACACTGTATTTTTTTCGATTGACACTAAATAGTTAAGAGTGGATGATTCATCTTCATATATAATTCTATGTCTAATTCATAGCTAAATTATAAATTTGCATCACTTTACTATAATTATTATTCTATTCTAATCAAATAGTCACCAAAACAATGTTTGCCCTGAAGACTTGTCTTAGCTTTCATACTGAGCACACAAAAATCTAATAATTTTCAATAGTCTGAAGTTTACTACCAAGACTGTTCTGACCCTGCCATGTGTTACTTTAAACTGTAGTCTTCTCAGCCTTATTTTTCTAGGAAGCATAATTGTCTTACAGATCGTGATGAACAAAAATATAATAAGACAGTGGCCAATGCCAGGATTGTAGAACATTTGCAGTCTGACATAGAACAGTTTAGTAATAGCAGAATTGCTTTTAGTAAACTACTAGTGTAGCGGTAAAACAATTAACATAGCGAAAGCAAAGAAACAAAAATGTTAATACAGCTCCATATGTGTTTTTTATTTACCATAACTTCAACAATATTTGTTTAATAAAGAAACTATTCTTGAATTTTATGTAAAAGCTGACTGGAGGTCAAGACCCAGCAATGTTAAGCTAGAAGAATCCCTAGAAGATGTCACTTAGTTCATTCATTCAGTCACGATAAGACAATTCATACAAACATCTCTTTCAGTATTCACTGTTCTACCATATCTCTGAAGACTTTCACAGACAAAGCCTTACTAATCTACCCAGAGAGTCTATACAGAGGCTGTTCCTCTCTCTAGTTAGAATGTTTTTGCTTACATCTGGTCTGAGTCTTCATCCCTGCAACAAAAATATACTATTTACCTTATGAAGTTGAGATTCCTTTCACAAACACTTCCTTTATCATTTCTTCTTTAACCTAAACAGTCATGAATCTTTAAGTCTTTGCTGCAGGAAATATTTTCTAGGTGTCTAGGAGCTGTGTTCTACTGAAATCATATAAATGTACAATCGTTTATGTTGGAAAAGACCCTTAAGATCTTCAAATTCAACTATCAAGCTAACACTGGAAGTTCACCACTAAACCATGTGACTGTGCACCATGTCCACCTCTCTTCAATACCTCCAGGGACGGCGACCCTATCTCTTCCCTGGGCAGCCTGTTCCAATGCCTAACCATAGTACTGCTTCCTATATATGCAGAGCTGTTTCTCCCTGCCAGGGCCAGGATGCAACATTTGTCCATGTCATATGTTATTTCTCTAGTGCGGCCAAGTTTTAGCCTTTCAACTAAAGTAGTAGACCCTGTATTAGTGAACTCTCCCTGGCTCCTTGTATTCTCTGTTACCATCTGACTATTAACAAAAACACTGAATGGTAGCGTGATTAGAGAGACACTTACAGAATCCCACTGGATGCACCTTCAATTTTCCTAATGGCATAAAGTCATTCAAAGTAACTCTCTGAGTAGGTTCCCAACCAGACTGAAAGCCATGTTATTGCATTTTCATCTAGACCACACTGCCTTGTGTGTTAAGCATACTTTGCTGTTTATAGGACTGTCCACCAAAGCTATGTCATAAACCAAGTCTATTTTGCTCTGTTTTTTTGACCACACTGCTTAGTGAATAAGTAATACGAAAACACATTATGGGCAAACAGAAAAGGAGACAGATGGCATGCTTTATTTTCCCTTGTACTAGTTTACCACCCACCAGGGCAATGCTCTCGGGGTCAGAAAGAGCTGTGACAGACAAGAAAAAAAAAGGCCAGATGTTCATTATGAATTGTTGCTGGTTTAACTTAACACCAGTCTGAAATTTCACCAACAATAGGGTAACTATTACTGCGGGAAAAAAAAAAAAAAAAAAAAAAAAAGAGAGACTTGAACAGATGCTTCTAATGTTTTCAAAAGATTTTTCATTTCACAGTAATTTAAAGCTATAATGTCATGTTTCTGTAGCTGTCCTCAAAAGAGACAAATAATGAGCAGATGTCTCAGAGTTTTGCACTTCTTGATCTGAGCATAGGTCAAAAGTACAACAGGACTGTACATTAACTAGGCTGAACCTGAGGAGCCCTATTGGTAACTTGGAGCAATCATAGGTGGGATAATTTTCCATTTGGAGGAGGCTTAGATCATGCACCAGCATGTGAGAAACCCTGGTCATATATAGGTCAAATAATCATGCATGGCATTGCATTGCGTGGTGTAGACATACTGAGGAGAAAAAGAGCTAACCTCAAACTCTACGTGTCTGTCTGTAAAGTATTAAGTCATCCAAAGGAAAAAAAAAAAAAAATTAGTAGAACGGTAAGTCTGTAAGTGTCCTAATCACTTTACATATATTAATTACATGTTGGTGAGACAGCAAAATATATTACAGATGGATAAATAACCTACTTCAAAGGAAAGATCCAACCATGTCTCGTTCTGAAGCAGATCCATAGCCCTTGTAAAATAACATATCTCCCTCACAGCCAAAGATTCTTTGACAGCTTCTGATGTGGCCCACTAAAGTTTTTTCTGCAGTAATGACCATTTGGTGCATCTTATTTCTGTACATCAGCACTACTTCTCCTGAAGTGACAGGACAGGATTTCTATAGGGATATCTGATACTTGTTTGATGTGATGTGAACCATGACCAATGACAGCAAATGTCCATGAGATAAGGGTAACTTTTAAAATATTTATTATCTTGGAAAATAGAGTGTGATTCACAAAGTGAGGTAAAGGAAAGGTTTCCAAAATAATAATAATAATAATAATGTTTCTAAATAAAATGATCCTTTTAAAAGACCAAGCTTGACTCTATTTTTAAACTGATGTTTTAGCCACATAACTGTTGAAAGCTTAGCAAGACATTTTAAGCTTTTTATAAGAATCCTTTTCAGGAAGAGACCTGGTTCTAAGAAACAAGTGTAGATATAATTCCATCTGTTTTTATCATTGTCTAGTTTACAACGTGGGAGAAAGAGTCTACATACACACCACTAGTATCCCACAAGATTATTTTCGTGCAGTGCAATGTTAGTAAAGTCAAGGTTACAAGTATTAATATTTACAAGTATTCTGGACTTCCACACTATACAAACTTCAGTTCTTCAATTTTCATTAAAATCTTGAAATATTAAGGCCTACTGCCCTTCTAGGTATTATTTTAATTCTAAGTATATAAGAATTAGTAAAATGTATTAAAACCAATAAATGTATTTAAAATTCATACAGGGAGCTCTATTTATATTAGAGAAATGTATGTAGAAGACACATTTTTAGTCTTCCTGATTTTGCTGATAGAGTCTTGGATACAGAAGTCTCAGCCCTGCTGCGTCAGACCACAAGAGCAAACACATCATGAAGACAGGATTAGAAGAGGCCCTGTGAAATTCAATCCCCAAAGAAACAGTTCTCTGGAGTCTGGAAAGGAGGCAGACATACTTACATTCCCCTCTGTGAAGGGGAGAAGACAGCAACGCTTTCAGAAATAACCTATTACATCCACATTAAATACCATGTCTCTTCAAAGTTTTATGAGTCTTGCTTGGTAATGTGGAACCATAGATGATGAGCACAATTAAAAATTGTGCACACTACAGGTAACTCTGGTTGATATTTTACTATGCTGCAATATATGAAAATAGAATTTTAATATTCAGTCATTATTGTTTATTCTAAGGACTTTTTTATTAGTATTTTATTACTGAGTTTTGAAAATTTTAGTGGTACTGAAATATTTTTTAACCAAATTTTATGGTCTACCTATTGTGGATGTACAGAAAAAAGTATAGGCTCATAATAGCACTGAGTATTTCTTTGCAGAAATATTTATTATATTTAAATTGCTCAGCAGGCCCACATTCATTTCTTTCAACAGAACAAAGCTTAGCTCTGGAATTCCCACCAAAATGTAAGGAAATGACACCAGAGAGATGAAAAATATATATATATAAAAAAGTGCCAACGGAAGGACTAGTAAAATGCTAATTCCCTAGTTCTTACACCTTAACTGCATAGCTCACATGTACTACCCATAAGGAATATAATAAAATTTCTCTTGTCCTCAATTTCTCAACATTGCATGTCTGCTTTTATGCAATAAGAAAACCAGTATCTCTTCCACACATCAAACGAAAAGCAACAGAAGAGAACAAGGGCTTTAGAGTTTGTTCTATTTTAAGGGCATACATTCTATGCCCTGTACTTAAACCTAGGGAACAGAGAAGTCCCATTCCCCAGGCAGTGAGACATGTTCAAAATAATAACCCATCCCATTTCTTTAGTGGAGTCAACTCCTCCTGTTCTTTCTCCCTGATTATGTGCTTTTTTTTTTTTTTTTTTTTTTCAGTAAATCATCATTTTTCACCTGCAGAGAAGCAAACTCATCATTGGAGAACATGAAACAGCAAAGTGCATTGGCAGCAGTGACCAAAGCATTACAAATATATTTGGCTTCTTCCAAACATAGGATAAATGTCTGACACCACATGTAATGACAGGAAATAAAATTTTCATTAATTATATTTTAAAAACTAACATGCATTCAAAAAATATTGCTGCTTTATGAAGAATAACAGAGAAAAATGGACGTCCAAAACCTTATTTACTTTTGATAACCAGCTGCGTCAAGATGGCCAATTTACCATGAGTGGTTTCTCCTTTTCAAATAACCTCTAAAAGCCAAGAATTAGCAGACAAAAGAATGAGCATCAGACCAAGGGATTGCTCTCTGTAGCTCTCACTGATCCTAAGTTTTCTTAATAGAATTGTCCTCAAACTTGTGCATGCATGAGATCTGTGTTGCACATTGTCATTTGTACAAGTGTAAAGTCTTGCATCTGGGTCACCGCAACCCTCGCTATCAATACAAGCTGGGGCATGCAAGGATTGAGCAGACCCCTGCTGAAAGGGATCTGGGGGTACTGGTGGATGACAACTGGACATGAGCCAGCAGGGTGCCCTCACAGCCCAGAAAGCCAACTGCATCCTGGACTGCATCCAAAGCAGCGTGGCCAGCAGGGCAAGGGAGGTGATCCTGCCCCTCTGCTCTGCGCTGGTGAGACCCCACCTGGAGTGCTGCGTCCAGATGGGGAGTCCTCAGCACAGGAGGGACATGGAACTGTTGGAGCGCATCTAGAGGAGGGCCACAAAAATGATCCAAGGGATGGAACACCTCCCCTGTGAGGACAGGCTGAGAGAGTTGGGGCTGTTCAGCCTGGAGAAGAGAAGGCTCTGGGGAGACCTGATAGCGGCCTTTCAGTATCTAAAGGGGGGCAACAAGAAAGAAGGGGACAGACTCTTTAGAAGGGTCTGTTGTGATAGGACTAGGGGAAATGGTTTCAAAATAAAACAGGCAAGATTTAGACTAGATACAACCATAAAGTTCTTAACACTAAGGATGGTGAAGCACTGGCACAGGTTGTCCAGAGAGGTGGTGGATGCCCCGTCCCTAGAGACCTTCAAGGTCAGGCTGGACAGGGCTCTGAGCAACCTGATCCAGCTGTAGGTGCCCCTGTTCATTGCCAGGCCATTGGACTAGATGGCCTCTTAAAGTCCCTTCAAACTCAGAACATTTTATGATTCTATGATTTGATAGAGAAACGTTTCCAGTAGTGCAAAATGAGTCTGAGACTGACACTATGTCTAGCACCTTTCCCAGACTAGATCAGCATCTACCTGGCAGTAGCTGAACTTTGTAATGTAATTTCCAGTTCACATCTCATAGTTGGTGACCTGCAATCCTTTAATTACAACAAGAAACAGCACACAAAAGGATAACGCAGGTCAAACAGAAGCCAGGCATAGATCTACCTGGTTTACCAGGTCGATAGCACATAAGCTTGATTTATTTGTCCACTCTTTCCTCTCCATTCATTTCTGAGGAATAAAAGCTACAAGGATTGCAGAAGTAACGTAGAAAAGGGTAAGCCATTTCATGCTGACTTGGGAAAGACCCACTAAATCCCATCTCTGGTCATACCATAACAGGTATCTGAACAGTGTTAGCAAGAGGACCAAGCATTTACTGAATGGAGGGTGGGTCTGAACTTCCTCTCCGGAGAAGCAGGAAGATAACAGGTAATTCCCAACTCAGCTTCATAGCTGTGAATTACTGGGGAGTCCAGCTGTGGAGTTGAGTTTATGGCACTGTGTATACTGCATGGGCATTGTTCCACTTTATGGAGCACAGCTATCACAGAGATGATATCCCAATATATATTTAGACAGATGTTACTGTATTACTGTGCAACGTATCTGTCTAGAGGCTCATACCCAACTTGTCAGTGAAAATGCTGCACATATCAGAGATGTTTTTTTTTGCAGATGTAGTAACTATCACTTTATGGTGATCTGTTGTTTTGTAAGATGGATGCGACAGGACAACAGAAGCTGCTGGGCAAGATTGCAGCAATCTAGATTGCATTCATTTCAGTTACGATGGAGCCAGATTCTTCTCAGTGGAACCAAACAGCAAGACAAAAGACAGTGGGAATGAACTGAATTACAGGAAATTCTACTTAAATAGAAACTTTTTCACTTTTAAAGTGTTGAAACATAGGAATGGGTTGTGCAGAGAAGCTATGAAGTATCAATCATTGCAGATACTCAAACCTTGGCTCGACAGAACCCTAAGCAACCTGCTCTAGGTGACTGCTTTGAGCAGGGGCTTGCACCAGAGGTCTCCAGATACTTCTTCCAGCTTCAGCCATCTCATGATTCTGTGGTGTCCTTGATCTGCTCTCATGCTTTTGGAAATCTTACGCAGTCTGCACTCTGTGGCAATTGTAACCTCTATAGGAAAAGAAGCTTTTAAAAGAATCAGTTTGTCTTTTGAGAGACTGCATATATTTCAGAAATGAAAATATTATTCAGTTATGTGAATAATAACTTGTGGTAAAAACTAGATGTGTTCATGGTTATATGAAGTTTACACAATACTAATGTCAATTACTCAGCTAGTGTCAGATGAAATGATTTCTTTACAAGCAGGTTGCAGTTGATTAACTCTGTTGATTCCCTGTAAGTTAACCACATTCAGAACTTGTGGAAGATGTTTTTCTCTCATTTTATGTCTCCTCAAGAATGGTTTGGTGTTTAAAGAAAAGCATGCACCAACTTAGCAAAAGAATATATAGTTTTTCTAGTTACCTCGTATTAGTCACTCCTTGTCCTATTGAACATGCCCATTACTATTAGCGATTGCTATCATATCATTGTTCCACTTCATTTAAAGCCCATTCCTGCTTTTTCTGACACTAACTCTGAGACTTCACTTAAGTATAGGACAAAGAAACAAAGGAAGTATGAAATTGATCAAACTGTCAAGCTAGAGGTGAAAGCTATAACCTAGTCATCTAAACTTTACCACGTTAGATTTTACATTATACAAATTTTACAAGTTAATCAGTATTTATAATTAACTTACACGTAGTGTATTTTTTCTAATCACATAGTGATTTATATCTAGTGTCAAATAGAAAATTTCAGCGGTGTGAATAGTATTATAATACCATATACCAGCTATACACAAGAAATCTATGTTTGGTCCTAGATCGTGCTAGACTAAATGTTATCAGATAATGTGTAACAGGCTACTTTACCTGCAACACCAGGATAAATTTATGTCTCCTAAATATTTCCACGCAAGAATATTTTCCAAATATGCTACTTGGCAGAGACTTGAACATCTGAAAAACATATTTTATACTTTATAAAATAGTATGGTATATGTAAACGCTGTCACATAAATGAGTGAAGGAGGAAAATATAGCAAGTTTGTGCTCAATAGTAAAAGGAAGACAACCAAAAATAAATAATAGGGTGCTGTGTGCTTCATTCTCACCTGAGTCATGATAACTGAACTAGCTTAACGCTCTCTGATTGCTGAGAAGCTCTGAAAATTAGCAGCCTAAGTGTAAAATTGTGTCCTGTAAATCAATACTATAAAAGAGAGTAAATAGGTAAAATGAATTGACGTGGCAAAGAAGCAGCTTGTATTGCAATCCGTATCATCATTTCCAAATCTTAGCTATTGTTGATGAATGTTTGGTACCTGCAGATGATCAGAAGTTTTGGACTGTCCATTTGGAAATTTTTACTGTTTTATTGCCCCGTTTCTGTTTATTATCCCAAATCCAAAGATAAACATAACATATATATCACCATATACATCAGTTTCCTTCTGATTCTAATCCTATTTTCTATCCTGTATTTCTTATATGCACATTATATTTTGTATCATATTCCATCTTAGAGTTAACAGATATTGACTTCTAAGTTAGCTGGGCTCTTTTAGTCTGCTCTGTTATATTAAAAATGTGTACTCCTTGTTTGAATACTGCATGCTCCAGTACATATATTACAAAATATGTTATGTAGCAAGAGCCAGATCTCATTCAGTAATGTGCTGGTGCACGAATTCCAACTCAGTAGTAACAGCTTTTTATGTCACCTTTCTGCACAGTCTAATTGCTGTTTTTACTTTCTTGATTCAAACAACATTCTGGGACATAATTTCAACCAGTTAAAATTATACAGTGTTAACAAATAAGTATGGGGTATTATGTACCAAATAATACCAGAAGCATGCACACTATATGTTCTGCTTTGGAACTTTGTTAGATGTTGATAAAGGTTACAATGAACGTGAAGGTAAGTACTAGGAGGGACCTGTAGAACAGAACTTGTTATGTTCCCTGTATTTTGCTCACGCAAGAGCACAGTGTTCTATTTATCTTTCAATAAAGAAAGCACAAAGAAAGAATATACTCTAGCAAGGACTCAGACAGCACCTGCACTCATGACACTCTTGTTGAATATTATTTTAATTGCATTTTGATGCTTCAAAAAGAAAATAAAATATTTTCATACCATGTTGTGTATATAGTGGGTAATACCTCAAAATACAGTGGTGTATTAAGAGAAGAAAAATGGAAAACTTTAGCAAAAGATGTTGTCTTAATAGGTCTTGAATATCAGAACACTTAAAGAACATAAGGGTAATCTTACTCCTAAAAGTATTTCTACTGTATAATTAAAATATTATCCTCTTATTAATCTATTTATCTCTAAATTCTTCTTGTTTTTGTAATCAATGTTTTTTTTCACTTTCTAGTGAGTGTCATTCTAAGACAAAAAATAATGTTTTTAATAATTCCTTCAATATTTATCTATCAGATACAACTAAGATTTTGTTTCTCCCTCAAGAAGATTAATCAAAATTTTGCACATTTTCTCAGTTTTAATTGGTGAACAGTTAAAATTTCAAAAGCAATAGAAAACTGTGCCCATATTATGAAATTACACGATTGTTTCAAAGTATTTTTTTCTTCAAAATTACTGAATTTGAAACTTTTTTCCCCTAAGACATTTGGAAGGATGAAGGAAACTGAAATCAGTCCTTTCCTACAAGTAGTTTGGATTTTGATGAATTGGTGCTTTCCCACCATGATTAGGGGGGGAAAAAAAAAAAAAAAAAAAAAAAAAATTTAAAAAATTANAAAAAAAAAAAAAAAAAAAAAAAAAGTTTAAATAATCTCAGCCAGTACTCCCTTCTCAAAGAGAGAAAACTTTGATTTTCTCTCCAAATTGTCCTCAATCTCAACAGTAGCAACATCTTTTCCTAACCCAATATCTCTTTTCATATCTAAAAGAAAATAAGAATATTCTGGGACAATTATTACTAGTCTAAAATACAGTTCCACTGGCTTTGCATTAAACCAGGTGAAGGTCTGCCCTTCATGCTTTAAGTCAACAGTCACAGTGACTACAGCTGCATTTCAACTCCTTGCACTTTTGTTGTTTTTTTCTTCTCCTTAACAAAGATGAAAGATTTTGATTTTGCTCTTGGCCTTTAAGGTAAGCCCAGAATCTTTGCTGAACTAAAATGTTTCAGTGTTATCACAAAACCTCAATGGTTAAATCCTAAATAAAATAG
The DNA here is from genome assembly GCA_013399715.1 of Alectura lathami. NCBI lineage: Eukaryota > Metazoa > Chordata > Aves > Galliformes > Megapodiidae > Alectura > Alectura lathami. The sequence continues at coordinate 30,971 of VXAV01002296.1, read as the reverse complement.
ACAGAAGTCCAAAAATAATCTTTCATATGCTAAGAAGTTGAGCTGTAACCTCATTAGGTTTTCTCTCAGTTTTCATTCAAAAATAATAATCTCAGAAGTGAGTTTTGTAGTCAGTAAGAATATAACTGTTCTGATTTCCACATCAAAATGCCACAAGCCAGAATACTTTATCTAAAGTGGATTTTATAGTTGAGATCTGCAATCCATTTCAAGTCACATACTGATACTCTGGCACTAGGTAAAGCCTTAAATCCAGAAATAGTCTTTCTGAGATCAATTTAGCAACACAAGTGAGAGTGTATATGCCATATTTTTAGAGATGAACACTACCATGACCCATTGGTTCAGTTAAGTAGTTTAAAATAATCGGTTTGCAGATACTTGATAGTAAACTGACTGGAAAATAATAACAAAAAAGGAAAAAAGAGGAACAAAGAAAAGAGAGGCCAAAAAAGGCTGTTCAGATGAGAAGACTAACTCAAGAGAGATGGGTTTATAATGATCATGAGCAAATTGACAATGAATATTACATGAAAACAGGTTCAAAATAAGTGAAAAGTGAAGAAATCTGTTTAGAATATAGATTTTTGACTGACATGAAACATTTTTTTAAGGGCAAAATATGGCAGAGAGGAACTGGATGTAAAGAGGTCATGGTGTTCTACTCTGGTTTCACCAGATAAACTGCAATGAAGAAAGGTCTACAAAATCTGACATATCTCTGTTTAGTCTGCTATAACCTCTGGCCTAACTAAATATATAATTGTAGGTTCACCATACGTCATAAGGCCATCATGAGTCAAGGACCTTCAACTGGACTAAGCTTGTTTTACAGAGAGATTTTTCTGGTATGGTGTGTTTGATTATTAGGACATTTCAGACCATGAGTCACTGGAGTTCTAAGAAGCAGCAACATCAGCAAAATCTTTGACTACGCTGCTGGGAAGGATGTATTAATGATGCTGATAATGTTGCAGAGCTGACATTACAAAGATTTGTTTACAGTAAAGATGACTCTGGAGAAAGTAGGTCAGATAGAGGTTGATCACATCCAGGTCATTTAGCTGCTCTCATCCTGAAATTTAAACTATGCCGGCAGTCTTATGGGAATGGGTGAAAAATGCATATTTCAGGGGTTTAACTTTTTTTTTTTTCTTCTGATGACTTGAGAGAAATATTAATTTTTTTTTCTCAAAGTAATAATGAGCTCTGCTACAACAAATATACTGCAGCTGACAAACACAAACTATTTTAAAAACTGTCAGAAATGCATATACAAAATGACAACAATCCACTTTAGTGTTAGAATAATGGACTTAAAATTGAAAACAACGATTAACTTTTACAAGTGTGGGTATGCACAGAAAGGTCCTAAGGCATTCATTCCTAGAATGTTCAAAGCTCAATTTTGACTATATTCTGCCAAATTTGAAGTAAATCTCTGATGGAAGCCTTCTCCCTACAAGTCTGAAGCGATAACTTTAACTGGAGATTAACTGCTACTGTGAGTCATCCATCCCATTTACATCCTTACTGAAAGGAATCTAACAGGAGCACAATAGAAGGAAGGAGAATAACGTCACCACCCACCCTAAGTTGATGCACTTCCGTAAGAGTATGTCAGTGAAAAAATGATGCCTTCAGGAACCCTTTTTCTTTCCATGCCTCCTCCTTGTTACAAGTGCAAACAAGAAGAAAACAAGCAACTAATAGAAGTTTGCTTTGCGTGCTCTCGTCTCATGCAGTGGTGAGGGAAAATGCGGTTCCTACTCTATGAGCTTTCTTGAGAGACAAATGAGAAAGGCAAAATGTAATTCCAGTGACCTTTAAAGGCCATCCAGTCCAACTCCCCTGCACTGAACAGGGACACCTACAGCTGGATCAGGTTGCTCAGAGCCCTGTCCAGCCTGACCTTGAAGGTCTCCAGGGACGGGGCATCCACCACCTCTCTGGACAACCTGTGCCAGTGCTTCACCATCCTTAGCGTAGAAATGTTTTTCCTTACATCTAGCCTAAGACTTTCCTCTCTCAATTTGAAACCATTTCCCCTAGTCCTATCACAACAGACCCTTCTAAAGAGTCTGTCCCCTTCTTTCTTGTTGCCCCCCTTTAGATACTGAAAGGCCGCTATCAGGTCTCCCCAGAGCCTTCTCTTCTCCAGGCTGAACAGCCCCAACTCTCTCAGCCTGTCCTCACAGGGGAGGTGTTCCATCCCTTGGATCATTTTTGTGGCCCTCCTCTAGATGCGCTCCAACAGTTCCATGTCCCTCCTGTGCTGAGGACTCCCCATCTGGATGCAGCACTCCAGGTGGGGTCTCACCAGCGCAGAGCAGAGGGGCAGGATCACCTCCCTTGCCCTGCTGGCCACGCTGCTTTGGATGCAGCCCAGGATGTGGTTGGCTTTCTGGGCTGCAAGGGCACTCTGCTGGCTCATGTCCAGCTTTTTGTCCACCAGTACCCCCAGATCCCTTTCAGCAGGGCTCTGCTCAATCCCTTCGTCTCCCAGCTTGTATTGATAGTGGGGCTGCTGCAACACAGGTGCAAAACCTTGCATTTCGCTTTGTTGAAGCTCATGATGTTCTCCTGGGCCCACTGCTCCATCCTGTCTAGGTCTCTTTGGATGGCATCCCATCCCTCAGGTGTATCAACCACACCACACAGCTTGGTGTCATCCACAAACTTGTTGAGGATTCTCTTGGCCCCACTGTCGATGTCACTGATGAAAATACTGAAGAGTATCGGTCCCAGAACAGACCCCTGAGGGACACCACTCGTCACTGATCCCCATCCGGACATGGAGATATTGACCACCATTATCTGGATGCGATCTTGCAATCAGTTCTTCATCCATCAAAGAGTCCACCCATAAAATCCATATCTTTACAGTTTGGATAGAAGGATGTTATGGGGGACCATGTCTAACTCCTTCCTGAAGTCCAGATAGATTACATCAGTTGCTCTTCCCTTGTCCACCAGTTATGCTATCATAGAAGGCCACTAGGTTGGTCAGGCAGGACTTGCACTTGCCGAAGCCATGCTGATTGTCTCTCATCACCTCCCTGTCTTCCATGTGCCTTAGCATAGCTTCCGGGAGGATCTGTTCCATGATCTTCCAGTTTGTCCCTTAATAATGTGTCACAGTTTTACACAAGTATGCCATATCATGACATCATCTAATAGGCTGACATAGATGGGAGGGCCTTCTAAGGGAAACCACAGCCCCCAGAATTCTCCTCTGCCTTCCCACATGATTTCCAGGTTCCAGGAGTTCCTCCTCCCCTTTGCCTCTGATCGCCATTGTGGACACACATGTATTCTTTCTTCCATATATATATTTTCCAATCTGTCAGATTTATTCCTCTCAATCCCTTTCATATTGTATTATTGTACATTCCTTTGCTGTTCTAAGCAAACTAATTATCTTTTATCTTAGTTGCGCCACCTCTTTTCTCACTCCTCTACCTACCTCCCCTGAGGGAAGGGGTGGGGGAGTGCATTAGGCCCTGTTGCGGGATAATCTTTAATTAATCAATCGCATAAGAAGTATTTATCCAAGTTTTCATGTCTTATTCTAATCTGCTTTTCTTTGCCACAAGTGTAAAGACTTATAAGTCAGAAAATACTATTCTGTACAGAAATAACCTCAGATGTGCAAGGATACATCCAATAGCTTTGCTGTCAGATTTCTCTGAGATAAATCTCAAAACATCTCTCAGAGCTCTGTTTGTTTCCTAGAATATAAAAGATATGTAGGCCTCCTACTTTTAAAAACACTTGGTCATATGAGGTGCAGAACTTGAAAACATTTGAACTCCTCCTTGAAACTCACAAGCTGTTTAATTTCACTCATGTTACTTCGGATTTTCATTAGTTCTCTTCAGATCAGAATCTGGCCCAGAGTCTAACAGGTAGACTTGATGATACTGTGAGGTATGTGCCAGCATACTGAACAAAAATTCACAATAACAGATGCAGAAAATCAATTCATTTGTACAAGAAAAAGAAAAGACAGCTTCTTTAGTTTCAGAGGGAATTTGCTTTCGTTGTGGAAAGCAAATTTAAATACAAAAGAAAGTGATCCTGCATGTTCTGTTAGGGATTTTCTGCTCTTGTCTCAGCTGAAATCACTAGTTACTTGATTATTATTTTTCCATGCTCTCTTCAGTTATTTCAACATGGTGTTCTGCAGGGTTAGTGGTGGGTATTCTCACTTTAATCCACCACAATAGAGAAGAAAATAAAAGCTACTTCAAACATCAAGTACATGATCAGAAATCATCAAAGAAATAGAGGTAAATATTGAATATTAAGCAGAAATGTAGTGCCAGTTAATTAACCATGAAGATTAATCAACTAAAACTGTTCCTCAATATTACATCAGATGATAATGCCTTTTCTAAAGTACAATCTGCCTACTTATATCTTATCTTAACCATTGATTTTTCTCCACTGACTTGGCAACACTGACTGAGGTGTTTTGGTTTTCTATTTTTTTATTGTTTCCGTATTTTTTTTAAATCCATAGGAAGAAGATAGAAAATGTAAGAATAAGGTGTGATTCACAGTTAGTAGCAGATATGTACAAGGGAAAGAATAGAACCAGTGCAAACCACACATGCTAAAGTAATTCATGTGCCTGTCTACCTGAGCTCTCCTCATTTCTAGGGCCCCTCTGTCCTACCCAGTGCCATCACAAACACAACCTTTTCCTGACGGGCCACTGCCTCACCTGGATTCAATTACAGGAGGAATGCATCATATTAATAAGGTACCACAATGGAAGCAAATATTTTCTTTATGTGACAGCAATTCAATGAATTTAAATTGCTCAAAATATAATCTCCCAGAGAATCCCACTCCCAAACGGAAGTGCTGTCATGCCCTAGGGGTGTCTGAAGGATGTATCACACGTACGCCAATATAAACAAATTTGTTTTTTCTTTATACTGATACAGCACTGACAAATTGACTTCAATTAGACATGTTGTGGTAACTTGATTTATGCTTTAATGTTAGCTCTCCTAATTGCAGACAAGCAACAGGCTTAAAATTCAGCACACTTAGTGAAGATTCACTGAGAACTGAAAACACATTTGAGAGATTTGCCTTGGGGCTTGAGTGAGAAGGAGCCAATTTATTGTCTATGATTGAAACCAGGAAAGCTTTGAATCCAAAACCTAGGGAGGAACTCAACTAATTCTACCTTGTAAATCACACACACACACATCCCTATCCACTCACACACACCCCCCTCACTCCAACCTCAGCAAAACAAAGTGGTTATGTCTGCCAAAGATTTTGTACAGACCTGTATACCTATAATTGCTAGGGAGAAGTACACTGTGAATGATTTAGAGGTTTAATCTCAGCAAGTACAAGAACATTCAGTGATTTTAATGATAGCAGGTATTACAGACAGAAAAAAAAATAAAGAGAAATATAGACAGAAAAATACCTTTCACATAATAACTGCCTTGCTTTTTTGAATTCTGCTGAGCAGCTATCAACACCACCTCATAAGAAAGCACTCTCTCCACAACAGATTGTATTTGGAAATACTGCTGCAGTGTCAAGGTCTTTGATTTCAGCTGATGTGTTTCCAGATTGCTTTCATGTTTAAACTTGAATAGAAGAGCGTGGGAACAAGCTCTCCTACAAATTATTTTGAATCATGAATTAGACTCAGGCTGCATCTTGACAAGTGACTGAGTCTACCTCATGGGTCACTCTCACCAAAAGAGGAGCAGTGTTGCTCCTCTCCCATCCTCTCTTTCCCATTTCTTCTTCACAGTCCTACTCTTCATCCCCATTCCATGTGCATAGTCTGATTACCTCCCTTCAGATAGCCTTGGCACTGACTGTACCCTTCTGCAGGCTGATTCAACTCCCTATCTCAGCACGAGGCTGTGTTGTTTTTCTCTAGATTATTTTTCTTCCATATTTGTGAAGTGAAGAGTGCAGAGGGGAACAGGGAGCACCAGAGTTGTTATGAGTGGTAGGAGCATGTGGCTGAGAAAGACGGGGAAACCCTGGGGAGAAGGGGAGAGAGAAGTGACAGTGACCTGTTAGATTGGCTTTCCACATCTTGGCGCATTAATTTAACTATGAAATATGTTTGAAAATCTGTTTTTGGAAATCACCCTCTACTTCATTTTTGAGTGTCTGGCTAGGGTACCTGTGTTCATCCCTCTTATCCTGGTCCCTTTCATGGGTCTGCCATTCCTTTTGTCTCCTTGCCTCTTTCCCTCACTGTCTCAGATCATACAGTCTTTCTTGCTCCCCTTGTCATGTCTCTCTCTCATTCTCAACCACTAGTAAACTCCTCTCCCTTCACCCTGGCATGGATGCAGACATTAGAATAGGCATGTACAGCTCCTCATGCGTGCACAGGAGAACAGCAGGAGAACCATCCCTCAATCTCCCTAAATTTTGTTATACACCCATTAAAAAAAAGAAAAAGAATGCTGTGTATGAGTAAATACATCCACAGTAATGCACAGAAGTCTCAAAGCAAACTTCCTAACTGACAAGCTGTGTGACCATAGAGATCACAGCTGGATGTTAAATACTATACTACTTCAGGTTTCAAAACAATTGGACCTTTCTCTCCTCCATCGTTTCAAAATTGCGCTTTCATTTGGTCCAATTCCTAACTACGTTTTTTTCAGAAGACACTCCACAAGATTTTGAAAGAATTAGGGCTGCTCATATGCTGTAACCACCAGCCAGACACTAATCCAATCAAAGCACAAATCCCTGATATGTCCTACGTAGCAGAAAACACTGATAAGTGCTTAAGAGTGTGAAGCAATTCTTGATGAAAGCAACATAGCTCAGCCTTCAGTGTATACCCAAGGCAACAGCTGAAGAATCTGAATCGCTGTCCTCCAACTGCTTCTCTCTGTAGGAAGGTTTTCAGCAGCAATAGAAACATGAGGTTCTCCAATTCCTGCACAGGGGAACAGTGGAGCATAGGAGCCAGCACTTCTTGAGCTACACAGCCAAAGAAAACAGCCTTCAGGGAATTACTGCACACAGTTTTACATATCATAGAATCATAGAATCATAGAATGGCTTAGGTTGGAAAGGACCTCAGAGATCATCTAGTTCCAACCCCCCTGCTGTGGACAGGGCTGCCAGCCACTAGCTCACTAGATCAAACTGCCCAGGAACCCATCCAGCCTGGCCTTGAACACAGCCAGGGATGGGGCAGCCACAGCTTCTCTGGGCAGCCTGTGCCAGCGCCTCACCACTCTCTCAGGGAAGAATTTCTTCCTGATGTCCAACCTAAACCTCCCCTCTTTCAGTTTTAGCCCATTCCCCCTTGTCCTACCATTATCCACCCGTGCAAAAAGTCGGTCCCCCTCCTGCCTGTAAGCTCCTTTCAAGTATTGGAAGGCTGCCATGAGGTCTCCCCGGAGCCTTCTCTTTTCCAAGCTGAACAGTCTCAACTCCCTCAACCTTTCCTCACAGGAGAGGTGCTCCAGCCCTCTGATCATTTTGGTGGCCCTCCTCTGGACCTGCTCCAACAGCTCCACGTCCCTTCTGTACTGGGGGCCCCAGGCCTGGACACAGCACTCCAGGTGAGGCCTTCCAAGGGCAGCGCAGAGGGGGACGATCACCCCCCTCTCCCTGCTGGCCACCCCTCTCTTGATGCAGCCCAGGATGCCATTGGCCTTCCTGGCTGCAAGAGTGCACTGCCGGCTCATGTCCAGCTTTTCGTCAATCACAACACCCAAGACATCTCCGCAGGGCTGCTCTCAAGGAGTTCCTCTCCCAGTCTGTACACATACCTGGGTTTGCCCTGACATATGTGAAGTGTTGAAGACACCTACAGCCTACATGCCGGTATTGTCAGATGCGTGGCGCCCCTAAGTGACATGGGAGAATTGATATAGAGAGGAGAAATGATATGGAGAGGAGAAGCCAGCAACAAAGCTGGGAGCTAATTTGGAGCTCGCCTTTCTCTGGAACAGCTTCCCAAGGCAGTCAAATCACGAGCCTTTGAGCTAGACAGCAGGATGCTGGTCCAGCACTCAGGTGCTTGAGACCTAAAAATCACATCCAGTCAGACTAGGAATTTCTCCCATTTTCTTGGGAAGGGGAAAAAGTAGCTGGATATATTTTTCAAGTCAGTGTTCCAGCAGCACAAATAATTAACAAACTAAATTGTGTGCAGTATTTTCTACTGAAGTGTCAGAGGGCTCCTGATAGTTTTCTGAAAATGGATCATAATTTCTGAAAATTTTGGACAGACTATTGGAGGTTTTGATTACGTACTGATTATTTCACTCAATAAATTTTTTGTAGAGAGCAAGTGCCTGACACAAACACACAGATTATCCTAGATAAACATCCATTATCTTTTGCAGCTACTGTATTTGGCTGTATGAAAACCATATAGAAGGATCAACCCATACTTTATTATTATTGTCTAGCAATATTCTGCTAGTTATGCAGTAATGTCATTGGGAGAAAAAAATGGTGGATACTTCACTGTATTCAGCTTTATAATAAAAAGTAAGTATAAGTTAGTCTGCTGCAAATGTGGTACTAGTCAAATATGAGTTAATACGTAAAAAGAGCAATCATCTCTGTGAAACTGTTCCAGGTACTAAAACATCAATGGCAGGCTCTGGCAATAATTGCTCCAATAAACAGTTCTTGAAACCTAGCTGACTCTTACAGTCAGAAGAAACCGAATCTTTGTTCAATGTAGAGGGACTTAGGTGAGCCCATTTTGGTTGCTTTCCCAACACCTTTGTTTTGAATTAAAAAAAAAAAAAGGGCTTCTAGCATTCAGTAGTTTCATATTATACTACTTGCAGTCAAGGCTGGCTTTATGGACATTTGCACTTAAAGTAGTATTAAGTGATGCTTTGCAGAAATACTGTAATACATGTTCTGAAACTGGTAGCTCCTATTCCTCATGTACAGAATGACATTCCTTTACATGTATTTGTATGTATTTTTATAAACACAAGTTTTTTAATGTTGTAGCGATAATTACTTTCTGCTACCACTTAGTAGAAATAAATGACCAGTCTCAGAGATCTGGGGACTGATTCATATTTAACCGCACAAAAATATAAACCAGACCACTTCTCTAGCTAAAATCAGTCTTTTTTGTTTATGGTTATTTTCATTTTTTCCAGCATAGATCAATAGGCTATATTTGTCTTGCTCCCACTCACACTGCTTGGACTCTACTCTCAGCCCGCCTTGGACCAGTACCAGCACAGCAAGGAGAATTTTTCCATGCAGCTCTGCTTGAAGGGTTTAAAAACTAATGATTGTTTCTTAGCTTATCAGAAGCTTATTTTAAATCATATAATTTGCTGCTGCCACCACAGGAGTTTCTCAGCTCCCAAATACTCAGCTCCCACTTAACATGTTGTCAAGTGACTACTAAAGCAGTAAAAGATATGTCTCTATAGCTTTGTAAATTATTTATTGTTATCACGTAGCAGAACATTAGCCTAACAAATCCAATAGAAAAGAACAATAAGAATTAACCCTTTATTTAGTTGGGCAGGTTGGCAACACTAAGTAGAGGTTTGTAAGCTATTATGAAAACTGTAGTGTAACTGAGTACTTGCAATACTGAGTATTGCAAGTCTTTCTTGCCTCTTTCAAGAATTCACAAGTGTCTGCTTAGTACCTTCCTTCCATGACCCTGACTATTACCTGTACAATCACTAGCTTTTTGTAGCCAGTCTATTCTGATAAAAAGTGTGATATTTCTGTGCATTGATACCATCCTCAAGGAGATGGACTTCCCATCCAGAGAAGGGATGAGGAAGATTGGCACACAGGATTCTAGCATGGGAATAGAAAATCATCTCCACCTGATTGTAGGCATTTTCCGTTTGTAGGAGAGAAGACATTGTGCTGTCAAGCCTGTCTTCATGGTGATCTGTTGACTTTCTTCAGAGATCTTCTCCCAGACTACTAGTGAGTCTTGCCTTTCAAGCAGGCATCAGTCATGCCACTACTGTCTGGTGAATCATTAGTTATTATCCAGGATTCTTCCTCTCTTTTCCTACATTTGATCTCACCATATCTGTGTTGAAAAAAACTCAGGCCAATCTGGCAAATGATAAAAATCTGTTCTGCCTATAGACTTGGCCATCCCATATCCTGGAGACAGGCCAACTCACTTCTCACCTTGTGGCTTGGACTTCTGTCCACATACTCTTTTGCTGAGAAATGGGGGATGTAGTGGGAAAGGGCTAGAAATAGTAGGAGAAGGATTAACAGTAGTCTTGGCTGTCTCTTGCCTTAACATTTGGCCCTGCTCCAGCACCCTTTCATTTTTCAATTTGCCTTGGCTTCACAGAACAAAATGGAGAATGGTTTCCAACCAGAAAATCTGATAACCTGGTGGACAGGGCATTTCTAGACAAAGCAGAAGATATATCTATGAAGAACCTGAAGATTTCCCACTTCTTCCCATAGGAATCAAACACAGGAGTTCTTTTATTGTCTGTTCTATATCTAACTGACATAATAGGCATACCACAGCACATATCTTTCCAAAACAAAAAGACCACAGCTAAAATTAGTGGAAGTCTTGATCCTGCCATTATTTAGTAGCCCTCCTCTAGAAAACAATCACAATATCAGGTCTCTAAAGGGAGTGCAAGCATGGCTACCTTACAGGCAGATGGATACTTAGTACAGTTTAGAAAAAAGGTAGAAAAGAAAAAATGGTGGTTAATACCCTCAATTCAGTTGGAAAAGCTGAGAACAATCACTGTAAGGAATTCTGCAGAGCATATTAAAATTAATAGTCCTTTGGAGTTCATTTAGAGGCCATCTCTGGCTGATAATCTCACTTGACTTATCAGGCATTCCTCAAAAAGTGGAATAGTGAAAGTTTATCTAAGTATTATTGTGTGTTGAACACAGCAGAACTCTTACTTAATTCCATAGTCATGTTCTTCTTCTTTTGTAAGACGCTCAAGTATTTTCAACAAATTTCTCACATACAGTTTTGTCCAGCTTTCTGTGATGAGATGTTCAGTTTCATCTTGTTTAGCTTAAGATCTTGAGCTCCATTTACAACATTCAAGGGCAAAAGTGGATGTAAGTCCCAAAGAAGTTAAGTAACATTTTACACCCAGCAGATATAAAGGGAATGGGAGGACACTGGAAATTAAAGACTATAACCTCAACTTCTAGAGTTCAGTTTTAAAAAGTGCTGTCAGCTTTTTGTTTTGATAAAATTCTTCTGTGGAAAGCCTAGAATGACAGTAGTAGATGACAATTTAAACAGAACTATTTGGTAATATTTATAGCTGATTTAGAATGAACTATAATGGATTATCCTAAAGAAGTCCCTAACTGGCTTGTGTACTGTCTGACAAATATTCCTGCAAGCGTAATCATGTTAGGGTATGTTTTCATTCATTTCAAAGGAAAACCATGTTTTATGCTGTAAATGGCAGAGCTAGCAGCATCATTCAGCTTTTATTTGTATAAAGATGTCCCATTTCTGTTGGGAATTAACAACGTCCAGATCTCCAACATCTAAAGAACCAACTGAAAATTTCTCTGTAGCATTTAAGAAATATATAAAAAGTTATAAATACATAGAATTTTATAAAACCTTAGAGTGGTAATTCATTTGTTTTCAAAGAAATGACTAATGGCTGAAGAACCCTCTTTCTGGAAGGTGCTGTAACATGCTAGGAAATGGGAGTCATGGCATCGCTGATGCAGATCATGAAACAGTGAACCAGCCAGCTTTGTCATCAGTCTCTAGCATCTTTTTCCAATTTCCATAAATTTCAGATGACTCCAGAATGAAATTACTAGAATGAAATTCCCACATAATCTTTATGTTTTATTCATTTTGAAATGCGAGTTTTTACTCACTTTGAAATGTGAGTCTGAGCCACCATCTTCTTCCACACTATTTCTGTTGCACTCCACTTTAAGACCAGACCTACAGTGATTGTCACTGAAATAACCACCTTCTTTGGAACAGAGTTTAAGTACGTCTCTCAAAGGAACTGTAGACTTCAGAAGCAGAAGCTGGTTCCCTCCCCTCATATCATTGCTTGGTTACCAAAGGGACTGGTAAACTTTCCTAGCACAGAAGTGCCAGAACTGTGAATCTTTCCTAAGCCAAGTGGACAAAGTAGGTGCATGAGTATCTGTCACACCTATGGCCTTTTCAAATCCAGAAACATAAGTTCAGGTTGTCCTCATCCATAAATTAGTTTACTCGGCTCTCCTTACATGCGCTGAAGAGGAAAGGGCAATTCTAGTTCATGACTTACCAGTGTGTTTTAGATCATTGAATCATAAAATATGGAAAGGACTCATGAGGATCATCAAGTCCAATGCCCTACTCCACACAGGGCAACCTAAAAGGCAGGCTGTATATCGTTGCTATAGAGGGTTGTATATAGAGCGTTGTCCAAATACTTCTTGAACAGAGGCTTGGTGCCATGACCACTGCCATGGGGAGCCTGTTCGAGTGCCCAACCACTTAACTGGGATTAAGAATCAGCTTGTATAACAAAGTTTACCAGAACCTGTATATTCTGCGAGTTAGGGAAAGCTCTTTCTGTTTGCTTGTTTGTTTGTTTTTGTTTCCTTTTTTTAGCCTATCCCATCACTAATTACTAGAGCTGCTGAAAATCTCCAGTATCACTCTAGAAAAATAAGAACATTTATGTGAGATTTTGAATTTCATAAGCTCAGAGAAGGTGCAGAGCTTGTATGACCTTTGAAAGAAGGAACTGCTAGCTCACATAATGAGCATCAAAAACATCATGAAAATTATTACAAATTATTTTGTTCTGTACCTTTGACAAAAGTTTAAAAGAAGACCTTAGTTTATAGACATCAAAAAGGGAAGGTGTTCAGTTTATAAGTTAAATGCTGCAGCACCTCTTTTAGATAAGATTGTATTTTACATACTGATAAGTACACTCAGCTACAGAGAAGCTATGTAATGCGTTTAAAACCACGTAGGGATTTACTGGAAGAACTCAGGATGGAATTTCGAAGTCTTGTCTCCTTGTGACCTGCTTAGCCCTACATATCATACTTCTTTTTTCAGAATTTTTCAATTCACGAAGTGTTAATAGTGGGTCAATCACCAATTTCTGCGGCTAAACTCATAATCAATCCACAGGGAATAAAATGGTATAATAAAAGACTTTTGAAACGCATGGTTGAATATACAGCTTGCAGGGAAAGGCTGTGGAACAATTACAAAAATAAATGAAGGAAAAGAGCTGGGGAACAGATAGAGATCCCATCCACTTATTATAAATATGCAGAAGATATCATTTGATTACAATACATCCTAAGGCTTCTGAAAGAATACAAGTGAATATAGGTTGTCTTCTTAATAGGTCTCCCGTAAATTCAATTTGAGAAAAATCTTTATGCAATATATTTACTTCCCTCGTGAAGTATAAGAACACATATTCCACATGGCACCTGTCTGGGTTATGAAATAACTAAAGAAACATAGATACCTATCTTGTCAGAAATACTCTTCCCCAGCATTTCAGACGGGCTAATACAATAGTGTAACAGGCTGCTTTTACATGTAGGACTCAGGGACATTAAAAGAAATTACACTTTGAAAAGCTTGTTTTTCAATAATGATTCTTCTGGGCTTACTCGTGCACAATGACTATGATCAATTTTTTTTGTTTAGCCTCAGCATGCAACCACCAGCACAAGGGAAGTAATTCTCCCCTTCTGATTCACTCTTGTGAGGCCCCATCTGCAGTACTGCATTCAGCTCCAGGTCTCCCAGAAAAAAAAGGAACGTGGAGCTGTTGGAGCGGATCCAGAGGAGGGCCACAAGGCTAATCAGAGGGCTGGAGAACCTCTGCCATAAAGAAAGGGTGAGAGAGTTGGGGAGTTTCAGTCTGAAGAAGAGAAGGATCTGAGAAGACCTCATTGTGGCCTTCCGGTACTTAAAGGGGGCTTTACAGGAAAGACAGGGAGGGACCCTTTATCAGAGAGTGCAGTGAGGGGACAAGAGGTAATGGCTTTAAACTACAGAAAAAAAAAAAAAAAAAAAAAGGTATATTTAGGTTAGATATTGGAAGAAATGCTTTCTTGTGAGGCTTGTGACGCACTGGAACAGGTTGCCCAGGGAAGCTGTGGATGCCCCATCCTAGGAAGTGTTCAAGGCTGGCTGGATGAGGCTTAGAGGCATCTGATCTCATAGGAGACTGCCCTGGTTTCAGCTGGGACAGAGCAGATTTTTCTTCACAATGTCTAGTATGAAACTGCTTTGGCTTTAGGAGAAAAACAATGTTGATAACACACTGATGTTTTACTCGTTTCTGAGCAGTGCAGTACAGAACCAAGGACATTTCAGTTTCTCAGCTTCTCTTACTGTCCTGCCAGCAAGGGGAGGGGCGAGGGGGCACAAGCTGCTGGGAGATGACAGAACCAGGGCAGCTGACCTGAGGTGGCCAAAGGGATATTCCATAACATACGTCGTCATGTGAAGTTTAAAAGCTGTGGGGAGCTGGCCAGTGGACAGATGCTTCTTGGGTACTGGCTGTGTACTGGTCCATGGGTGGTGAGTTGTTGCACTGCACGTCACTTTTTCTGTAAATATACACATATATATATATTATTATTATTGCTGTTATTTCTCTTTTCTTTTTCTGTCTTAGCAAATTGTTTTTACTTCAGCATACATGTTCTACTATTTTTTTCCTGTTTCTCTCCCCCATCACACTGGAAGAGGATGAGTAAAAGGCTGTCTGGTGCTCAACTTCTTTCCGGCTTAAACCACAACACAGGCAAAACACAAGTGGGTTGGAACTAGATGATTTTTAAGGTCCCTTCCAAATTAAACCATTCTATGATTGATTCTATGGTCTTAAGATTTTATGATTCCATGTATATTTATATTTGATTCCAAGTTTTGCAAACACTAATGCAGTTGCAATCACCAAGACTGACCAAATGCTGCATGTATTTACACATGGAATGGCATCTTGTCTTGTCTAGGCAGAATGGCACAAGATGTGAATGAGTGGAAAATTTGTTGTGTCATGACTTTTACTAGTCTCTGAAAGAACAGATTTCATTTTTGTGAGCATGTGCATTTTTAAATTTAACTTCTCCTCCCTTTTTTTTCCCTCCAGCTCCCATCACCATCTGGAGAAAGGGATGGAAGCCCCTGGCAACTCCTTACTGAAGACAGAGGGTGACTACAGGCTACAAAGGATGTGAAAATGCTGTGTTAGATTCAAATTGCAACATCTTCTTATGCAATCGGTAGACCTTTCTCAAGATCCCACACAAGTAGAATTGCCTAAGAAACATCCTAAATGTCACCATTTTCTCACTCAAGTGCAAGGCATATTTTTTGACCTTGTCATTTCTAGCTTAAGCACATATAGCACCACACGTCAGTATTTGTGTATAAAAATTCTGAAACATAACACTCCACTGCACACACTTCACTCCCTGGGGGAGAGAATGAGTGAACAAACACATGCCAGATGGTAGTCGCATTGCTCAGTGCACTACTGGAAGGCACTCAGTTATTGCAGAGACAAACGCAACATACAGCAAGTTCAGAAATTCTCTACATAGCAGTGACTGTTTGGCGTTTTGTCTTTGTAGAGTGAAGACTCTCACAAGGTCCTTGCATCACACAAAGGACAGTGATAAACTTTACATGGCTGAATGTGAGGCTGGAGGAAGTCTCAAAAACAGGGTTCTGGTAAAAGCCCATCCTTTAATCCTATGTACTGTCACCATAACATAATGCTAGAGATAGAAAAAATACCACATGCATACAAAGCTGTTTTTTAAGCTTCAGAGAACTTACCATGTATAAGATTCAAAGGTCAACACTGGCAGGCCTCATGTTTCAGTGTTCCTGTTGAATCTTATGAATTCAGAAACAGTCTTCTCAATTCAGTTGTAAGTATGAGCTTCAACAATGCCAAGTGCAAGGCCTTCCACACAGGTTGTGGCAGACCCTGCTATCAATACGAATGGATTGAGCAGAGCCCTCCCAAAAGGGACTTGGGGGTACTGGTAGATAACAAGCTGGACATGAGCCAGCAGGGTGCCCTTGCAGCCCAGAAGGCCAAACACATCCTGGGCTGCATCCAAAGCAGCGTGGCCAGCAGGGCAAGGGAGGTGATCCTGCCCCTCTGCTCTGCGCTGGTGAGACCCCACCTGGAGTGCTGCATCCAGATGGGGAGTCCTCAGCACAGGAGGGACGTGGAGCTGTTGGAGTGCATCCAGAGGAGGGCCACAAAAATGATCCAAGGGATGGAACACCTCCCCTGTGAGGACAGGCTGAGAGACCTGGGGCTGTTCAGCCTGGCGAAGGCTCCAGGGAGATCTGACAGTGGCCTTTCAGTATCTGGAGGGGCAACAAGAAAGAGGAAGACAGACTCTTTAGCAGGGTCTCTTGTGGTAGGACTAGGGGAAATGGTTTCAAACTGAGAGAGGAGAGATTTTGCCTGGATATAAGGAAAAAGTTTTTTATGCTAAGGGTGGTGAAGCACAGGCTCATGTTGCGTGGAGAGGTGGCGGGTTCTTCGTCCCTGGACACCTTCAAGTTCAGGCTGGACAGGGCTCTGAGCAACCTGATCCAGCTGTAGATGTCCCTGTTCTCTGCAGGGGAATTGGACTAGATGACCTTTAATTGTCTCTTCCAACTCAACCTATTCTATGATTCTATGTTTCTATTAATAATTTTATTTCATTGTAAGGTGGATTTGGTGCCACGCTTTCATTACCTGACACTTTCCACTGCAGCAGCATTTACTTTGAGAATTTTCCTGAAGGCCAGTGCTTTTGCCAGACTTTACATAGATAGCATCAGGTAAAACTGTTGGGTGTCAAATTGTCTTTTAAATTTATTCTACAAAATGTCACTCAAATTCTTCAAGATGATTTATGGGGAAGGGACGATGATGTTATCCTTCTCTTGCTTGTGCTTCTTAGAAGATTTTGCCAAAGTAAGGCCACTCGAAACGTTCAGCATGGCTGAGATTTTGCCCTTACAATAGCAGCAGAAACTGCAGTGGGAGCAGACAGCAGCATATGACTGACTGGCTATGAGGTCTATACTGTAGATTGAGCACTAAATGCGCATTTGCAAAGGTTTCAGGTGTCACCAGCTCTAGATCTACACGGAGGTTATACTTAATAACTCTTAACATTGAAATGTGTCATTATCTTTTTTCCTTAGAAAATCATGCAAATCTGAACAAATTGTGTTAAAACAGTGGCAACTGGACAAGCTGGACTCTGTCTGCTTTTTTGCAAGGGCTAAACCAGATAACCAGTAAAGGGAGGTAAGTTTGGATGGATAGTAGTAAATCTGGCATTTATTTTCTTTTGTTGATCTGATTATTCCATCCAAACTATAACTTTCTAGTTCTAAGCATACTGTTGGTGGTGGTTTTAGGCATTCCTGGAAGCTAATGTAAGAAGAGTTTGTCATTCAGGATTTTATCACCAAGTAATTGTGAACACGTTAAGATTACAGTAAGTTAAATGACCAGAAAACCAAGAGTTGTCCATTCAATTAGAATTCAAGTTCTTTCAGTAAAAGAGGTTCTGATTTGGACATCACTTATAGGCAGACAAGCTAAACAGGTTTATTAAGGACAGGCATACTCATAGTGGCATATCAGGTGTTTCAGTGCATATGTGTATGTTCAGTAAGGAGATAGAATGCTTTCAAGGCTGAAGCCCAGAGATCTACTAGCAATACTGGAATTAATTCTTCCATCTCTAAAATGCACATATGAATTTAGAAGTCAGGGAGATGAGAATGAATCAGAATCCACATAGTTGGCTGATGTGGTTGCCGAGACGCTCTCCATCATATTTGGAAAGTCATGGATGTCAGGCGAGGTCCCCAGTGACTGGAAAAAGGGAAACATCACTCCCATTTTTAAGAAAGGGAGAAAGGAAGACCTGGGGAACTACAGGCCAGTGAGCCTCACGTCTGTGCCTGGGAAGATCATGGAGCGGATCCTCCTGGAGGAGATGCTAAGGCACATGCGAGATGAGGAGGTGATCCGAGACAGCCAGCACGGCTTCACCAAGGGCAGGTCGTGCCTGACCAATCTGGTGGCCTTCTATGATGGAGTGACGTCATCGGTGGACCAAGTAAGGGCAACAGATGTCATCTACCTGGACTTGCGCAAAGCCTTTGACATGTCCCACACCATATTCTTATCTCTAAACTGGAGAGATATGGATTTGATGGGTGGACTGTTCGCTGGGTAAAGAACTGGCTGGAGGGTCGCAGCCAAAGGGTTG
>VXAV01002296.1:1889-12236 GCA_013399715.1 Alectura lathami | reverse complement strand
CTGTTGGAGCAGGTCCAGAGGAGGGCCACCAAAATGATCAGAGGGCTGGAGCACCTCTCCTATGAGGAAAGGTTGAGGGAAATGGGACTGTTTAGCTTGGAAAACAGAAGGATCTGGGGAGACCTCAGACCTCAGACATTGCGGCCTTCCAATACTTGAAAGGAGCTTACAGGCAGGAGGGGGACCAACTTTTTACACGGGTGGATAATGGTAGGACAAGGGGGAATGGGCTAAAACTGAAAGAGGGGAGGTTTAGGTTGGACATCAGGAAGAAATTCTTCCCTGAGAGAGTGGTGAGGCGCTGGCACAGGCTGCCCAGAGAAGCTGTGGCTGCCCCATCCCTGGCTGTGTTCAAGGCCAGGCTGGATGGGTTCCTGGGCAGTTTGATCTAGTGAGCTAGTGGCTGGCAGCCCTGTCCACGGCAGGGTTGTTGGAACTAGATGATCTCTGAGGTCCCTTCCAACCCAAGCCATTCTATGATTCTCTGATGAGTAAATATTGTGGACAAATAAATGCTGCAGCTGAGCCTGAGATAAGTATTCACTAACAAATTGGATATTTCACATACAATTTCATGAACTCTGTAACAAATAACTACTTTATAGCCTACTTTAAATTTGCCAGTGAATTACATGCCATTGAATGTAATCAGCATTAACTGACATCAGAAATGGAGAAAGAAGAAAGGCAGACTTGGGAGAAGAAAACAGATATTTTACATTATTTTCTTCTGTTATCCCTGCACATTCAGTTCATTATAAATGTATCTTGAGTAATAAACAGTGGCTACAAAAATTAAAAGCATTTTTCTTGTTTAAATCTCACAAATATAGTGTATTTGTTCCAGCTTGTTAAACCATTTTCTTTTCCTTTTTTTCTTTTCACAGTCATTCTTTTCCTTTATCATCTGTAACTGTACAGCCAGCATTAAAACCAGATTAGAGTGATGCTACAAGCAACAGCACTGGGAATGATTGCAAAACCAACTAACTGAAGTTCCCAAAATGCCCACTTTTCCTTCTCCCAAGAGAGATTTCTCCCATGAGAAATCAAAATCATCCCTACACTCTGCACTGTTTATAAAAGAACAACAGTAAACGCAATCAGATTTGTTACAGGGGAGATTACCCTTCATCAGATAGACAAATCTTTTTTTCAGCACTAGACAAGCTATGGCACTAGCTGGAAGGTAACTGGGAGTTCACAGAGGAGAATAAAAAAAAAGCACTAGAATTAATTTCTCAGCAATGCAGTTCAATAGGGTCTGTGTATAATGAGCTTCATAGTAGACTGAAGATGAAAGATGACTTATTAGAGGAGTTTGTTTATGTGAACTTTATCGTAAACAACTATTTCATGAAAGTGTCAGCTCAATATTAAGAGATTTACTTTCTTCTTTCCCAGCACATCACAGAACCAGAGGATGAACTGCAGGTTTTGAAGACTTGACAACATGTTGGCTGCTTAGCAGTCAGTAGGAAAATCAGAGATACAGATTAAAGCTTATTTTTAGAATTCATGGCTAGCAATATAGAGAGAAAATGTCTTTGAAATTGCAATCACTTCTAACACTCACACATTTTAGAAAACTGTTTCTCTACTTATCCACCTGTCCGTAACAGTCAACATTAGAATAAGAAGTACTATGTAAAAACAGTCAGTATTTTTGCCTGGAATGGAAAAAAATAATCCTTGCTGTTTCATTCTGCAACATTTCACTTTTTCTTAAAATACATAGAGGATAATTTCTATAAGTTTTATATGTAAATGAGTATTTGAACAAAAATATTTACTGTTGATATCTTCATTCAAACCTTTTACTTAAAATAGCATATTTTTCATTAAAGTCTGAAAAAAAAAAATAGCAATCCTGCTTCATATGAACTCCACACAAAGAAATATTTTTTATTTTCAGTTCCATTGTATGACTACATACAATCTACTTTCCAGAAATTGGTTTTGCCTTGCTGCCAGTATCCAAACTAATTCTGGGGCTATGGAGAATGTAAATTGGTTGCTAGCCAGCATTTCAAGGGAATATCTCCATTCTTTCAACGCATTGGGATCTGACAAGTGCCTGGCACAGGAATTGCACTAAGATGTAGAAGGAGAGAGGTCTCCTGAGTACAGGAAATCAGCCACAGGCAGCCAGAATCTGGCTGTATACCACAAGCCTGTCTTGATGACTGCATTGAGGCAGAAGTACCTGAAGGTAAAGAAAGATAAAAACACAGGCCTACGAGGCTTTAAAGACTTAACCTAAAAGTTGGCTCTGTTTGCACTGCAGAATTTCCGAGAATCCACCAACCAGGAAGGCTGCGCAGTGCGGTGGCAGATGCATGGTTTGTTGCAGTGGTCTTATTCCCCTACCAGGCTAGGACATGCACTCACATCTCCAGAAAAGTCAGTCTGGAAAGGTGCTGAGTAGTTATCTGGCCTTTGATATGCCCAAAGGCAGAGAAACCTGTGCATAGATTTCTCCCTTTGTTCCCATATCCACAATTCATTTATTATTCATACGAATAGCCCTGATCAGTATTGTAATATTGGTGCTTCTACATTGTCATACTTTTCTCCTCCATATTTGTACCAAAATACATTTGGGGGGAATCATTACATTCCAGAAATAATACACTTTTGTGGAACTTTACTACTTTTTAGAAACATTGGATATAGCATGTGACGTAGACTAAAATAGAGGTATCTTACAATTTAATTACATTTTCAAAGGGAAGATTATTTCCTTCTACTTAGTTCAGAAATAATGTTCTTTTCTCCTTACGTAAATTGGTTAAGTGCAATTAGTTTTTAGACAAATTATTTCTTATGCTGATGGAATATTACATTTTTTGCATGTTCTGTGGAATTATTTACTTTAATGATGCACCCAGAAAAGAAACAATACTTCTAAAAGGGTTGAAATACATGTGGAAACTGTTCTTAATTCTCCTTCACTGTCCTCTTTTTGCGGTGCAGAAAATTAAATACATAAGAAATTAAATGTAAATGCAGCATGCAAACAATGAACATCACGAGGAAAAAAAAAAAAAGAAAAGTATATTCCCCAAACTCTGTTACCCTCATATAAAGTTTAATTAGCTCATTTTTATTAATTTATTTTTTCTACTCTGGACTGAAGTCTTCCTCCTGTGGCTAATTTAGCACTAAGAAATTTCATATTTGTGGCATGGGGAAAGGATGTCTTGGGGGACTGTGACTGACTAACAACAAAAACAGAAGAGGAGAGAGGAGGAAGGGAAAGAGTTCTGTCACTCCTATGCTAAGATACCATGGATAAGATGGGTAAAAAACACATGTTGATGTCTAAAGTGGTCCTGATGGTCAGCCAGTGCCTCACAAATCTTAGATCCTGTTTTTTCATTATTTACTATTAAGCTATGTCTGAGCTTGTGATGTTGTAGTCTGACTGAAATGAATCGCAGCCAGTGCAGTACTGACATCTGTACAGTGAATCCTGACCACTGACTCCCATCCTTCTAGGCTGATTCATCAGTAGGCAGCAAAGTCAATAACTCTAGTTCATTTGTGATTGGAAAAGCAAACTAAGCCAAACCAAACCAAACAACAAAGCCAAAAGCCAAAACCAACCAACCAAATAAAAAACATATTACTGGTGAAAACATAGGGTTATTTTTGTGAAATACCTTTACAACTCAAAGTGTGATTTTAAAAAATTTTTTGAAGCAGAACCCACTTCATAATTGGCATCTTCTGTTGAATGCTTTTGCTCTTGATATACTTTTTGAATACTTCTACAACAGTGAGCTTTTTAAGACAAGCCCTGACTGTGTAAACATTATTCAGACCTTTAACTACAATTTTAAAAACACCTATCCTTGCATTCTCATGTGGACAGACCACTTTTGACTGCTAGTATTAGAGCTTTGGTAGTTGCTTATGTACTTTTTTGTTGTTGTTGTTGTTCACTGTAGCAGAGAAATGAAGAATAGCTGCTCCCTATCTTCCTGCTTCTCCTTTCCTCCTTTCCCCTTCTCTCTCACCACTTAATGTGTCAGAGACGGAATAGGAGGCATCTGAGCATGCTGATAAATTACATATCACCCAGAATAACATAGGAGGGGAGTTCAACAGCTAGGGGTTACTTCCAGAGGAGTCACACATGTCCACCATTCATAGCTGGAGCTCCTCACATCAGAGTTTGAAAGGATCCAGGCGAAAAATCCTTGTGATATCAGTGTTTGGTAAAATTCCATTAACTGAGAGATCAATACTTTACTTAAAAGAAGGTAAGGAAACCAAAATCATGTTTCTTTTTGAGGTCCCAAAAAATAATTTGCTGATTGTGAAGGATACTAAAGTAGTTTGAAGAACTTCCACTAAAATTAAATTTTATTCAGATTTCAAAATAATTTCCAAACTGCATCTGTCTTAGAACATAGCACAGACTCACTAGTGTGTTTAAACAGAAAATTTTTAGCAAGCTCTTATGTCTTCTGTATATCATTATTAAGGCCTACCATTCTTCCTAAAAGATTGTTTTGTTAAATCAAAACGTTGGTAAGCTTTGTCCAGTAACCAATTTACAGTTCCGTAGTCACCTTCTCCTGGCAGCTTATGACTCTCTTCCCTCTACTCTGCCTTTGTCTCTCTCTACTCTGCCCTTGTAAAACCTTTGCTCTGCCCTTGGAAGGCCTCACCTGGAGTACTGTGTCCAGGTCTGGGACCCCCACTACAGAGGGGATGTGGAACTGTTGGAGCAGGTCCAGAGGAGGGCCACCAAAATGATCAGAGGGCTGGAGCACCTCATCTATGAGGAAAGGTTGAGGGAGTTGGGATTGTTCAGCTTGGAAAAGAGAAGGCTCTGGGGAGACATCACTGCGGCCTTCCAATACTTGAAAGGAGCTTACAGGCAGGAGGGGGACCGACTTTTTACATGGGTGGATAATGGTAGGACAAGGGGGAATGGGCTAAAACTGAAAGAGGGGAGGTTTAGGTTGGACATCAGGAAGAAATTCTTCCCTGAGAGAGTGGTGAGGCGCTGGCACAGGCTGCCCAGAGAAGCTTGGCTGCCCCATCCCTGGCTGTGTTCAAGGCCAGGCTGGATGGGTTCCTGGGCAGTTTGATCTAGTGAGCTAGTGGCTGGCAGCCCTGTCCATGGCAGGGTTGTTGGAACTAGATGATCTTTGAGGTCCCTTCCAACCCAAGCCATTCTGACTCTATGATGATTCTATGACTCTATAGACTTCTATTTTTCACCATTCCAAAAATGCCCTTGCCTGCTTGCCACATACACACACCAGTCTGTAACATTCATCCTTATTACTCTTCTCAAAATCTTCTCCCATTCCACCTCACCACTTGGATCTTTCAATATCAGAATTGTACATGGTGTCCAAGATTAATTTAAATACAGCTAGAATTATATTTTCTATCTTCTGATCTTTTCCTTCTCATTTCTAACATATTTCAGGAGTGCAGAGGAGTTAAGATTCATTGGGTAATGAGTTCATGCTCCTGTAAAGCTTCTGTAATCCCCAAATATCATTCCTGAATATTAATATTCACAGAGTTGATGACATTTTTAATGTAAAATTAAGACATTTTCCTTAAATGTGCTACTTTACATTTGTTTATGCAGACTTTCAACTGGCACTTTATTTTTCAGTCATTCCAGAATCAGAACTTACTCACTGACTGTGAAAGAAATAAACAAACAAAAGTGTTCAACTAAAATATTAAGTTTATTCATGTAGTGAACCAGATGTTTAAAAGTTCTGCATAGCAAGTGGTGTAATCATTTGTGCCCTGGGGAATATTTCCACAGTTGCATGAAATGTAATTTGTCCTAATCCAAATAAAATGAAAAATATGCTACACTGGCATGCTGTAGAGAAGAGTTTCTTTGCTTCCTTATTCTTGCATGTGATAAATAGCATCCATAAACAAATTTGTTTCTATCCCAAAGCAGCTGTCTTTTTCTTCTTTGAAGCATTATCTAGGGGATACATACATATATGGGCTACAAGTGAGATAAAAACTGCAAATGGAAAATGCTTAACAATTCAGCCACAGTCTGCAGGAAGAACATGTCAGCTGTGTCCATGTCCATTTTGACAGGCCTCATCTGGGATGGCTCAGAACAGCACCTGTGAGCATTTTGGACAGCCTCTGCCCAAAGCTGGACCTTCCCAACCCAGCGGCAGGCATAGCAGAGCCGCAAAGCAGCACGTCACTGCACAGGGCAGCCAGGTGGGCATCACTGAGGGGTCCGAGTGACCCACATCCTGGGAGCCCCACTGAAATGCCAGCTGTGCAGCAGGCTTGTCAATGGAGTGCGGTCTTGCACAGACAGCAATACCGCTTTTAGCTCAAGCGAGAATGTCCTTGTGCAGCTTCCAGGGCACCTCAGCCCAGATTTTACTTAAGAATAACCTTCAAGACTAAGTTATGAGAACGAACAACTTGAATAAAGGAGGAATAGGTGCTTTCATGTCTTATAATACTTCCCTGTAGTGACACAAAGATGATTGAGAAAATTGTGTTCTGTGTATGTGTGTGTTAAAAAACAGTGACCACAGCCACTGCTGGCTGCAGATCCCACAGTCAGCCTCAGTTAAGATACAAAACCCAACAGGTTGCTATAGACAAAATGCATTAGCAACATATAACTACATAAAAGTTATATCTTCGTGTGCATCGGACATATACATTAAATATTAATGTAAATATCAAAATGTAAATAATATAAACACTAAGTTCAGCAGACTTGCAAGGGAAAGTCATTTGTTTACTGACTGCAGAAAAATATCTATCTTCTTTAGTATCGCTGTTAGGTTTGTAAATCACTCAGCTCTGCAGTTTTGCAGAACATAATTTCAACACTGTTGAGCTCGCTTATCTCTAACGAAGCAAAAGTCTAAATACCAAGAATGCACAGACTTTATTTTTGTAGACAATCATCTAGAAACTCCCTGTCAGAAACTGCTGCTACGACAGTTGCTGACACATTGATGGCAAAGAGTAGGTAGCATTAGTTCAAGATGAGAAGGTGAAGTAAAAAGAAATCTGCAGATGAAGTCCTGTGGCTCATGAGTAACACTTAAGAGTATTAACTTTCTAAATGGGATATAAATAACTTCAAAGCCAGGGAAATGGCATTCATTTATTACTGAGTTTATTTTTAAAGTTTGGTTCATACCATTTCTAGGCTATATATATTTATTATTTAATAAGAGAGAAATATTAAACATTTGGCTAATGAAGGAAAAGCATACAGCTGTGTAACTATATTACATCATATTCTCCAAATGATTCTGCCAAAGGTTTACATATATTTGACACAGTAGCTATATAAAAATTAACTCCCGTAATAGCTCTACAATTTTTCACGCTCTACCCCAATCAGAGATAGCCTGAGCTGAGCTTCTTACCTAACCTGAGCAAAGCAAATAAGGCTACTGTTACAGCAAAGAGGAAATAAATTTAAGATTTGAGAAGTATGTTTTCCTTAGACTTTAGATTAAGGATATTGGGGAGAAGCTCAGTGCAACCTATATGAGGTTCTCCTCACTGCAAAGCCTCAGCTGCACCCCCGAGCACCCAAGCAGAGCAGAGTACACATCACGTGGCTCTGGAACAGGCTGAGCTATTCAGTCTGCTGTAGAGGAAATCCAGCATGTTTGTGACTTGTTTGATTTGCTTCATGCATGATTAGATCATGCATGCACAATGATTTAATGCATAGCAAGGCCAATACTGTATTCAGTCTTTCCATATCACAATTAATCTGTATCGAAAGTTGCGCTCGATACCATGGCAATGCATACAGAAACTCCTATGGTTAAGTAGGTTCTAAGAGGGGCAATTTTAAAAAAATAACCTAATTTGCTATGTACCTAGGGAAATTCTTGTGATTTATCTCGTGGTAACAACAAAAGGGGACCTGATTACTTTTTTAAAGTCTCAACCTGTGCTATAAATTTGCATAAGAATGTAGTGGTTTAATCCACAATAGCTCCAGTCACTCTCTCACCATGCCCAGGCTGCAGAGGCCCAGGCCTGCCAGAGTACAGGAGCAACCAGTTCCAGGTATACTGAACACCTTTGTAGCGTACCACCTGGCTGCCTTTGACTCCAGTTTGACTCCAGTACTGAAGTTCTAGCATGTCTGGCACAGCAACACTCACTGGTGGTGTTACCTCATTCAGGCCACGATAGTCCACTGTCAGCCTCCACTCTCCATTGGCTTTTCACACTGGCCATATAGGGCTATTAAAGGGTGAGTGCATCTTACTGATTATCCCTTGGCTCTCTAGTCGACGGATCAGCTGATGGATGGGGACCAGGGAGTCCCAGTTTGTACGATATTGCCGCAAGTGCACTGTTGTAGTAGCGATCAGCAGTACGACAGCACTCGCTGTCCTTCCACTGTTAGTAACCCCACCACCGAAGGGTCCTCTGAGAGACCAGGCACAGTAGACTGCTGCTTAATGTTCTCTGTCTCCACAGCAGCTATCCCAAAGGCCCACTGATACCCTTTCTGGTCCTTGAAATACCCACTCTTGAGGTAGTCTTTTCCAAGAATGCATGGAGCCACTGGGACAGTCACAATAGAGTGCTTTTGCCAGTCCTTCCCAGTAAGGCTCACTTCAGCCTCCACCTCAGCGCTTGGAAACCCCCCATCACCCCATGAATTTCAATGGGTTTTTGTCCCTACATGGCTGGATGCCATTAGAGTGCACTCTGCCCCAGTGTCCACCAGAGCTTAATACTTTTGGGGTTCTGATGTGCCAGGCCATCAAATCCACATAGTCCAATATACTCAGTTACCCCTTTCCTCTCCCTCCCAGAGGCAGGACCCCTCTAATTCTGATCATTGCATCTACTGAAGATTGGAGCAGCCATTCTCATGGAGTGGCCCCCTCTTGTACTTGATTTCTCTTGCAGCTAATTTACCCATGCCTGCAGGACCAAGGTGGGTCTTCCATACCATTTCCTCATGTCTTCTCCACTGTCACGTAGGTGAAACCGCAGGTTGGCACGTGGTGTGTACCTACCATATTTTCTCACTCAATCAGGAGGGCATCTGCTTCTGATAGCTGAAACGCTGTCTTGTACAGGTGGGGAATAGACCACCGCGCTTTTCAGCTGTTGGATATTTTGGTGAAGCTACTCGACAGTTGTGGACGGTTTATCCATGGATGCAACACAGGCTCGTAGGGCGGTGGAGTAATTATCTTCATATTCTCAAACGGTTTGAATCACCTCATTCACCGTTGGTCTTTCATCACCTCTCCATTTCATTGCTGCCAGTGTGCTAGCGTACATTGGCGGGGCACATTGTGTGAATTTCCACCACATAGATGGCAAGCAACGAGTTTCTTCTGGATCTACAGGTGCTTGCAGATCGTCAGGATTGATTTGGTACATCATCTCCACCACAGCTCAGTTTCTTAGATACTGGGCATCTTTCTCCATGGTGGTCCACTTGCCTGGGGAGTACATTACATCTTCTTTGAAGGGATGTCTCTCCTTCACAGCTGACAAGAGATGCCTCCAGAGGGTAAAAACTTGATTCCCTTTTCCAATTGCTTTGTCAATGACCGTGTCCTTAGCAAGGGATGACCCCTAGCTGCAGGGCTTCCTCGCCTGACAGCTCCATGGCACTGACTCCCCTGTCCCTGTACCAGAGCAGCCAGGTGACAATGCGCTCACCTGGATGTCTGCTATAGTCTTTTCGTAAATTACAAGGAGCACAAAGTCATCAGCGACATGATGAACTGAAGACACTCCAACTGTAGAGTATAAACCATGATTTCTTTTAATACATTTCTCCAATGTCTTGAATTTGGTTTTCAGATATCCATTTAGGTATTGATAATGCAGACAAAGGTTTTTACCTGAGATGATGCAAATTCAAGTTCTTCTTTGGATGGAATAAAGACTACACCAGCTAATGCTTTGGTCTCACATTCAAAGCATACACAAGATCGTACACCAAGACAACTAATTAAATCAAATGCACCCATATGAAATTTACTGCCTTCTACACAATTGAGTCTAACAAAAATGTACAGCATACAAGAAATTTTTAAGTGGAAGAATCACAGGATCACAGAATTGTAGGGGTTGGAAGGGACCTCTGGATATCACCTAGTCCACCCCCCCTGCAAAAGCAGGTTCCCTACAACAGGTCACGCAGGAAGGTGTCCAGGTGAGTCTTGAATATCTCCAGAGAATGAGAACCTCCACAACCTCTCTGGGCAGCATATTCCAGTGCTCCGACACCCTCAGAATGATAGTCTGTTTAATGGTTTTGCGAAGTAGTTACTCAGATGCTTTTAAAACTGAGATAGACAAAAAAAA
>VXAV01002289.1:3595-28912 GCA_013399715.1 Alectura lathami | reverse complement strand
CCATTGACCAGCGGCCCGAAGGGCTTGGGGATGCCCAGGTGACTGCCCAGCACCAGCATGTTCACCTGGCGGAACAAAAATAGGCATTTTCACACCAAAAAAAAGGTGAACAAGGAGAGGGTGGAGAGGAGGGGAGGACATGAAGGGGGTCTCACCATGTCTGGGAAGAGAGCTTCTGCACGGGAACCCCTGAGGACAAAGAGCTGGGGGATGTCGATGATGTCCTGCTCGCCCAGCCCCAGCTCGTCCTTGAGCAGGTCGCGGTTCCAGTCGATGCAGCGCTGCGGAGAGGGGGGACCCTGGCTCGCCACCCCAAACCCCACGCACAGCCCCCTGTGTACCCTGTGTTCCCCACCTTGCCCTTGTTGAGCAGCCTCCTGAAGCCACCCCAGCCCCAGCAACCTCCCGCCTTTGGCCCCACACCTCCGATGGGGCATCACCCATCGGGACAGCACTCCGTTCTGAGCCAGCACCAGAGGGTGCTCAGCCCTTTTGCAGCTGCTCTCCTTGCACACATCATGCACCCCGCAGCAGCGTGCAAGCAGAGATGCTTTGCAAGAAGGATCCAGTGGGGCATTGCAAGATAGACCCCATGGGACACCGCAAGTGGGGCCCTCTTGAAAGAAGGACCCCACTGCACATGGAACCCCATGGTTCCTCATGGAGCCTCCCAGCCCACCTGCACGTGCTTGTTGTCACTCCTCAACCCTTCATCCGCCAGGATGTCATCAATGCTCCTCTGCTCGTTGCCGGACATCCCTGCGTGGGAACAGAGCAGCGGTGAGGGGACATTACTGGCACCCAGTGCTGCGGGGACAGCTTCACCTCCTGCCTTACCCACGACCTGCGTGGCATCACCGTGGCCCTGCCTCTGCTTTTCCTGGAAGAGCTTGTAGCAGGCAGTGGGGCTGGCCAAGAGGAGCCGGAATCCCTGCAGGGATGAACACACAAACCTTTTTTTTTTTATGATTTCTATAGAATATTTACACGTGCCCAAAGCCAGCCCCAGGGGTCATCCTGTGCATGGGACGACACCCAGCAACTCATCGTTTCACAGGAAGCCACCCCAAAAGGAAGGTGATTCACGCATGGGGCTGAGCATGCCTTTTCCTCGTCAGCCACGTTTTTTTGTAATTTTTTTTTAATTGCTGATTTGCAAAAACAAAAGGGCTATCTGCACCAGCACACGATGCTGCAGACATGGGGCCGTTACCTTCCTGTCGTGCGCAGGGACGAAGGTGAGGAACTCGTCCACGTGGCCCACGCTCAGCCACTCCGAGTACACTTCCACTGGTGCCTGCACCTTCTGGGCGTAAAGGAAATCCCTGACCACCTTCGACATCCGCCGGCCGTTGGCCCTGGGGGCAGAGGCAGGAGGAGGCAGGGGCGATCGCACCCCGCTGCGAGGTTTGTCCCCAAAATGCCCAGCCCAGACGGGAAAAAGGGGCAAAGCTGCATCCCATTTTGGTGCGAAGTGACAATATTTCTGCCCACTTGCAGCTTTCTCAGCAGGCAAGGAGTCGGAAACCTCACTCCATCCCCATGCTCCCTAAATCCCTCCCCGCGTTTTCTTAGAGAGCCAGCAGCAGACTGAGAAAACATTAATTAAAACTTCTTGTAATAAGGGATAATTACAGCCCTGGTGAGGCTGGGAAAACCCCACTTTCCCGTCGGGGTAAGCGAGGGATGGAGCAGCACAGCGTGCTCCGTTTGCTGTCCTGGCTAAAACCCCGGGACTCGGCCCCGCTGCTATGTGTCCAGATGAAGAGCAGCCTTTGTGCAGCGTTTTGCAGGACGCTGTTTTTCCCTGCCCAGGGCAGCTGCTGAGGCCACAGCAAGAACAATTTCCAGTTATTCAGGATTTTACCCTTTGCTGAATTCCTCTGCTTTTCCTTTCACTAAGGAAAAAGCAAAAATACAGGCACGATGCTTTGGGTGCCGTAGGCTCAAGGTGAAAGCATTTGGGGAGAGGGGACATAATGGTGCACAAAGGGTTTTGTAAGGGGAAGAGGAACAGCAATGTGATGTACATGTGAAATTTGCGCTTTGGATTCTGCTTTAGTGGGATTTAGCCCTGATTTTTTTTTTTTCAGCAAAACAGTTTTTGATGCCCTCCCATCTCACCAGGGCAGGGGGCTGCCGATGAGGATGCGGCCCAGCGGGTACTCCTTGCCCCGCACCGTCACTGGCGGGCTCACGTCCAGGTTGCCGAAGGAATCGAGGCTGCAGACACCGCAGAAGGGGGGCTCGCGGGTCACGTAGCCAAAATCGGGGCCCTGGGGATAGAGGGGAATGGTGATGGGAAGCCCCCGGGGAGGATTTTTGGAGGAGAAGGGGGTGAGCGATGCTCCAACGCACCAGGATCTTTTTAAAAGCAAAGTCCCTCAAGCCTCGGTTCCTGGGCGAGTCGAAGACCACGGGGAAGGACTTGTGCGGCGCTTCCACGTAACCAAACTCCAGCTCGTCCTGTTGGGGGAAGAGAGGAGGAGGAGGAGGAAGGCTCTCGGCGGTGAGAGCCATCTTGGCGAAGCACACAATGAGGGTGGAGCAGGATACAGGGTGGATCTGGCACAGCTCAGCTCTTGCAGTGTTCCATGGGGTCCCTCTTGCATTGGGGTCCCACCTGTAATCCCCCCCGGGGTCCTTCTTGCAACAGGGCCCCTCTTGCAATGTCCTCGGGGTGCAGCCAACGCCCTTGCCTGTGCTGCTTGCTGCCACCACCAGCATCTCCCCACATTTTATCTCATCCCTTCCGGGGTGTTGGCAGCGGGGCCAACACCCTGCACGCCCCACGATCCCCGTAGGAAGCCCCACAGAGCCACACATTACAAGCACCGGGGGATGACCTGGATCCAGCGGTCACTCCGGCTCTCGACCTCGGAGCAGATGGTCAGCTTGCAGTTGGCTTTCCTCAGCAGGGCCTGAAGTTCCGCCAGAAAGACCTCGTTGGAGTTGACTCCCCTCTTGATGCTGGAGGGAGAGGAAGGAGTGAAGGCTGCGAGGAGGGACCCCAAGAAGCCTTCTCACCCCAACCATCCCATTCCTTATCCCTAGTGTAGCCTTGCACAAGGGCAGCCCTTGGAGAACGTCCTCCAGCCTTGCTTCTTGGGGTTGCATTGAGCACAGCATTGCCAGAGGAATCCCAGCAGCGATATCAGACTCCCGCACAGCATGCAAAAAGCCCGTGCACAAAGCAAGGAAGGGTCAAAAGCACCCCCATGGAGAGTCCCCAAGGCAGGGGAGCGATGGGGTGACGTTTGTCCTACCTGCAGACAAACACCTCCAGGGGCTGCTGGGTGTTGGGAGTCATTATCCAGGGCGCCATGCGGAAAACCACCGTATCCGTGAAAATCGGGGTGCCCGGGGAATACTGCGAGGGCCAAAACACCAGGGAGCAGTGGTTGAAAACCCCAGTAGGAGCTTTGTGGGGTCAAGGAGGGGGCAGACCCCACGTACCTTATGAGGCACCTCCAGCAAGCTGACGCTGATGGAAACCAACCCTGAGAAACCGGCGTCAGGGAAAGCCAACCCCTCCACATAGAAGGTGTTTTCTCCACTTCCAACATGGTCTAGCATGTAGGAGAGCTTGCTCGGCCCCAAAACGGGTTTGTACTGGGGTTGTGAGTCACTCCCTGCAGAAAGACCGAAATAGCCAGCCCACATGGGTGCGAGGAGGCACCGGTAAGGAGACGACAATGCCAGCATGGTTTGCAGAGGAGCGGGTGTGCCGGCTCCTCTCTGGGGAACACACTTGATCTGCTGGTACAAAGAGGACTCTGTGCCCTCGGGTCAAACCCTTTCAAGGTGCGTGTCTCAAGTTAAGCATCTAATGATACACCTGGCTCCCCTGACCTGATTTTCGGTGGGGAGCTGCTGGGATCCACCAACCGGGGTGTTCAAAGGCACAGCCCAACGAGATGGGCTGCTCTGGTGGCTGGGTCACTGCCCGCACTTACCCACCCATAACATTTTCAAAATTTCATCAGTCCCACTGAACTCATCCCATTTTTTCTCCATACTGTCTTTACATTCCCCATATAACCCTGTCTACTAAACCAGCAGAGCAGCTTTGGGGATAAATGACTGTTTCCAGCAAGTGCTGGTGCTCAGCCCTTAACTCTAGTGAGCAATAAAAGAAAGGGCTCGCCTGCTGGGGTCACGATGGGC
This sequence comes from Alectura lathami, assembly GCA_013399715.1. Taxonomy (NCBI): domain Eukaryota; kingdom Metazoa; phylum Chordata; class Aves; order Galliformes; family Megapodiidae; genus Alectura; species Alectura lathami. The sequence goes on along the minus strand of VXAV01002289.1, from coordinate 24,745 downwards.
TGGTGTGGAAGTAGGAAGAAAGGAAGGAAGGAAGAAAGGAAAGAAGGAGGGAAGGAAGGAAGGAATACTCACGGATAGCGTGGAAAACCCGCACCTTGTCCGCGTCTGACTCAGGGATGTGCAAGACCAGCCGGTAGTCAGCAAAGATGTTGCTGGGACCTTGAGTTCGCAGCAGCATCACAGACATGTCCTGCAGGTCTAGAGGGGAAAGAAGATGGGGAGAGGCGATGTGGGGAGGTTTCCAGCCTCCAGCATTGCCTGTGAGCTTTGCTATTCTCAGCGCAGCCCTCGGTTGCAAGTGGATTTATAGGGCAAATTTGCTGGGACGATGTGCAACGCTCGTAGCGCTTTTATAGGGATGCCCAGGAAAATAAAACAGGAAAGGAGAAGTGGAAAAGAGCCAGCTTCTGTTGCAATGGAGAAACAGGTAATGCTGTTGCTATCGCTAACTGCTTTGCAAGCACCAGGTACTATTTTTGCCACCTGTTTCGCCATAGCCAGGAACGTGAACGATGCCAGAGGGATAAGGATGGATGTGGAAAAACAGCCCAGTGAGACTGCACGTGTCCCAGGGGCTGCAGCTGAGCCCTACCTGCAGTGGTCCGTATGTCCACCTGGCCGCTGTCCGGCCCCACCGTGTTGGGGCTGTCCTTGTCGCAGTTGACCAGCAGCACGGCCCCCTGCCCATCCGGTCCCCACGTCCAGTTGGCCTGGAGGGGAAGAACCCAGTGGGGATGGGAGTGAATCCAGCAAGATTCCTCCCTCCCAGACTCCTCCTGGCAGTGGCTGGGCTGGGTAAACCCCACAGCCAGGGCCACGCTCGGAGGAGATCCCACGGCGTGTAATCAGGGCTGGCAGGAGAGCTTTGGCAGTGATGCTTTCAAGCCACTAAATTTCCTAACTTCAGCTTCCAGCCAAGACAGCGAGGCCTATTTCAAACAGATCTTATCTTGTAACAAGCCATGGTGTATCTGTCAGCCCTAATGTGAAAGAGAATATCCCATTTCTAGAAATGAATCTCATCTTGATGTACAATTTGTGCTGCCTGTCAGGCTGCAGCTAATTACCAGGGTGTAAGTGCTTGGGTATATGCAGATTTCTTGCCAAAGGGGTAAATCTCTTGCTGTTTGCTAAAGTTGCAGATGACTCATTTAGTGTCACGTTTCAAAACCAAAAAAAAAAAAAAAAAAAAAAAAAAAAAAAAAAAAAAAAAAAAAAAAAAAAAAAAAGGAAAAAAAGTAAAGGAAATAAAACACAGAGAAGCGTATTTCCTGTACTGTCCCTGGGGCTGGACTGGAGAGGCAAGACACTTTGGCACAAAATCAAAAAATAAAGCATTTTCCTCCTCAATTAGAAGGCTGACAATTTGCCACATTATTTTCCCTATTTCAGACACCACCCAAATCCCTCTCCCTCCTGGAAATTTTCAGGCAAGAGGCTGCAAACGGCAGCACCCCTCGTTTCCCCTCCTCACATTGCCCGAAGCCGTTTCCCAGTACCTTGTCCTTCCCTTTGCTCCTCACTCTGCCATTGCGGCTCACGTCCACGTCCAGGGATACATCTGAAATATCAGAGCAAGAAGGAAGTCATTGGCACAGGAAGGAGATCTCAGGGACGTTTTTGGGCTCATCCTCACACTTGCAATGATTCACCCAATGCCAACGCCACCTTTATGCCCCAACGCTGCCCTAAAACATGCCAATAGAAGAGCAAACCCAAATGCTTTCTCGTGGCTTTGCCCATTCCACCTATCTCCCCCCATCTCAGGTCCCCCAGGAGGGATGTGCCCACTTCACAGCATGTTTTAGGGTTTCGCCAATTTCGTGTTGACCATAGCATATTTTCATGGAGTTAAAACACAGCAAAGGCATGAAAGCGTCTTCACCATGGGTGAGTGGACACTAAATAATTGCTAGAAGTGATGTAATATCTGAGAAAGTGTTTCCTTCTTGGAACAAATTGCAGGTTTACCAGCAACCTCATCTATACCCTACATAAACCTGTGTAAATCCTATTTGAATACAATAAACACTGAATGGGCCAGCACATGGAAAATGGGGGTGCTGAAGCAGAGATTGCCCTCCTTGATGCAGGCAGGAGGACATGGAGAAGCTGGGCCCATCATTTTGGAAACGAAGTCCTAAATCCTGCAGACAGTGGTGGCTCTGGGTGGCTCTGACAGAGCCCATGGGACGTGAGAAGCCACCAGCCTATTCAGGTGCAGTTTTGGGCAGGCATGTGCATGACTTGAGGACACAGGTCCATCATGTGAGCGCTTCAGAAAATCCCAAATTTAGGATAATTAATCCATCCAAGTGGAGGACTCTGCATCCAGACTAGTTGTCTAGACTCCCTTTGTAGTCAGCAGAGGAAAACAGGCATTTGAAGGGAATGATTCACCTCATCCTAAACTCCTAAAATAGGTCAGACAACTACACTTTGGTGCCTGTTCCTCGACCACTGGAAGCTGAAGATGAGCGTGCTGGTGAAAGGTGGGTGAGCTGGTCATCTTTGGATCCTCTTCCATCAACAGGTGGTCAGAGGAGGCTGCTCATAGCGTGCACTGGGTGGGGACGGAGCCCAACCCATGTCTTTTTTGCACCGTGTAAGACAGCACAAGAGCATTTTAATTATTTCCCTCCTGCTTGTCAGCATAAGCTGTTGACACCCAAACCTTTGCTGCACGCTGCGGATGGGCAGCCTGCATCCCCCCATGAAGTCCCATCCCGTGAACCCAACGAGATCACGGCGTTGGGGAGGGTTGGCCACGTTGGGATGAGTGTTGCCATAATACGTACCCACACAGGTGAGGTACAACCAAGCCACCGAAATCTCATTCTCTTCCTGTCCGTAGTATGAGATCTTAACCTGCAAAGACATCGCCAGATCATGACCCAAGTCCCGTGTCCCTTCACGCTCAGTAGGTCCTTCCACTCAGTGAGTTGGCCATACAACAAGGTGCTGGAAGGTTCATCAACGCCCTGCTGCCCTAGTCATAGTTCCACCAAAGTACTTCTGCCTGCTTCAGCACAAAAACAGGCAGAAAAATAGACAAGGTTTGACTATTTTTTGCACATCTGGCATGGAGTTGCTCACAGTGGCTTTTGCAATCGCCGTTACCTCTTTTTAAGGGCACAGCATCTCATCTCCTTCTCCTTCTTAGTTTCATTCTGTGTACGTGACAATTACACAATTTTGTTTAGGTCTGAGTTTATTCTGTGGAAGCATGTCTGATGACAGCACTGCCTAGCAGTGCTCGAGCCTGCCCGTCATCCTTCCTTCTTTCCTGGAAATTTTTTTTTTCCTGAAAAACTTATTTTTCCTGCTTCAGTGCATTTTTATGCAACTAACCTTATTGTCGTTGACGGTCTTGCTGGTGACACTGATGGTCACTACAACCTCTATATCAGGATCCAGCGGCCATTTGGAGTTAAGCATGGGTTTTGTCATGGGGCTGTGGATGATGTGGACCGTGACTGCGGAGGTGGCATGGACATCAAATGTCGTGGCACCTTTGGGGGCGGATCTGAAACAGAGAGCAGCGGTGGGTCCCAGACTGAGTTGCCTTTCTTCTTTGCCCTCTGTGGACCCAAATTGTAGAATTAGGTTGCCTGGCATTAAAATCCAGCCTTAACTGGATGCAGAAACCATCTCCAGGTGACAAAATGTGTCACCTGAATTTTGCACGTATTATCTCTGTGGCGGCGTTGAGCAAGCAGAGCGTTGGCACATCCATCCGTGGTTAAGCCCCGATTGCACATCTCCAAAGCTGGGGCACCCAACCTCCCCCCCCAACAGGAAGAAAACACCCCAGATTTCAGCATCCCACCACAAAACCCAGACCAAGAGCGGGTCCAGTTTTGTACGTCACTCATCGGGGAGCCGGTTATTGCTGGTCCATCCCCTGACCTGAGAGATGCCCGAAGTGGAGCAGAACTCGAATGGGAGCTCAGGGAGTCTGCACCCAGCCGTGTGACATCCCTGGCTTTGAAGTGCTGCCTACCTGCTCATTACAGCCCCGGCACCTCCGTGCAGGCTGTGCGAGTGCTCCAACCTGTCTGCTGCAGGGAGCCAGCCTCCCCAGCCGCGCGTGGATAGGGACACGGTAGGAAATTTTGGCGGGGAGAAACCAACACAGAAGGGATTTATCCCTGGTGTTGCTCTTGGCATGGCATCCCTGATGCCTGCAGAAGCTTGTATGGGGAGATTAAAGCATCATCCCGCTTGTCACGCCGCGTGTTTACTAGTGCGCAGTGGGGCGAGTCTACCTGTGGTCCACCCGCACGCTGGTGCATGCCATGACATCTCCAGGTTGGGTCTGTTAGCCCTGATTTCACGGCCCTCGCACCTCTGCCATGCTGAGATGCAAGCTCATCGAGCACGGGATTCTCACTGCACTTCATTTTCTGTCCCAAACAAGACCAAGCCATGGGCAAGGCTTGAAGTGTCCATCATGGAATGGCTGTCACTCCACCAATGCTCGGCAGGCATGGAACATCTCCTATTTTTTTAGCCTTGATATTGGAAGAGCTTCTGCCTTGTGCCTTTTTGGACCAAAGTTCAGCTTTGCTACTGAGGAGCTACATCAACTCCTTTTGAGGCTTGAGCCCCGTGTTTACATGGGATTGAGATTGCTTTGAGTTCAGATTGAGAAAAAACAACTCAAATAACAGGTTTTAGATATTCCCACCCAGCTGAGGGTAAAATTAATAGGTTTTAAGGGCAGCTGAGGCTGGGTCAGAACCCCATGGGGGGACGTCAGCGCCTCCCGGCATGGCTCCAACACACAACCCAAATAATTGCCCCAGCTGCGATCCCGACTGGCTTGGCCTGTAGTCGCTATCATTATGAGCGTAATTTATTAAATAATGACAATGTAAGAGGAGGGTAAATACAGCCTCATATCTGGCCAATAAAGCAACCCCTATGTTTAACGTCAGAACAATCTCTCCTCCTTACGTCACTTGCACAAACCCGCTCGTGGATTTTTTCTGCCTGAGCCACACATTTGTTCTTTAACCCAGATTAGCTCTGCACAAGTTGCTCGTCTTGAACTGCTCTTGCCCAACGCTCTCACTGCCAGAAATAGATCCCACCAAGCCGGGCTGTGCATGGGCTCTGCCTGCGAGGCGTCATTGCTCGGCTACGCTTCGACACCTCGCTCTGCTGGATCCAGCATCCCTCCCCTGGGCATCCTAAAGCAGACCCACACGACTTCCATGCCCCAGGCTTGCTGAACCCATGGATGGAACCACCACCAGGTCTTTCCGCTTTGCAAAGAGCAAAACCACCCGATGCTGTTGGCTGCCCCCAAAAGCCATCATCCCTAAGGATGCTCGTCAGCACCCTCAGCCCCAAATCTTACCGGTGGGTCTCGAGGAAGACCTCGGTGCCCAGCACGCAGACCCCATAGCTGGCGTGGCTGGTGGACATCTGCACGACCTGGCGCTGGGACATGTTGTGCTGGGGATGGTGGCTGCATGTGAAGGAGGTGCTGCCTGGCTGCCCGGCTTTGTAGGTGAACCAGCACGACTGGATTAAAAGGCAGGGGAATTAAACTCCTCCTTCCTCCCTTCCCTCGATGACGACAGGGTGGACCGGGGACCCTGCCGTCTCCACCTCCACCACCCGCGAAGCTGCCGCCACGCTCGGAGATGCTGGCGATAAGGCAGCCCCTGGGGCCAGGCGGTACTTGTGGGGCCGGGAAGGGGGCACTGGGCAGAACGGGGTGAGGGGCATGCAGCCCTGCCCTGCGTGCTCAGCAGCCAGCTTTTGGGACTCGCTCACCGCTTTTTGTTCTCACCTCCCTTATAGCTCCATATAAGGACTCCAAAGCTTTATGCATTAAACATTTCTACCCCTCTTGTTATGCAGGATGGTTGTTTGGGGTTATTATAATACACGGTATCATTAGAACGAAGCATTTTCTTTAAAACAACCCAAATTTTCCACGTGGTGACTCATGGCCTCAGCTACCCCATTAGGGCTGTAAGGCTGCAGCAAAGGGAAATGTTTGCTCAGGTCGGTCCTTCCCTTCTTAACAACTCCTGGGGAGCGCGATGGGTAGAAATGGGTGCAGGGAGAACTGGTTATTTGGCAGGCAGGCAAGCAAAGAAAAAAGAAAGCAAAACAAGGCAAGAGGCTTCCAGCGGAAATTAGGGATTCTTGGGTGTTTTGCTTGCACGCGGCGTTTGGGGAATTGTTTTTTTTTTTCTGAAGCTCCCACGGGAAATGTCTTTCTGGAGATAGACATCTCTCTCCGGGCGATCCCGGGAGACTATGCCAGCCAGCAAAGAGGAAAGCCGGGTGAGACGGATCTCGATGCTCCTCGGGGACACAGCTCGGGGCTGGGATGCAGGCAGCAGCCCCACATGTCCCACGGATGGAGAGCAACAGGGAGGAGGTGGGGAAATTCCACCATCACTGATCCCTGGGGAGAACGCATCGGGTCTCCTTGCAACAGGGGCAGCGCGATACGGCGCGGTCACCTCTATGTGCTGTGCAGTGGGTTGGAAAGGTCTGAAGCTGGAGAGCAGAGCCTGACGGTGCAGCCGAGATGCTCGAGAGGGGGACGCTAGTAGTGTTTCCAGCTTCTCCAGGACCTTGGCTTGGGGTTTTAGGTAAAATCTCACATCCTGAAGCCCAGCACGAGGCAAACTCAGGATGCTCATAGATTTGTGAAGTGTGTTGACTCTCAAGCCCCACCAGAGGAAGGTTTTAGAGACTCATGTGCCCTGAAGACTCATTCAGCTGCTGGCAAGCAGAGTCACCATGACCTCCCCTGATAAAAACTTTGGCCATGGCCACATCTCTACNAAAAGCATTACATAAGGCTGCAAGTTGGATTTCCCACTCGCTGGTCGCACTGGTTTAGACTGGGCACGGTGCTGAACTCGCCGCCTGCTGTGATTTTGGCACCGCATCCTGCTCAGCTGGTTTGAGCCCTGTGCCGGACAGAGAACAAACACACTTACAGCCCCACGGGGCCGTGCTGCTGCCGTCTGTAATCTGCAGGCAGGCGGAGGACGGAGGTTTCTGGCTCCCAGGACTTCGGCGCAGGGCTCGCCATCATGCCCTCCTCCCTGCAGCCGTGCTGCTCCCCGGATTGCATCCGTCGGGGACAAAGCCACAGACCCGAAACCTTGTGGTTGAGTAGGGTTTGGTGCAGAGCTTTTCTTTTTTTTCAGGGCAGACTGGGGTTTGGTCACACGGCATTCTCAGCCAGGCATGGCAATGCCTGCTCCAGCCCCAGCAGCCCATCTTTGCTGGGTGGCAGCTGATCCACCTTCTCTTCCTCCTCCGCCTGCTATTAGTGCTGACATGCCCGTGCACAAGAAGAATCCCAGTCTGAAGCCATCTGACCCATTCAGAGCTGAGTGTTTCTCCCTAATAACACCCTGTCCCGAGTGGCTGCCACTAAGGTACCATGGCAAGCTCAGACCCATCCAAGGGCTCACAGCCCCCTGTGCCTCTCCATCAGATCCAGTTGCACGTGATGAGCTTGGTGTTGGAGGGGTCTTGCTTCATTCCCCCCGAGATGGAACCTTTCAGCCTGTTTCCAGGCACCACGGGGCATGACCTGACCCCTCACGACCATCCCAGACCCCGCAGGGCCTCCCTTTCCTTCCCACCCTTCCTGCACCGCCACTCTGTCAAGGAAAGTTTGATAATCTCCCTAAGCTGATAATTACACCTTATTTATTACTCTGCATGTGTAATTGCAGGCAGGAAATTTTAAGAGACTTGTCAGCTCAATTACTTGCAACAGGGGAAGGCATTGAACCAGTTACCAAGACCCGCTCCTGTTTGCATGAGGGTTTGCCCTCGTTCAGCACGCAGCCAGGATGTACAGCGGGAGCATGCCATGCAGCCGTGCTTGCAGCAGGCACTGTGCCCCCATCCTGGCTGAGCACTCTTTGGACCACCAAAAATGCTTTGAAAGCTGACAAAACCCGGCAGGGTTCGATGGTGCTGACTTTGCAAACACCTCCTCCTGAGTGTGAAAGCAGCAAAAAGCCCCCCCACCGTTCTTTCTTCTCCCCCCCAAAAAAGTGCTTGGTAAAATGTGGAGGCTTCATCCCTGGCAATCCTAGGGCAGAGCACCCTGTAAAACTGCTTCTACCCCTAGGCTCCCCGGGCTCGCCCTGCCCACGCTGTCCCCTGGCTTTGCATTAAAGCTGCTGCCCTATAAACACACGCCCTCATGCCCCCGCCGGGGAGAGCGACGCGGCCACGGGTCTGCCCCAGTGCCTTCAGCCTCCTTGCTGCCTTCATCCTCCTTGCTACCTTCACCCTCCTCACTGCCTCGGTTTCGCCTCCTCGAAGCCGGCTTCTTCTTCCAAAATAAAGGCAGTGCCTCTGCTGGGATAGGCACCTGTTTGCACCTCCTCCTTGCAAAAGGTCAGCTCGAATGGGTGCCACGGGGGCGTTTCATGTTTCCCTCCTACTCCTTGCCGTCACCCACGTGCCTGCAGGAAGAGCTCCCAGCCAGGGCAATGCGCGCATGACAGCCCGCACGGAGCAGCTGCTGGGGTTTTTTTTCACAAGCGCCGTGCTGCTATCTGCTCCCCGCACCCCAAAATTAGGATGGGCAGAGATCCGTCAGCGGCGGGGAAGCTTATGCAGAGCAGCTCCTAATCCGATTGTTAAAAACCAAAGAACTCCTCTGACCAGATTGACTATAGCTGCAAAACCACAAGCCTCCAGACACCAGCGCGTGCATATTTATATTTGCACACACGTCCCGGCTCCGATCTCCCACCTGATAGCTCAGAGCAGACCTGTGTCGAGAATAGCACTTCTGCCTTGTGCAAAATTCCCTTCTCACCGTGCAGGCCATGGTCTGTCTAGGGGGAGTCGCACAAGCATTGCTGCCCCTCAGTACCATCACCACTTTGCAGAGATTCCCCCGCTCCCCTCTTCCCAAACAGAGATGTTGCAAAGAGCAGGTGCTTTGCAGAAGACTTCGCAGCTTGCAAAGAATTCTAATGCCTTGCAAAGACCTCCGGAGACTTGCAAAGACCCCCAAAAGATTGCAAAGATTCCCAAAGCCTTGCAAAGAACCCAGAAAGCTTGCAAAGTCCCTGCGTGGTTTCCAAAGAATTCACTCAGCTTGCAAAGACCCCAGGAGGCTTTGAAAGTCCCTACATGGCTTGTAAAGATCCCCAAGGTTCTGCAAGGATCCCAGGAGGGCTGCAAAGAATCCCAAAGCCTAGCAAAGACCCTGCAACAGATTCCAAAGACCCTTGGAAGCCAGGAAAGACCCCGATCTCCTTCCACATTAGTTCCCCAAAGACAAGAACCAGGGCAGCAGCAAAGATATCCCAGTGAGAAATCAGCCCCTCATCCCTTTTTGCCCCAAACCAGGGCTTTCCCCACATTATTTTTGGTTGTTGCAGTCTCCCAGGGAGGTGCACCAAGTCCAAGCCTGGGTGCCCCCCTCGGGCTGCCAGGGCCACCCAAAACCCCTATAGCCTGGGTGACCCTTGGGGTCCACGGGGTGCTTTGGCCATGCTGGTGTGTGTCACCACTCCAGGGATATAAACACATCTGTACCTACATAAAGGTACAGGAATCCCATGAGCAGCTGGAAATACTCCTGCTGGTCTAAAAATCACAAGTGATGGGGCGACCGTCAGGTCTTCCTGCAAGATGGGAGGTGTTTGGAGTTGTTTCCTCAAGAAGAAAAGGAGAATTTAAATAGCATTTGTTTTCCTTGTTGGCAAGTGAAATGCTAGATTGGGAAGTGAAAATGGTAGTGCAGAAGCAGCTTTGCTTTGGTTGTTTTCTTCCAAAATAGGGATTTTACACCCCAGAGGGTCACAGGAGAGCACAGGGAGCCGAGGCCATCACAGCCCATGTGATGCTTGCAGGGAGAGGATGCTTTGGGGTGAAAAAAGGGAAAACTGCGCTCATGTGGCCTTTAATAAATTCCCCCTTTTGCCACAAACTACATTTCTGCAGTGGTAAAAAGCAGTAAAACTGCCCTTTTTTCTGCCTTTTTTTTTTTTTTTTTGGTGTGTTCTCTATTTGCTCAGTGATGCAAAATCCTTGCACTTGTTCACTCAGTTCATGGGAAAAAAAAAAAAAGAAATAAAAGGGATCTACTTCAGATGGGAGACTGGATTTGAGCTCATTTCCTATGCCCCGGTCATGGCGAGAGGAGAGAGCTAAAAAAGAAAAGCCCAAAAGGGATGCAAACAGGGAAGATCAAACCCAACCTTTCTGCTCCTCGCTCTTTAATTGCTCGCAGCAGGTTATTCCAAAATCTGGGGCAGAAGTTTGGTTTCTGACATGAATATTCAGCTCCTAACGAAGGCAAACGCCCGCGTGGGCAGCACTGGCTCCCAGCGTGCCCGGCCGCGGCGCCGAGCCGGCAGCATGCAGCTGTCCCCACGCTGGCGCAGGACGCAAGCCGAAAACAAGCAGGGCAGCAAGCAGCACCCTGCTCTAGCCTCAGGGTTGGGAAATTTTGTTTCTTCCTCCCTAAGCAGGCAGAGCTTTTCCCTAGAGAGCAAGAAGGGGTGTAGGAGGTGGAGAGGGTTGCAAAGCCCAACGTGCTGCAAAAACACCTCCGAGGTCGGCTTGCGTCCTCCCCATTGAGAGGCTCGTCCCAGTCTGGGGAGGTGGGGAGGGAGCTGCTTGCAGGGGGCTGGGAGTGGGGTGGCACCGGGCCAGCTGCCCTCCCTCTCCATCCCTTCCCTCCCTCCTGAGATCATTTTCCTGGAGCTTTGGAGGGTCTCAGAGCCGGGTAGGGGTTCTGCATAGTCAGCACCACAAACTCCCTGAGCTCCAAAGGTGGATTGATTTGTGGTGGGGCCGGTCGAGGAGGAGGAGGAGGAAGAGGTTGGGGGGGGGGAGGACGAAGATCCTGCAGCGTGCCCATCACCAGGGCAGCCGGGCGGCGAGATGCCAGGGGGGGACCGCATGCTGCGGCTGCAGCACGGGAGCCGCATCCAGGCGCTGTGCGTGCTGGGCACCCGCATCGCCGCCGACGTCTACGGGTGAGTGGGATGTGGTGCACTGCCTGCCCTCGACCCTTTTCTCCCTCTGCAAATTCCCTCTGCTCCTTTTCCCCTTCGCTCCCCCCAGAAGCCACAGCTCGGTGAGCGAATGCACCCCTCCCTGGGCCATGCAAATCTGCATGAGCCCCAGAAACCTTCAGGCATCACTGTTTGTATGGCACATTTGCCCAGGTTTTGCGAAGGTGATGGGTTCAGTCCGTGCAGTGTTATCTCAGAAAATTGCTGGAGAATTGGGGGATGAGTAGGGCATTTTGAGCAGGAGCCACGGGGATGGATGGCAAAGGAGGGGATGCAGCTGGGAGAGGGCAGGAAGGGAGAAACTGGAGACAATCTTTATCCTGGGAAAGCCTGCAAGCCCCACAAGACCAATCCCATGCCCCTAAAACAAGCCTACCGCTGCCCTTCAGGATAATTACAAGAAAAACCAAGTTTACATGCTTCTTCCACGGTTCATCCCAGCGCTCACCCAGCTGCTTTTGCAAATCTCACCCTCAGTGCTGGAGCCAAACAGCACATCTGGCTTCCCTCTGGGTCAGATCTCCTCCCAGCGGGACTCCTGAAGCTCACAAACCCAACCAGGTTTGCATGCATAATTAAAGAGAATGGAGAAATTTCAGAAATGCCCAGGCAGCATCGGGCGGGCACTCAGATTTCCACGCTCAGAAACCCAATAAATGATGCTGTAACGGCGATCCCGTGGCAGCGCTTGGGTGTCAGAGCTCAAAAGGAGCCTGGATTTCGGGAGCTGTCAGCAGCCCAAAAATAATAACCCCAAATAGATGGGGAAATTAGGGATGGGAGAGGCAAAGGGGATGTTCAGGGCGGCTCGGTGAAAGCACTTTGGACTGGGAGTGGTGCTATGGGGTTGTGTAAAATCACTCCAAAAATGAGAGTTTCCCATGGTAAAATCCTCCAGGTCAGCTGGCCTGCTGCTGTGCTGAGCTAGGAAATGCTGGCTTGCAAATAAACACAGATTTCCCAGCCAAAGCGCACAGCAAGTTCAGTTCCAGCAGCACCAAATGCTTTGGTTATAATTACAGTGGTGCAATCTGCACCAACGGCTACAAAATAGGGTCATTTTCCTAAAATAGCGCATTCTGCCCTGAAAAATAAAACATCTGAAGGGTTCCCAGGCAGCAAAGAAAGGTGGGAAGGAGGTGGTGATGAGCACAGAGACGCTAGCGTGCACTTGGGGTCGTGAGATTAATTGTGATGGGAATTGGGTGATTTTTGGGTGCCAGGCCTGTGAAAACAGGGTCCCTTGCTCACAGGGCGGCCCCGGCCGGGGCGGTCTCCTTCGGGGTGAAGCACACGGAGGGGGTGAGCGTGGAGGTGGCATTTCGGGGCCGAGCCGAGCCGGGGCTGCTGCCCGATGGGACGCGATGGCCGCTGGACGAGGGGACGGTGCTGAGGTTCAGCATGAGCCGGGCCAGCGCTGAGGTCAACGATAACAAGGTGAGGATCGGTGCGCTGGGCACCGGACCCCGTTCCTGGGCTGGGGATGGAGAGCATCCTTCTGCAAGCACGGGGTGGGTTGGGTTTTCCAGGTCATTGTCAGCTTTTACGCAGAGGGAGGACGGCCCATCGACCAAGCTGGGGTTTTCCTCACCGGCATTGGTGAGTACGAAGGCTCCTGCAATGCAACCAAGCAGGTTTGCCATGTCGAGGGGGACACCTGCACGTACCCAGCATGCCCTATCCCGGGCTGACAGTGGTGTTTGCCCACCCAGGGCTCTCCCTGGATGTCGACGCGGATCGGGATGGCGTGGTGGAAAAGAACAACCCCAACAAGGTAACCCAGCTCCTCCCTGCACAGCAAGTCCTGGGACTTGCAGGAGCCCCGTCCCCACCCTCACTGAGCCCTGGCGTTGCAGGCCAACTGGACGTGGGGACCCGAGGGACATGGGGCCATCCTGCTGGTCACCTGCGACAGGGACAGCCCCTTGAGCCCCGCACCAGACTGTGACAACGAAAGGGTGTTCAGCAAAGAAGGTAATGCAGCCCCGAGCCCAACTCTGCTTCAGAAATAAAGCAAAACTCACGGCTATTCCCCCTCTTTAATCTTTCCAAGCATGAAGGCTTGCTTGGGAATTGGCTGTTCTCTGCTCTGACTCAGCCGAGCTGCTGAGTAAGCTCCCCATGTGGGATCATGCTCCCGTCCCCGTATTTTGTTTTAATTACCGCCCCGAGGTCAAGCCAGGGCGCAAAGCGCGGCCAAAAAGGCAGCGAAGGTGCCGCTGACAGCAGGGCTCGGCCGAGGGATGCTCGGGGCCAGGCGCGCGGCCGGCAGCCAGGAATACCCGCCTGTTCCTGGAAAACCAAACCACGCCAAGCCAGTGCCCATCGGCTGCTTGAGGCCAGGGACCGGCTGTGCCAGGGAGAGGAAAAAAAAAAAAANACTGAACAGTCCATTGTCATTCTGCTTGAATAGCCTATTTATCACTAGCATTCCAAAAAAAAAAAAAAAAATTAAAAGGTATTTGTGTCAAAGCACACGCCACAAGCCTTGCTAGCAGGGCCGCAGGTTGTTTTTCCAGCGTGCGTGCCAAGGCTGGCAGCAAGGAAAGGGCATGTTGCTTGGCACGGGGTGGCAGCATGCAAGCTGGCAGAGCTGCACCCAGGGTTATTCTCCTGTGTGCTCAGATTTGCTGGATATGTCTCGGATGGTGCTAAGGACCGAAGGGCCGCAGCGTCTGCCCCGGGGGTACGGAATCATGCTCTACGTTCCCATCTCTGATGCTGACAAAGTTGGGGTTTTCCACATGCAGAGTAAGCTCTCCTCCGCCCCTTCCCCCGGTTCGGGATGCTTTTGCAAGCTCCACAAGCTCTTGTCTTCCCACCCTTGACTTCATGGTCTCCGTGCTCCTCAAGCTGCACTTCTGGAGTGTGTTGTGCCCCCACCACCCCTTCCCCAGCTCTACCCAGCCTTGAATCTTCCATCAATTAGAAAACTCGAGTTGTACAAACAGAGGCACAGGGCAGTAAAGCCATTTATCCAAGGTCACCTAGCAAAGTAGTAGCAAAAAAAAAAAAAAACGCATAGGTGTCTTGACACCCAGATGCTTTTTCCAGCAGTCAGCATGCTCTAAGACATGTTTTCCCCTCCTTCTTCCGTGCTGTGGACGCAGTGGTTTGACCCAGCCCAGAAACATGCCATTAAGCACACGTAGATGTGCCACTAAACCCATCAGCATGGCGTTTGGTGGCAATGCCACCTCCCAGCAGGACAGGGCTGCCAGGGCAGAAGCCCCATGGAAACCTCTTGGCAATGCTTGTTCCATCCAAGGACAGGCTCTCAGACATCATGCCCACCCGCCTTGTGCGTGATTGCAAAATCCCACGCGCCCAAGCTGCTTTTTCAAGGCATTTGCCTCCACCCACAGAGGTGAAGCTTTGGCACACATGGGGATGATGGAAACTCCTTGTGCACAAGCAGAACAGGTCACAAACCACCAGGAATTTTGGAAATCGCCCACTTTGCCCTTTCGGTCCTCGCAGACCCATTCTTCGGACAGCGCTACGTCCACGTGCTGGGCAGGAGGAAGCTGTGCCACGCCGTGCACTACACCGGCGGGGCTTCCGAGCTCGAGTTCTTCGTGGAGGGCCTGCGATTTCCCGATGAATCCTTCCCTGGGCTGGTCTCCATCCACGTCAGCCTCCTGGAGACCCTGGCTGAGGTTGGAGGCTCTAGGGAAGAGGGGCAGGTGGGAAATAGGGGCAGGAAGGACCTTGATTTCTGCTTGCATCCCCCAGGGCATCCCCCAGACGCCGGTTTTCACCGACACAGTGGTGTTCAGGGTAGCACCGTGGATCATGACCCCCAACACGCTGGCACCGGTGAACGTCTTCGTCTGCAGGTAAAGGCCAAGGGACGAGGTCTTGATGGCCAAATGGGCACCAGCCGCACGGGGGCCAGCAGCCCTCAGCCCCTTCCCTCCCACCACCGCTCTCCCAGCGTGAAGGACAACTACCTCTTCATCAAGGAGATAAAAAACCTGGTCAACAAGGCTGGCTGCGACCTGAAGGTTTGCTTTGGCTACATCAACCGCGGGGACCGCTGGATGCAGGTAGGTGGGCAGCGGGGAGGGGCAAAGCCTTCCTCCCCTGATGTGCCCCGTGGGCGTTTTCATCTCTGCTTTAGGATGAGATTGAGTTTGGCTACACCCAGGCCCCCCACAAAAGCTTCCCAGTGGTGCTGGACTTCCCCCAGGACACAGGGCTGGAGCAATTCCCCATCAAGGAGCTGCTGGTAAGGGCAAGACAGTTGCTTGCGTTGCCCTAGGAGTAGGGTTTTGTGCTTAACTTTTTTCCTCTCCTAAAACCCCACATGCAGGACAATGAATTTCACGAGAGATGAGAGAATAGCACTATTTCTTCCCTCTGCATGCAACTGCCTGCAGCAGAGGACTCCAGCCAAGGGGTGCATTTCTTCATCCCAAACACATGAGCAATCCTAGGATCGTTTAAGGGCTCGGCTGCCAAGGCAAAGGGCAGGGCAAGCTGCTGGGAGAGCACTGACCCCAGCCAGGGCGTTTTGGGAAAGCCTCACAGCAGAGGCAAGCCTGGAAAAAAATGCCACCTCGAATGCTCCCTTTGAGACCTCGCCATGCAGGAAGGGCGGGACAGCCCCGGGGGGCCACCAAACCCTGCCCCGTACACCCAGCCCTGCTCTCCTCCCCAGCAGCTCGCTTCTTTTGGCGTGCATCTGCTTGGGGAAGGTTACTTGCTTTTAAAAGCACTGAAAGACATCGTTTCTCGTGCCCGGGGCACATGCGGTTCCATGTCCATCACGCTGATCGGCTCCTTTGCAAATTATCCGGGCCACCGCTCCTCTCTGCCCTCTTTAGGGATCACCTTGCTTCGTATTTAGAGAAGAAACTTCACCCTCTAGAGCTGCTAACTCCCATTTCTGCTTTGGAGCCTCCCCTAATCCCACCGCTAGGACCACATAGCCAAACACGGGGCAGCTCCTCCTCTCACACCGCCAAGCCCTAAGCCCTGGACCCCACGCCAGGGAAAAAGGAGACCGGAGGGAATTAGCCCCTCAAAATCCATCTGGAACTGATAGGGCTCAGATGCTGCCTGCAAACCTGGGATGAACCAGCACCCAGACAGCTGAGCCTGTATGGGCTCCGTGGTTTATAAAATTGAAATGGGTGGGAGCAGGTGGTTCGTGCTCAGTGCGTCCTGCAGCTCCCAGCTTGTCCAAACACCCTTTAAAAAAAAAAAAAAAAAAAAATCAACTCTTAGACCATAACTGAACACCTTTGGGTGTCCTGGCTCATTTTTCCAAAAGCGTACCTTTTTTTCCCATAACTGCATCCCTGCATGCCGCCTCCCTGCTGCATTTCTCTCCCCCAGGGGTGACACTGAGGTTTTTGCACCCGAATGAAGCCGCGCTTGGCGGGATGCCTTCGTCAGGCTGCACGGGGCTGGTGTGTGCAGAGCAGCACGCTGTGTGCATATCCACTTACCGCAAACCCCCCTGTGCCCATCCTAGTGAATTAGGGGCCAGCCAGGAGAAATCTGTGCTAATTGGAGCACTCCAGTTCTTCACCCCTAAGGAAACCCAACACTTAATATAAGTGACTGAGATGTAATGAAAAACAACAGCTACCCGATCCTGCCCAAGGGGCTGCGATGCCCTGAGTCCAAACCCACATTGGCTTGAAACGGAGCGCAAGGACAAGGGGGTTTGTGCCCCCGGTGCCACTTTCACCCTGTTTTTAGCACTGCGATCTCTCCCTTGGCCATTAGCACATCCCAGCCGTGGCACGGAGGGTTAATCACCCAGCGCCTCAAATCCCAGATATATTCAGTTCTGAAAAGCAGGCTTAGACAGGATTTAAGCAAAGCCCAGCCCTTCAGGTGGCTCTTATGCCTGGGGAGGATTTACCCGCAGGGGCTGGAGCTCATACTGCTCCTGCTTTAGGGCTGCCCCAGCACCCAATTATCTTAACGTGGGCACTTCGGCAGCAGCTGTGAGACAGCAGAGATCGCTCCCCAGCTCTACACTCCAGCCCAGCCCCTAGCATTCACTGTTTGCTGATGAGCCTGGGTGCCCCAGGGACTTTCACCCTCCTGCTTTTCCCTTCAGGCTGCCTCTTATCCTCCACAGATGGGCAAATCCCTTGTTTTTTTCACCCGCTGGAGCAGGTCTGAGCCCAGCAGGGGGAATAAGGGCACGAAGGGACTCAGGGCAAAGCTCACAGTAATTTCTCTTTTCGCAGGGTCCCGATTTTGGCTATGTGAGCCGAGAGCCTCTCTTCGAGGCCGTCTCCAGCCTCGACTCCTCTGGCAACCTGGAGGTCAGCCCTCCTGTCACTGCGGCAGGGAAGGAGTACCCGTTGGGGAGGATCCTCATCGGCAGCAGCTTCCCCACGTAAGAGATGGGAAGTCTGCACGTTTGGGAACAAAGGTGCCCCTAAACGCCATCAAAAATCACATTAAGCACTCTAATTAGCCATTCACTGACCAGCAGCAAATCCTCCCTTTATGTGGGTGCTCCTAACCCCAGTGCTTCATCTCTGCCTTCGTTTCCTCCACTTTGGGAGCAATTTGGGTGGATGTGCATAGCGGCGGATAAATATTTATTCCCCTGATTCCCCTCATTTTTCTCCCAGTCCCGCAGGGAGGAGGATGACCAGAGTGGTGCGGGATTTCCTCTTCGCCCAGCGAGTGCAGGCTCCCGTGGAGCTCTTCTCCGAATGGCTGGCCGTGGGCCACGTCAATGAGTTTGTCACTTTTGTGCCCAGCCCTGATGCAAAGGTACCCCAAAACCATGTGCTGTTCTGCGGTTTTCCTGCCAGGCAGCTAATCCCATCGGGGCAGCTCTAGGGAAAATCCCAAAGCTCATTTCCTTGAGAGTCGCAGCTGGTGTCTCCTTGGCTTCTCTCCCATGTCCCCAGAAGGAGGGCTCTGAACACACGAAGAGACTTGCTTAGCTCATGTCAGCACCAAGAGGGGAAAAAGACATCTGCAAAGGTCGATTCACATGGGCTGGCCAGGGCTCGCTGCTGCTCATTTTCATAGAATCATAGAACCATGACCCCAGATGGGTCAGAAGCAGGAAAAGAGAGAGGTCAGAAGAAAGAGTTAACTTCTGAGAAATAGGCTTTGCCATCTGGGGAAACTCGGGTTTGGTCAGAATGATTCAGAAAAGGAGTAGTTGTGTGTACACATCGGGAACACTCCTTGTGCCTTCCTTCACCTGGGCTGTGCTAAGCCCCTGCAGAAGAGAGCACAGCAAGCAGCCACTTGGGCTGAGAAAGCTGGGACACACGTAGGGCTCAGACTCTATATTTGCATGATTCCCATGGGATTAGCTTAATGCTGTTGTTTCAGTGTCCTCCTTGGACATTGGAGCACTTGCTTCGCCCTCCCTGACTCCCCCCTGCTTTGCAACACCAACCTGGAGACAAAAATATCTACGCAGAGACTGCAGCGCTGAGTTGGGCGGCAGCAGCCTATCGCCCCAGCCCCAAATCCTATCAAACAGCCTCCCCAGGGACTACGTACCCCACTGGGGGGTGGGTAGGACTGGATGCAGCTGCAGCCAGGTTGCAATTGCCCCCTGCTCCATACCTCCTACCTGGGGCAGCCTCAGCAGCATTTAACCCCTTGGGTTGGATATTTGCAATTGTCACTCCTTGTTCAGATATATTTTATTAGCCCTGCATCAAATAACAGCAAAGGTCTCCATGTTTAAGAATTTAACCTTGACTTCTTTGCAAAAAGCCAAAAATGAGCTCCCAGGGGCAGTTTTCACAGGGAGGGGTGTGAACATGGCGGTTTGAGATAAGTTCTTTTCAGTGACCACTCTCCCTCCTGCCTGCCCCAGCGCTTTCGGATGCTGATGGCCAGCCCTGCAGCATGCTACAGGCTCTTTCGGGAGAAGCAGAAGGAGGGCCAGGGCGAAGCCACCATGTTCAAAGGCAAGCGGGCAGCGGGCAGCCTGGGGGGAATTGTGCAAATCCCAGGCGGGTGGAAGCGTGCTGTTCCCTGTCCCTAAAATAAAGGCCGAGCTTTGATGCAGGGCGAGACAACTCGAGGGCTGCAGCACCCAGCACGCCTGGAGCGACGTGCGGGTGTCGAGGACATGAGGAAGGGGACATTTTCCCCCCTCCGTTGCCCTTCAAGGCTGGCAAGAGGGGCTGGCATGCCTGTCCTTGCGGTGGGATGCCTGCCCACCCTCAAGCCCTATTTTGGGAAAGCGAGTGGGATGGGAGGGATAAAGCCCTGTGCAGGGAGAGGATGCTGGTGGGGTGGGAGAGGATCTCCGTAAATGACAGCTAGAGCAGAGTGGCACAGCTAGGGGTCTCGCATCACCCCAATGACATTCCAGTCACTCCAGACTGGCAGCCAGTTTGGGCAGACTCTGATCAAGGTTTTGCTTGGGATGAAATTCATCTGCCTGCATCGAGGTCAGGGAAGGACATCCACACCACCACGGGGCCCTGTGGGACTCCGCCATCTGCCTGGGACTCGGCCGTCCCAAAACATGAGGTGGCTTCCTCTGATGTTATGGAGCTGGGGCAGCACAAAGACTATTATTCTATTAGCTCTTTATTCGTATTCCTTGCGCAGGAAAATGGATAATATGACCTTTATAACGCTCCCCAGGCCAGGTGAAGATATTGCAAAATGGACAAAGATTTCTTTCCCAAAAAGATTCTTTTTGGTTTCCCAAAAGGCTAAGAAACTGGGCTCCCAGCAGCCTCAACCCAAAGCCTTAACCCAACCTCAGGAAACTGCGTTCTGGGGGGCTTTTTTCCATCTCTAAAGCCAGGCTTCTGCAGGCATCACTTCATTTCACCCACTGGGGTTTGTATCTGCAGGGTATTCAGGGATGGACACAAAACGAGTGACCATTAACAAGGTCCTTTCCAATAACATCATGGTGCAACAGAATCAGTATGTCCAGGTAACAGCCCGTATTTCTGGAGATAACCAATATTTCTTGTGCTAATGGCCGTAGGGCGGCACAAACTCTCAAGGGAGGTGTTGCATTTTGGCAAAAGCCACTCTCCTGCATGAGACAGTGTCCACAAGGCCATTTTGGGGAACCTTGCTTGCCTGCTCGTGTCCCCCCCCGCCCCGGTCCCTTCTTCTCCCCTCCCTCCAGCGCTGCATCGACTGGAACAGGGACATCCTCAAGAAGGAGCTGGGTTTGACAGAGGAGGACATCATCGACCTGCCAGCCCTCTTCAAGCTCGACAAGGGCAAGGCCATGCCGTACTTCCCCAACATGGTGAGAGGTGGCCCCACTCCTCGCGTCCCCTGCAGCCGGTGGCTGCGGGTTCTGAACTGTGGAGAGGAAAAATAGCCAATTCTCCGATCATGAGCCTCCCCTCCCCAAGGATGTCCAGAAAAGCATAGTATTTCTCTATCAAGAAAGGGAAAATATCCCCATCCAGGCGTGACAGGCTGGCCAAGGTTTGTCAACAGCCAAGATCGGTCGCAACTTCGTGGCTTTTTGGTGCCAGTTGCTCATGGCTGGGTTAACCCAATGAGCTCTGAGGCGAAAACCTTTCAAAGTGGTGAAAAGGCAAGGTTCGATTGCAAAAAAAGGGAGGAAATGATGCCGGATTTTCTGGGGGGCTGCAAAAAGTAAAAGCCACGACCCAGCCTGGGGTGAGCCCGATGGAGGAAGGTCTCCAGCTGCCTTCCTTCGGCTTATGGGCCGGGGAGGCCGCTGGGCACCCCTAAACCCCGCTGCGTCACCCCGCAGGTCCCCATGATCGTCCTGGCCAAGGACCTGGGCATCCCCAAGCCCTTCGGCCCGGTGGTGGGAGGCGAGTGCTGCTTGGAGCGGCACGTGCGGGGCCTGCTGGAGCCGCTGGGCCTGCGGTGCCGCTTCCTCGAGGACGTCTCCTCCTACCACGGGAGGCTCGGCGAGGTGCGCTGCGGCACCAACGTCCACCGCCGGCCCTTCGCCTTCCGCTGGTGGCACGCCACGCCGTAGCCGCAGCCGGGCCGTTTCCCGGGCCCGCCACCGCTTTTTCAGCATGTGTTGCTTTCAGTTCAGTTAACTAATAAATTTTGCTGTGAGAAATGAGGCAGGGAGTGAGATTACAACGGGGGCGAGGGGGAGAGAAGCGCTCGGGGTGGCACTGAGGTGGGGAGG
>VXAV01002288.1:99956-145743 GCA_013399715.1 Alectura lathami | reverse complement strand
GAGAGAGAATGGTTTTTTTTTTTTTTTTTTTTTTTTTTTAATTATAATAATCGGTATAGAGTTGAAATTAAAGAAAAAACAAAATGACATCTCCTACACAGACACCATTTCCTTTTTTTTTCATGCAAGAATATTTTAGGATACTATAGTTGTAACCAAACCTCTGCATTTTTTTTAATGTAAAAGTGCCTCCTTAGTGTAAAAATGAAATAAAGCAGCATTGGCAAGTTTCTTCTCCTTTTAACTTGCATTTGCATATGTTCGTTTTCACTGTGCAAGACTGGTTCTAGTGGTCAAATGGTTGAATTCACAGAACATGATAATCTTCAGCATCAAAGAGAAGAATTAGCTTAATAGGCTGTTTACATAGGATACCATGTTCTCTAGATAAATGTGTAAATGTATCAATTGTTTAATATTGCCTGAAGAAATTAAGCTTGGCTTTAAAGGACTGGAAAAAAAAAAGGGGGGATCTATGGCCTTTATTGATCCCTATCTTTTCTCCTTTATCAAGTGTATTTAATTGTATTTTTAGGTATAATCATTTCAGCAAGGGCTGTTCAGTATTTGCACAGAACAACTGGAACCTGTTCCATGCACCCAGTGTTAAAAATCAGCATGCCCCAATTTCCTTGAAAAGGAAATCCAGTCTTGAAATTGGTTTTCATTTATACTAGAGCAGCTTTCTGCTTATATGCTTGATCTATGAAGAGTTTGCCTGCTCTAAGGCTCCATGTCTCCTGGTGGTGGTAACTGGCTAGATTGGGTGTGAACACCTTCACTGCTGATACTCAAAATCAGCGCCAGCATTGTCATCTGCAAAGAAGGGGAGGCCAAACTCATTTTCAGGCATTCCAGTCCTGCTTATCACTAAACAATGCACTGATGTTGGTCACAGAATCACAGAACTGTAGGGGCTGGAGGGACTTCTAGAGATCACCCAGCCCAACCCCCTGCTCAAGCAGGCTCCCTACAGCAGGCTGCACAGGAAGGCGTCCAGGTGGGTTTTGAATATCTCTAGAGAAGGAGACTCCACAGCCTCTCTGGGCAGCCTGTGCCAGTGCTCTAACACCCTCACAGTAGAGAATTTTCTCCTCATGTTCAGATGAAACTTCTTGTGTGCCAGTTTGTGCCCGTTGCCCCTTGTCCTGTCACTGGGCTCCAAGGAAAAAGAGACTGGCCCCATCCTCTTGGCGCCCACCCTTTGGATGTCTGTAAGCACTGATCAGGTCCCCTCTCAGTCTTCTCTTCTCCAGGCTGAACAGCCGAAGGTCTCTCAGCCTTTCCTCATGTGGGAGGTGCTCCAGGCCCCTCATCATCTCTGTAGCCCTCCGCTGGACTCTCTCCAGCAGTTCCCTGTCTCTCTTGAACTGGGGAGCCTAGCGCTGGGCACAGTGCTCCAGGTGTGGCCTCACCAGGGCAGAGCAGGGGACAGGATCACCTCCCTCAACCGGCTGGCCACGCTCTTTTTAATGCCCCCCAGGCTACCATTGGGCTTCTTGGCCACAAGGGCACGCTGCTGGCTCATGGTCCTTCAATGTTATCTCATATTGCTATGCTTAATATTTTGCTGCCTCAACAACCTTGTGATATCAAAACAAACACCCAGATTTGGGAGCGTTTCATCTGCCAAAAACAACAGCTGTGTACAAAAAAAATTAGATGTAAGAAAACCATAACAACTAATACTAAAGGGATAAACAAGGCCTCATTTAGTAAATTAAAAAAAAAAAAGACACACAGACTGATTTTCTCTTTTCCTTACCACAGTCCTGCAGTAGCACTCCAGTGCTAAATGACCTCAGTTCCTGTCATTTCAGACAGCTTATTACTTGTCACATTGGTGCAAGAGGGCCATCAAGACAGAGGCCCTGCATGCTATCACTGGAAAACAACAGAAGCATCTGCAGAAACCTCCACCCAAACCTCCTACAAGAACTTCACAGGAAGAGTTTACTGTTCATGCTTTGAAAACAATGCTTGCTATCCACAAAACGAGTACAACTCCATCAGGTCATACCCTGTTGCTCTAGGAGCAGTTAGGTTTCAGTAGGGGTATGTGAATAAACATCAGGTGGTTCTGAGTAAGGGGGCAGGGAGCTAGTGTCATGGTGGGGTCTGGCTGGTGTTTTATATATTTGTACTACATCAACCAAGTGGTTGAAAATCCACACAGTTGTATGTAACTCAGGCGTTAACTATACTACGTTTTTCACTTTTTTTTTTTTTTTTCCTTCTTCTAAGTAATTTCTAGCATCTCAACAAATTAGGAAAGTGGGGAAAAAAACTAAAATAAAAGACACAAATACGAAGAAACTAGGCTCATGCAACATAGGCTGACGGAGCCACAGATATTTTGCCCTTGCCATTCAGCCTGTGAGAACTGCAAGAAGTGCAATAACATGAAGACAGAGAATTCCTCACTCTCCATAAGTGGTTTGAGAGCAGCAGGCTTGCAAAAAAAATACCTTTAAATAAGTACGGTTGGCAGAGTTAATGCTTTCTAAATGAGCATTAACACAAGTATTCTCTCTTGCTTTTGTTTCTGCTTCAGGCTCTAGACTTTTTGATATCACCCCCCCAAAAAAAACCAAAACCAACCAACAACCACAACAAAAAAGAGCACTAGCCATTTATTCTAATAGGTATTATCACATCCCTTTTTTCTCCCTTCCACGCTACACCTTTCCAAACACAGAAACACTTTCAAAAATAAATAAATTTATATTAAAAAAAAAAAAAAACAGTTTCAACCCTCTTGAAACAGCCAACATGCAAAACCAGTCTGTGATGCCAGACTCTCTATTGATCAAGCCTCTTACCTGCGTTTCCTCAAAAGCAAGACAGGTCCTTGGAATAGTCCTAAGATCTTGTGTTATGTGTTCGAGCCTGAACAGCTCCACACACAGCAATGCTCTTGTTTCTTGTCATTAGGAAACCGTGTTTCCCTTCCCTCCCGTCACTTGGTTATAAAGGAAATAAAAGCCAGCTCAACAGCACGCTGTCCTGAAGTTACAAAAAGCCACACAATTACCTTGCCTAGACAGGGCCACAGTCAGCTTTGTTCCTTTCTGACTTGGCCGAGCTTCCTCTGTTGAGGCACCGCCACGGCACTGGGGGGAAGCTCACCCAGCAGCAATACTGACACCCTGCATCCGTAAACTGGGGGTTGGTGAGGGCCACAGAGAGCAAGATTTCTAGAGCTTAGCGGAGGGGTTCCACACGATGTCAGAAATAAGATTTTATTAAAGGTAAGGTCTTTATTAAGGGGATGTAAGAAGACCACTTCGAGACAAAGTTATGTGATTATTCCAAGTTTGAGGTAGCAGGGCAGACACAGCAAAAATGGCTTTGTTTGAAATAAACCCAAAGAAGAAATAGCTCAGGTATAAAACAGCAAATATCCTGCTTGCTATTCAGCAGTATCTTACCTTTCCAGGAAAGGTTCTCCTTTCACTATGTTCTGGTACGACTCCCACCAACAAAACTGTTAAAAGAAAAAAAAAAAAAAGAGAAAAAAAAGGGAAAAAAAGAAAANAAAAAAAAAAATAAATTAAAAAAAAAAAAAAGAAAAGCTTTCCCTTGGGCAATCCTTTCACTTTTCTAGCCTATCAGGGTCTGTGTGATCATCACCGCCAGCTGGCCACAGACCCCTGCTAAGTCAGTCAATTGAAAAGCAATCAAAGCAATCTTCTCTTTTAGACCTGGGCAGAAGCCAGCCTTTTGTTTAAGGGGTTTCTTCTGGAACAGGAGGTCATGTAGATTTAACAAACCTGCTTGCCTGGAACAGGCCAGCCCTATCACCTTGTAATTCATGACTATGTTTAAGCACTGGGCAACACAGGCATTAAGCAAGCTGCACAGACAAACTGAAATTTGTATCCCAGTGGAGGTTCATACAGGCTCTCAGGGTCTTCTATAGGATGCATAAGTAGCTCACTGCAGCCTCACAAAATCCTCACAGTGAAGTCATTGCTCTGCGTTTGCCATTTTCCACAGATGTGAACGAGAATGACATCAGGATCTGCCCCAAGGCGTCCTTCACCTGCTGGGGCGGGCCAAGAACGCAGACCTCTGGGGTGCTCCACCCTGGGCCGCAGATGGGAGTAGCGCAGGTCAGGCCGTCAGGAGTGATGCTGGGGCGCTGTCTTTGCCAGAGGAGGCTGCTCCTGTAGACACTCAGCTTTGTAGACAAAGAGAAATGAACTACAGCTCCAGGAATGTTCCTTGTAAAAGAGATTGTCTTGTTAAATACATGATGGATAAGAATAAGCATTTCAAGTAGAAAGAGTGTGGGTACTGTACTTTTTTTAAAGCAAGATGTGCCTTGCATTGTTGTTCTCTAAACTTTGTTCACAAGAGAAAGACTTTAATTAACCTGACAAACATTAGAAATACAGGCCCAAATAAGCACACACAAGGGAATCACAGTAATTTGGGGCAAGACGCGTTGCTAAGTTCTTCACATGCCACCATGGATTTAAATGTGACTCTTCATATGTTGTTCCTCCAGAAAACAGAATGTTTTTTACTGCTCTTTCAAAGTAGGTGACTGAAGTGGTTGCTGTCTCACCTGTTCATGCTCTTTGGCAACATTTCTTCTGAACTGGCCTTGTGCTTCTATCAAGACATGAGGACGCCCGGAGTCACAGGTTCCCCGCCACTAACAGTATCACTGGCTGATGCACTCAGCAGTTCCTTGCTCTGTTTTGGGTGTCAGTGATGTCAGCAGCTGATGCAGGCAAAACAGAGCTATGACCTATGAGCTCAAGGGCTGAAAATGCAGTTTAGGTCATCCATAAGAAGCTGAAAACAAGCTTTGCTGATATTTCTAGTGTCCTGCAACCGAAGTCTAAAGAAACTGTCGCTAACCAAGGATGAAATTGATTTAACCAGGCTTACCTTACAGCCTGCTGTAGGTCTTGACATAAAAACTCCTCTCTACCCCCAAAAACCCCAACCAGTGAAACTTTAAGTGCAGACACTGGTTCTTCAGCAATATGCACAATGGATATTAAACAGACCCCTGAAGCACTTTGGACCTCTATCCAGAACTAATGCTTTTTCTTCATTATGTGCACTGCTTTCTGCTGCTAAGTTGGTTTTAACTCTAAACATGCAGAGAAGGAGCGTGCAGGCAGGTGGCAAAACAACACCGGCAGGAATGCTCTCCAGGGGCGCAGAGGGACATCAGGAATCCATCTGCCAATCTGCTCCCCTTTGTGCCACTGAAAATCTGTCCTAAACCTACTGTTACACAGGCAGAGGGACTTGAGATAGACACAACATCACGGAGCCACAATTTAAATTGCGTGCTATTCTTTACCAGAACAAAAATCCATGTGGGTACAAACACAGAGCTTTATGCTTGCAGTTAGTGGAGAAACGCAACAGGCCCAAAAATTGTCTGAGAAATAAAAAGTAACATGTGCCTGTGGCAGCACTTTGCTGGGACACCCATTTTAACCTGTTCCTGTTAAGTGTGGTGTACACAGAGAATGAGAAAGTCATTCACCAGACAAACCAGAAATCTAATGATTTCCCACGTCTGTTGTACATTTTACAATATAAATGCACAGCTTAATATGTTTTTAAGTCGTAAGTGCTTAACATAAGCCCTGCTGGGCTTATGCAGCAATGCAAGTTCAACCTCCTGGTAGGAACTCTCTACCCAGACTTTAATTTCCTACTGATGAAGAAAGTTGCAGTGACACTGATACCTTTTGGAAATTCCAGCTATGTTTACATGCCACTACCACAGTGAGAGTGTTTGGGACCCCAGCACGCTGCTAAAAGCCATCTCCACACCTGCTCCACCAGAGCACCAAAGTCCAGTCGCTTGGCGAGGCCATGCCTGAGCCTTGGAGGAGAGCTAGCTGGCTGTCCTGCAGTCCCAGCGGCAGGAAGGGATGCTGGCTGCTGCACAAAGTGAGCAGAGAGGGAGCAGATGGCCTGTGCCCGGTGGTTCGGGGCTCGTGTTCAGCTGCTGCTCTGAAGGTTTGCTGTCTGGAGGTGCAGTTGGATGCTCAGCTGCTGTGTGGTGCAGAGAGCAGAGGACTGTGGTTCCTCAACCTGTAGGTGATACAATTACATATTTACACTCCAGGAAGCCACAATATGTAAGAGTAACCCAGCCTGTGTTACATGAATGACATTTGGTGCCCACACAGAACATGGTACAGACACAGAATCACAGAATCATAGAATGGCTTGGGTTGGAGGGGTCCTTGAAAACCATCCAGTTCCAACCCCTCTGCCAATGGCAAGATTGTCGCCCACTAGACCAGGCTGCCCAGGGCCCATCCAACCTGGCTTTGAATGCCTCCAGAGATGGAGCATCCACAGTTTATTGACAACTTGCCAGTTAGGATCACTGCTCAAAAACTTCAACTTTTTGCTGGTCACAAGGCTGACTTCATTAGCCTATAAGGCCAGATTTGTTCCCTTGTCTTATATTGCAGAAGATAACCCCGCCTCCAGCCAGTTTGACCTTGCCTTTATAATAGGAAAAAGTTTCTCCAGACACCAGGCTGAGGACAGATTCTCTATTCTGTGTCAGTCCCCTCCTTCTAAGCATTTGGTTTCCCATCCATCATCCACAAGGGTGATCTGTGGAGTGCTGCTAGTCACTGAATGTTGATGCTGAAGTTTGTCTTAGCACAAATGAAGCATTTTTAGGTCCCAGTGAACTTACACGTCTGATCTGCTTAGCTTAGCAATAAAGTAATAGCTATGGCGGCTGCCAGCTCAGCAGCTTCACTTGGAGCGTAACGGGCGTGTTGCCGTCTCTCAGGCTCAGGCACCATCTGCACTGCAGCGCCTGCCACTGGCGCTCAGTTATCAATTTCCTTGCTGCTTCATAAACCAGACAAGAATCTGGCTTGCTTTCTTACAAGTGGGTTTTAACAAAAGTCTGTGAAACCTGGGTATTTTGGGACTTCTGGATTTATAATTTCAGTTTTTGAATTGGTAATTTACACACAAATTTGGACTTTGTAGTGCTACCAGACTTTCAATCACTGTGTCAGCTGAGTGAAACAACACACACACTATTCTGAGGACAAGGAAAAGTTGAATTTTTGTTTAAGAACTAGAGATTCCTCAAGCTCACAATTTCCACACTAGCCCATGGGCTTCCAGACCTCCTGTGCTGCATGGTCTTCAGGGCTGCTCTTCAGGTGGACAGCACTCAGCCTGCTACCTACCACCTGGCCCATCCCGCTGTTTTGCTCCTATGCCCTTCCTTAGCATGCTGCTTTCACATAAGCAAGGAGATGTTTTCTCCTCAAGAGAATCACAGAGGAGAGAATGTCGTTATGTCAAGGGCTTCCAAAGCCCTTGCATTTCTGGGATACAAACATGTACAGCAAGGCACCGGTCTCCTCCTGGTCCCTAACCACCCCCATGGTGGCCAGAACCCTAACCACTCTCGTATGAGACTCTGACTCTTCCTCTGCATTCCTCCTCATTTCTAGCCCTTTAATTCAGTTTTTCTCAACTCCAGACACTTCAAGATTCCCCATGCCTCTAGATGATTAAACGTCTACCTGCGTCTCCTTTTCTGATTTGTGTCACACATCTCCCTGCCTCTGCTTTTTAATCACAAAGTGGGATTCAACATGCTTGGTGCATGGGGTCTGCTTTCAGGTTCTCTGACGCCGATTTTGGGAACATCTGTTGCTTCACTGAGCAGCTGAGCCCTTGTTTCAGAGCACACCTTCCCAGTACTCTCCTGGCTAAAGGGACCCTACTGTCAACACTGACGCCAGATGGGTTCCTGCAGAGCTCTGCAGGGGAAGGGTGTGCTCCTGCTGCTGGCCCTCAGGGCCTGGCTCTCGCTGTGCTGCAGGTTCAAGTGCTGGCCTTCAACAGAGGGAGAAAGCCAGCAGCATGGATGCCTTACTGGGAGCAAGGTGGAGATGGTTTCCTGGCCATGCAAATCGTGTTTTTGCTACAGTTAGTAACTACCTCGCTATCTGCTCTGGTACTTTATCACTGAACCTGCCCTCTGCTTCTCCTACATGCTGAGGGCTGAGGCAGAGAATTAAACAAAATATTCCGATCCTTCCAGGAATACACATTTGAAGTTGATGGTCATACAGGGGTGCTGACCAGCTGTTTATTTATTATTTCTCTGGAAATCTTTGTCTTGTTTCCAATAAAACAATTTCGGTTATAGGTTTGGTACATTTTCCTAAGACCAGGACACTGTTTTTCATTTGTGTTCTCTGTTTCCTGGCCAAACATTGCATTACAGCCAGGGAAAGCTTGCAAGAATGTAGCAGCATGTTGGGGTGGAAAATAAACATTCTAGGGATATTGCAAGCATTTCCAAAACAAGCAATACACCCTCAGTGGGGTCAGAATTGAAGTTCAGCTGAAGAGGAGCACAAACACATAATGGTCTGAGACAGCACAAACAAGATTCTCTGTGCGAAGCACATTGTGGGGCAGGGCAGCCTCTGCACACAACATGACAAAAGGTGATGGCCCACGTTAAGATACACTCTCGCCTGTATCAGCCGCAGGGCCCTGTCCGTTCAGTCTCCCTGTCTTCACCTCGTTGGTCAAATGTTTTTAATTAAGACACTAAAAGCAATCAGAAACAGACGATAATGGTGGCTGTGCTGTCAGCAGAGCACATGTGTGTGAAGAATCGGATATTTTAAGGGCAAAACACGCACCACTGCCATTTGGAAAGTTTCTACCTTTGCTATATAAGGACAAAATTATTTCACGTCAAGCTGTATTATTTTGGATGACTTATTGCCAGTTTGTCATCCAGCACTTTGATACAGCGTGATACACCAGATTGTAAAGAAGTGCTCATATCTGTGATGTTTATGGAAGCTGTTAAAGCCAACATGGCGATCAGAGAGCACACGTGCTGTGCTTATACGAAATATTTGCTAATACAGTTATCAGCCTGGTGACATCAATTTAGGACCTGGTGGTATCTCACGGTGCTCATCAGTGCTGACTTCCATTTTTCCCTGGGGTTCAGCCATCCTTCCATCTGCTGTTCCACAGATCAGGTTTGCAGGCATAAACCCACTTTCTAAAGGTTATGCAAGATCTGTCACACAGGAGGTGCATCGGCATGCATTGCTCTCGCTAAAAATCCTTCCAGATGTTCCTCCAAAATTCTTGTTTTGTACTGCAAACAGAATCCAGAAACGCAAGAGGATTACAGAGAAGCGGGAACTTCATGAAATTCAGTCTTGGAGGAAATACCACGCTGCGTTTAAAAGAGATTCTGCTTCCAGCAGTTCAGAAACCTCAAAGTTTCCTGCGTGCTCCCGGTGCCAAGCAGGGCCCGGAGCCGCACAGCGGCGCTGNTTTTTTTTCACTTTGTATTTATGGACAAACGAGGTTTCTCCCCAGAATTGTAAAAGGCAGACATTTAATTTGTCTGCACGTTTGAAATGGCATTTTAAGATTTTGTGGAGTGACATCTGAAGTGATCTGGGTAAATTCAGTGTTGTCTTTGAGTTAAAAGAAACAAAGAAGGTTGTATATCAAAGTCTTAATGATTAAAAATTATACATAATCTAAGAAAAAGCCCTATAAATTGCAAATAAAGATAAAAGCAAAGAAGATCATTAGTCTGGATAGCTATGGTTTTCATAAATGAAAAAGAAATATTTGAAGTATATTGGACAGAAACTATCTTTATATATATATATATATTTGAACAAGCCAAAATGTTTCATTGAAAAGCATCAGTAATATACTCTGATGGTAACCTCAGATAAGCAAGGGATCCTCTCTAGTAATATTTTCAAGTATCTATCAATGCTCTGGGCATTGCTGAAGGCTTTTCAGGCAATTCTAGCACCCGGAGCACCCAGATTAAGGTTTGTATCTGACTGTAAAGGAAACTGAAAGCAGCTGTTCAAGTTACCACAAAAGCAATGACCACTTATCTGACCCTCCCCCCGGATATGCTCTAAAGATGTATATACAGTTACATGGCTCCATACGTTACCCTTCATAATAAGCATGCAAATGCAAAATGTGATAAGCAACAACAAACAAAGAAGGAAACAAGCATAGAACAACAATAATAAAAAGCTTTGTTAAGGGATTGTAGGCAAATGCTTTAGATTCTGTTACATACATCTGGATTCCCATTTTCCGTTTCTAGTAAAGGTCTTCTGTATGTTCAGACAGGTCTGTCAAAACCTGAGCACTAGAAGCAACTGCCCTGCTTCTGAAAACTACAGTGAGACCCAGGCACTACAAATAAAACCAAGCCCTACCTCAGAACAAAAGTCGTACGTCCAAGTACTAGAATCAACAGTTTCCTATGTAGAAAACACACACTGGGATGAACACATCTGCTTTATATCAACAAGCATCTTCTCCAACATCTTCACATTCAAATTGCTGCTAAAGCCACAGCCTGGTACTGCACAGATACAAAAACTTTTATTGCACAGTAGTCAGAGCTCTGACTGTGCTATTACTGAACATAGCTCTACCAGCGTAGATCTTCCCTAATTATAGGTCATAGGATTGTTTGTGTGCAGTCAGTTTATGTCACTGACTGTGAAAAAAGGAGGCAAAAAAAGCCACATGACATGATATTCTATGCAGAAACTTCTTAGGAGACACAAGATAGGCACAAGAGTGTGTTTTCCTCAATTATGCTTCAGTTTCCCATGCAGATGGCAGAGTTTGCACCAAGGAATGGAAGAGGAGCTGAAGAAAAGAGTTGATGAAATACGCAGCTCTGGGCTTTTTCACTGCTTTCCAGAGCTCCAGAGGGACCAAAGGAAATAGGATATGAACTGCCTGCTCTGGTTTGTGCTGGCGATCAGGCAGGGACCAGGTGGCCCTTGTACGTCTTAACCAAAAATATCACTTACAATAAACTTTATCCTTATTTTTCCCCTGAGTACCAGGGATGGGGAACAGAGCTGAGGCCCGTCTCTCAAATCAGCCAGAGCAATCCTACAGGGAAGTGGGAACACCAGCTTTTCTCCCAGACGTATGAACCACCAAACATCTCACAGTCCCTGCTTGATTTTTAGGTAGTATCACTTCCTCCTTTCCACTCTTTATCCCAACTGTGCTGTGCATGAGTCTGATTTAGGCTGAGGGTCTGGTAAGGCTTTAAGCTAGAATAGAAGGTAGTTTCCTGTCAAAAGTCAAGCAACGATAAAATACAGTGTTATTTTTCAACTGAATCTGGAACAATTACATGGGAATAATTGTTTTGCTATAAAAGCTAGCCACAAAACTAGCTCACTCTGGAAGGACCGAGCTAGCTTTTGGGTATTTCTCTTTCACCCTTTGCTGTTTGGAAGCAGATTGGCTTTGTGTATCTTTTAAGCTAACTGAATTACTGAGAACTGTTTTATTAGTTTATCTTCTGTATGAGTCTTGCCTCACTCATGACCTTACATTTCAGGCTGAGATCTTACCACAATTTGAAAGTAAACTGCCTTGAAGCATACAGGAAACAGAACCGTGCCATAGCATACAGTTATACCTTAAAAAGAATCTAAAACATTTAAATCCAACGGCATTAAATAACCACTCAGAATACTTTCATAGAGCTTCAGATGAAGTTCTTGTGTGCTAAATGAGTATACATCCAGCATCACAGTTAAGAGTCAGTCAGCAAAGGGCCTCACAGGTCTCACTGTATGGCTTATTTAAGTTACCCATACAAAAGAAATGGGGTTCAGACCTGATGGTTTTTGCTCTCTGGTAAGCTTAGGGTTTTCGTTGTTGTTGTTGTTGTCTTGTTTTTACTATAATAAAGGAAGATTATGCGAGTATGGAAGTATAGAAGTCACACATAAATCTGCAGTTTCCTGATTGTCCTGAAGCCTTCCTAAAAGAAGCATCATATACTGAACCTTATATACCTCTAAAAAAGGCTGATTTAAGCTCTAAGATTAAAGAAAAGTTGACTTCTCTGTGAGACTCTTTCGAACTTTTGTGCAAGTTGCTCATTTCCACTGTGGCCCTTGTCCTCTTGATTTATTCTCATTTCCTTTACTATCAAACAACTTCATAAAACAGAATCATAAAAAGGGACCTTAAAGAACATCTAGTTCCTCATGGCAGGCGCCAACAGAGTGTGGCTCCAACCCGAAGCTTCTTTGAGCCCCTCCATAATGACCATTTGGGCACATAATACTAATGATACTTCCTACCTTCAACCTGTTCTTCTCAAGTCTTTCACATTTCAGTAATGTATTGGCTCCATCGATTTGCTGGCAAACTTCCTGCTTATGATGTACTCAAAAAAAAAAGTTTTTATTATCACATTTTTGCACCCTTGCTCCTCAGAATCTTTTTTGGCCAGCTTTATTATGGTTCATATACCGTTTGCCAGAAGGTATATTAGCTTTCCTATGTTCTTCATTTGGATTTCCACTTACTGAAGGATGTCTTCTTAATTCTAATCACCTCCTTAGCTTGCTTTTAGCGATACAGACTTCCCTTCTCATCCCAAGTTCTTTTAGAATTTGGGACTATTGGACCAGACTCCAAATACTCTCTCTGAAAATTGGAAAAGAAAAAAAAAAAAAAGAAATATAAAAGAAAATTACCTAACTTCTTGAAAGATGCCATATATACAAATACATTTTAAAAATGTTTGAAGCTGAAAGACATGTCCACCTTCAAGTAGAAAATTAAAGTTCAAAGTAACTTCCCCCATCTTAGATTCCTCCCCCCGTTTAAATCATCATAGTTTTCCAGAACTTTAATGTGGGGAACTCCAGGAGGCAGAAAGATTTAGGTATGAGATTAGGTTCTTCTATATGTAAAACATCTACTTGCAGGTCTAAAATGTTTAATCAGATCTTATGAAGTGATGCAAGTTCAAAGAATTTAACATGAGCATGTACTGCAGTTCTTGGGAAAAAAATACGGCAAAATTGGTCATGCAAGAAGCTCTGAAGTTAATAATTCTCAAAGCATGAGCATGGAGCTGGCAAAGACCATGCCCTTAAGACAGTGGCTGAAAGGGAATATGTGATTCAGTAAATCATTCAAGCATTAAGCTTTCATCTTTGGAGCCCTGGCTTAAGGCGTTAATTATAAATGTCTCGGGTATCCATTCTTCATCTCCACACTTCTGTGAATTGCGAGTCTAGATCATAACCAAAAGCTCCGCTGGCACAGAAGACCTCAACTAACTGGAAGAGAAGGAAAGACATTCTGGTTCCAGTGGAAAGCCAGCACATGTCTGAAGGCATATAAATGTACGTGCATCAGAGATGTTGAACGATTAAGTTTTTCAGTAAGAAATGACCTTCCAAATCTGAGTATTCTCACCTAAACAGAGATCCTCAAAAATACTTCACAGTGCAGCCTCCCATTGCAGAAGCTCCTGCAGGACTTCATGTGCACCTACTCTGCAGACTTTTCGTAGCAGGCTACGCGAGCTCATGCTGACTCGTGTAGTAGTTAGACCTGCATTCTTCACCAAGCTAGTAGCCAGTTCACAGCTAGCACGGGTACCTACACGACTGTCCTATGGCTGTAGCGTAGACATTCCTGTAACCTCATGGCGTCTGGCCCTTCATGGTGCTGTGGTGTTAAATTTCTGATTCAAACTGACGAGAAGAAAAGGAGGCTGAAAGTACTAAGAAAGGTAATCTGAAGATGAAAGAGAAGAGGGACACGGGAAGAACCAGGCAGCGAAAGCAGAAATACATTTTGGAGAGAAAAATACAAAAAGCAGCAGAATGTCAAAGGCAATTACATTGACTTAAATGCTTCAAAACCTGAACTTTCCTCATGAAGTACATTAAATGGGGAAACACTGGCTAGCACGGTTTGTCTCACTGCACTATACAAAGCACTCATTAATTACAAATAAGTAAATCAAAGCTGAGATTTCTGTGCACATTCTGATCATGTTACCTGTGTAACTCGATTTTCAAAGATTTTTGATGTCTCCTAGCGATTAGTTCATATAGAATAAAGCATCACTGTATTAAAACAAGAAAAAGACAAAAAGCTTTTTAACTTACTGTTGTTCTTCTCAACCAACAGCAGCATGAACATTCTTCATATGATTAGTTTTGCGCGTGAGCTAAAGATGTAATTCCATAATGGACTCATTGGGTTACGAGAGTTTCTACGTGTTTCGTTCATGCAGTCAGGCTAATATTGAAAAGATGGAGATGCACATACATTATTGCAAAGCATTATTAACCACTATAACACCGTACAAACATTAGATGGTAGCAGTTATTTTATTTTTAAATATTTTTTCTAGTTATTTTGTGCATATTCAAGTTTAATGTACGATCACGGTTAACAGGCAGTACAGGTTATGTCTAGGTCATGTTTTCAATTCAGAAGCTCATTTGTGTCTATCTTCTGGAGTACTATAAACATTTGCACCAGGTAAATTGTAGTTAACTGAGTTAAATAGCAAACACTGCTACAGAAAGAAACTGAATTAATAGTTTTATCATGAGAATTTTTTTTCTGACTGCAATCAAATAACTTTGCCCATTTGTAGTCTTACTATTGCTATCATAGTTGAGGAAAAAACAACTTCTCCATTTTTTGACTAGAACCAAATTCTGGCTTCACAACAAGTGAGAAATGATCTGTAATGAACTTACCTGCAAATTCCAGTTGCCTTTTTTGCATAGAAACACATTGGTTGATGGCACAGCAAAGCAGTGAACAAAAAAGGCAAAGGGTTTGCCACCAGGGACCTGGCTAGAGTTCATCAGTTAGCCCAGAAAAAATTTCTTTCACAGAAATACAGTCATTGTTAGAACATAATAAATTCTGTATTTGCCATATCACTCTCAATGTTGCTGAAAAATCCTTGGTAATATACAACTTACTAGCTTGAAATTTTAATCCAAAGAGATTGCATCACTTTTTATTTAGTTTAAAACTTCTGGTTTGGGATTGATTTCCTAGCTTTTAGTGCCTAGCTTTTGAGTTGTGAGCACTTGAGAATGGCAGCATTGCTATTGTTTTTGTCTCCTACTTTCTGTTCAAGGGTGAAAAAACGCTAACTTCCTATATCTAATTTCTTCTCATTGCTGGAAGCTCTGCATACGTACACAGGATCACAGTTTCAGCTGCCTCTTATGGGTTTAAAGTACTTCCTAGGAACAATTTGAAAAGTCATTACCTTTAGGAATATTTTTAACATAAAAACATAAGGTTCCAGCCCTATTGTTAATTTGCAAAGCTGAAGGGAATCTATTTTGCTTGGAACTCAATGGGCAATCTTTGTTACAAAAATCTAGTACATGCAGGATTACAAATTCAAGGCTCTTGAGCCTCTTTTAGTTCACCAAGAATTTAGATGTGGCCCAAGCATGCAGATAACAAAATGTTAAGAAGGCAATGTGTTCCCTGAGTTTCAAGATTTGACCATCAGATTGTTGTGGGATGAGGGGGAGACAAGAAGACAAAACATTTTCATCACTTAAGCTGGAAAGCTAAAGAAACTTCCCGTTCTACATGGGGGAAAAAAAGAGGAACCACTCTTAAAATTGTAAAGCTTCATGTAGAGGAATAGATGCTGCAAAAATAAACCGATCATCATTTTAAATACAACATATCAAATATTTCATACAGTTCATCCAAAACATGGACCAAAATCTCGCAGTCTTCATGAACAATTTGTTTTCCCTCTTAATTAATTTTTTTTTTTTGAGTCTGCATTTCCACCTGTTTTGTGTGTGCACCGTGTGGCAGGCAGAGGGGTGTAATAATGCAGGGAGTTCTGTAGTTGTGGCAGCTTAAATAAGAGCCATTGCTGTGTAAACAGTTTGGCAGTCATTTCAACTGCATTGTTCCTGACAGGGATAGCCATATGATTGCCTAATTTCCATATGAGAAAAGCATATATTTTAATAACCACCTCAGTTTTCACCATCAGGCTATGAATATTCAATTAAAAATACTTCCCACAGTATTTCTTATCCTGGTTTTTTTTTTCCATCCAAATGAAATAAAAAAGAAAGTGGGGAAAAAGGCACAGCTGCTTGCTCTACACCCTGATTTTCTACCTTTCTGTTGTTGTTTTTCATAATACTATGACTACCCAATGATTGCATGAAATTCTATCTGCCCTTTTCTTAAAAAACAAACAACATCGCTTTTATCCTTGGGACATTTTGTCTTCATTACTTTAAGAAAGCACATCTGAGCCCAAATCACCGCAAAGATCAGCCCCTTCCATAACTACAGAGAAAGAAGGAAACTACTAAAAGACCCATCATGTTGTCTGGCTGGCCTAAGTGTCTCTGGGTTGCAAGTTACACGTCTTCTGGTCTGCTCTCAATGCTTACCCTTAAAGGCTTCAATGAGACCCAGAAAAAAATAACTGCCACTGCTGGACCTGTCACGTTAACCTCTTCTTACCTTGTGGTTGTTTGAGTGTGGGTAGGAGATGGTGTTAATTGTCTTAGCCTGACACTATAAGAAGTGGCTTAAATACGAAATTAATCAGAAAAAAATTACTTTGGTTCCTTTAACAGCATTGTAATCAGAGAAACCAGTGATTGCAGGAGCACAGGAACTGAAGTCCATTTGACGTCCAGCTGTTGTCCCTTAAGATTTGTACTTAAGCAACGATGACAGCCCTGTTTTACCTCTACTATACCACTAGAATATGTAGATAGATTAGCACTGTAAATATAGCACAGTCTACAAACATTTAGGGTCTTGAATTATTCCTACAGAAGTAAGTGGGAGTAATACTGACAATTTCAATGAAAGTTGGACCATGCTGAAGGACAGAGGAAGAAAGGATTTGTTTCTATGAGTACCTTAGGCTGCAACTGTTCTGACCTCCACTGTGTTTTATTTTTTTCCAACGGTTTAACAGGAACAGATATTTGCATAGGTGTTATGCAATTGTGCCATGGGGAAATGCTGAATTACAAAATAAACTGCATTCCTGACAAATTGTAATTACTGCCCAGGAGAATGAACACCAAGAAACTGCTTCCTCTCAGTTGTGGGAACCAGGCTTGTGCTGTGCACCTGATCAGAAAAGAAAAATAAAAAATCTCCCAAATAAAAATGGAATTCCCACAACCAGAGGACTTGCACAGGCTCACATCAGCATGTTTGGGATTTCAGCGTTCTATGCAGATGTCAAACAGAAGACTGGGATAAGAGGGATCAGTGTCTGGTAATTCTGGTTACACGTTACATGACATAAAGGAAATTTGAGATTAGAAACTCTCCCCAAACCCAGAGGCCAGAAGTATACCTTTTGTTTACCCTTTCACTTCCACGATGCAGCTCCAGATGCACATACAGATGCAGAGTTTCTTCACTTTTCCCTTTTACCATCACCTCTAAGTCTTAGGAATTTTGAAGCTTGACTTACTCTTTGTTTAAGTTGTACTAAAAAGCAGACTCAAGAATAATAAATGCTAGGCTTTTAATATTTGCCCACCACCTTTCACATTACGGAAAAGGTCATGTATTTAAGATTTTTTTCTCCAGCCACAGAGGCCAAAAATGTATTCCTTTTCCAATAAAAATTGATATTCCCAGATGAAGAACAGATTGCAGTCCGTACAGTGGAATTCATGAGGCTGGAGGACCTGGCAGTGGTGAGGGGCAAACTAGACAGATGACAGCAAGAGGTGGGTCGCCAGCAAGACTTAGCGGGAGCTTGTTCTTCTTAAAAGCCAGACAAAACTGAAAGAGCCAGGGAGTTTGCTGTGTGGTAAGTACAACCCGAGAAGCCCTGGAATCCTGCCACACATGGAGGGCTGCTACCGCCACCAACCCCTGACGTATAGGCCCCATGCTACCCCAGTGCTCACTATTGCCCTCACCTGGATTGATGTGCCCTTTCCTTCGTGTTCATAGCCTGTCACTTACCCAGGCGGTGCAGAATCCCTTACAGGTAACATTGCCTTCACTGGAACGGGTGCAGAGTTACCATGTGGGGCCCCAAAGACCCAGTGACGACTCAGCCCTATCCTGAGGCTTACACATCCCACAGCCAGGCCTACCCTATGGCATACAAGAAACCCTTCAGGGCAAAATGAGAGCTGAGGGACCCAAACCGTTTCTGTGAGGCATCTTCAACAAAAGACTTTTAGATCCATGTGAGATTCAGGCTGTGGGTCAATAAAACAAGCACATCTGTTTCTGTTTCCTCAACAAAGTAGAGCATCCTTGGGCTTATGGCACAGTCTTCAGAGATGTCCTCAATCTTTCTCTTACAGTTTATGATTTTTCTCTGAATCACAGAATGTCAGACAGTCTGTCTGTCTCCCTCCTGTCCCAGCTAATTTCCTTTGATCTTGTCTGGTCATGCAGTTAATTGAAAACAAGCTCCTCAGCAAATCCTTCCTGCGTTTTTCCTTCAAAAAACAGGAGGCTTTACTTCCACAGACTTTCATGATTTTTCACTTGTATTACCTGAGAGGGAAGAAGGATACACTCTTCACCTGTCCACTTCTTGGAGAAGCTACGAGAATCAGTTCTCATAGCTTCAGCCAATGTCTTGTCCTTCCCTCTTGCTTCCAGCTACGTAGGGGGATTAGTAAGGCTCGTGCGTCATTACCCCTAGATTCTCATCTGGGAGATCAGAACCAAGACTAGGATGTTTTAGCAATAGTGAGTGTCATGCTGGAAAAACAGCTGTATTGTATGGGTGTCAAAAGCTTCCCAACTGGGCAACAGCTGTGGCAGCGGCTTTTCTTTTGTGCCGCAACAGCCTCTTCCAACTAACCAGCTCGCACCTCTTTTTAATAGCACCGTTCAGAAAAGCTCAGATGCTACAGTATTTTTTACCCTTATTTGTCCTCACAGCATTCCCAGAAGCTGGGAAGGACAACTTTAGAATAGATGGGAAACTGAGGTACAGAGAGACAGGGTAGCACACCAAAGGTCATACGGGACATTTGTGGGGTAGCGGAACAGACTCTCAAAGGCCACACACGAGTGCCCAAACCACCAGACCACTTTTTCACTCAGGTTTGGAGGCAGGAAATAGTGTCTGAACATCCTTTCAATAAAACACAAAACCACCTAAAGCTTTTGGATACAGACCCAAGACTCAAGTCTTAATTCTCCACAGAAACGTGCTCCACTTCCAAGCAGTTACAGCTAAAGAAAACACTTTCGGCCACATCTCCTACTGATTTAGCCCTGTACAAAATCACTGAAACCAAGGCAGCTTCACCAAAAAGTTGCTTGCACATCTTATTTACATCTTATTTTACATCTATTTTTTTTCTTACTCCTCAGATACAGCCCTCACTCAGATAAGACTGAATCTTATAAAGAGCAAAAAGGTCATAATGACTGAAAAAAAGGAGAAAGAGGGTAAAAGATCAATTGTAAGTTTCTTCCCCTATTTCAGAAAATCTTGCCTTTGCTTACATGTTACTGTATGAAATG
Source organism: Alectura lathami (assembly GCA_013399715.1). NCBI lineage: Eukaryota > Metazoa > Chordata > Aves > Galliformes > Megapodiidae > Alectura > Alectura lathami. The sequence goes on along the minus strand of VXAV01002288.1, from coordinate 126,363 downwards.
AAGGGAGCTTGGGTGGCATTTAGGATGAAGGTTTTTACTCGGCTTCCACCTGTAGTCAATAGCTCAATTGATTCTCCAGTGCAGCCTGTTTGTTAATACTCATAGATTGTCACTATAAGGAAAAACATACCAAAGACATTGGGGAATTCAGACTTGGGATTGGATGGCTAGTATTTAAATAGCTTTCCAATTCAATGAGGCATTTAAGATTTTCATTAGCAGTAATTACGCAAGAAGTAGAGGTCACCACCAGAAATTTTACAGAGATTAAAGAGGCAAGATTCAAAATGAATTGAAAGCCAGAAAATAAGATTTTCCGTTAATGCAAGAGACAGACAGATGGAAGCTATTGCTACTATGCAACTATTGCCTTTAAAAATAATTGCCTTTTTTTCTTATGTTTTTTTTTTTTTTTTTTGCATCTTTTGGCTATTAAAGCACAAAAGCTTTAGGCCTGACTTGTTATTGATAGGGCTCAGTAAAGTAAGTGAAAATAAACATCTCAGTGAATTAGACCTCTAATTTATCTTGCAAATATTTTCATGTATTGATTTTCAGACAGGGAATAACAAAAATCCCACATTTTGTCAAACAAGATCTTTTCCTCGTTGTTCCCAGATATTACATCAGGCCAAACCAACCCAGGGAGAGCTAGAGATTTTGGTTACTGATGTAGAAACCAAAGTTCTCTACCCAAAAAGTGCTTCCATGTAGTTAGTTTCTGAGCTGTGACATTTATAGGATCGCAGCCCTTGTGTAAGATGCTGCCTTTCTCTCCAGTAATATACCAGGAGTGGCAACAGAAGAGCTGTAACACAGCTGGAGGCCCTTGGAAACCACAGTGATTTACTGAAGTAGCTGCATACAGCACTGTGAAGCTGACCCTCGTACTCCTTGGAGAATGAACCTGTACTTAGAAAACTCATCTTTCATTTTCGCACCACATGGGTCAGAGTCCCTGAGGGACTGTGGACTTTCAAACTGCAATTCAGCTGCTCTTCGAAGGGTTGTGGGGTGTACAAAGCCAGGCTCAGTGCTCAGTTTGAGTGCTGATGCCAGGTTTTCCACCCAGCATGCCTCCTCTCTCCGGAGCAGACACAGGTTCATTAAGAACAAATGCTGATGGTGCTCACACACAAACTCTGAGCGGGAGGATGAAGGCAAGCCAAGACTTTTTCAGCCTTTGCCCCCTGGCCTGCATGCCTGGAGAGACGAGCTACATATTGGCTGCCCAGATGAAATTCTTAAGAAGTATTTGAACTCACTAACATTTCACAGAGAGACATAATCTGGTGCTTCTGTCAAGCGGGAGGTAGGTCACAGATGGGAAACAGACTTCCCGAAATGTGGGATCATTACTCCCCAGAAGGACAATCACAGCCTGTTTGCTTTTATGAACATACAGCTCCTTTAGAGAGCAGACGAGTCACGTGTGATGGGCTTCTTCCCTAAATGCCCCCACTGCCCATCCAGAGGAACTTCAAATACTGGAAAGGCAATATTTCTAGGCTGGCGCTGCTGAGCAGTTACAACCTGGCACATTAGTTTGCTTCATCCATTTTTTACTCAGGAGTTGAGAGTTTCACATGGTCTAAGCAACCCAGAAGCACACACTTGAAACTGCCAAGAGAGGTGTTAAAAAATCATGCAGCATGCTGAATGTATTCCTTTGCAGGAATCAGAAGAGGCCAAGTCCTCAGCAAACTCTGCTAACAAATGAAGCTCATTTGGCTTTGAGAGCAATATGCTAGCAGCTGCCAAACTGTCCTAAATTGCTTTAAAATACACTGTGAAATAACAGAAGGAAATTCACAATATCATCTTAAGGAGTTGCAGAAGCTGTAATTCCAAGTCAAGTCTGGAGTCCTTTAGAAGTGGATGCAAGTTCCCTTCCTGATCATGGAAGTAAAAGACATCTGTGATTATACTGTACAGCAGAACCAAGGCTCTGTAAGTGTAAAAGGAATATGTTTTCCTTCCCTGAATAACAGAGGGCTTGCATGTTCCTGCTTGAACTACACGTTCTGATGGTATAAGCTAAAGTAGAGCACGGGTTAATTCATTCAGGGGATGCTGCTGGCCAAACAATACAGAGTAATGGCAAATGACACTTCACAAAATGCATACATTGAGTTAAATAATGTGGACTCCTCAAATACAGAGAAGTTCCTGTTCATAAGAAATCTTTAGTTTTGATTAATCATTTGTAATCTGATCAAATGGAAGAAAGAAATCTGACTGCTGCCAATGACTGTTTTCCCTTTTTTAACAGCTGACCCAACAAATGGGCACCCTTCTGGCTGAGGACCAATTAATATTCCTCAAATAACTTGAAAGCCTTTAAAGACTGAATGAGGCTGCATATGGGGATGCAGCTAAAAGTGGGTTAAGTAGCAAGCAATTAGCTGCATATAAACCACGAGTCAGTCTGTTTTGATGGTATAAGACTGTAATTTTAGCTTTTGCCTTTTCAAGTGTCTTTCACAAACACAATAGGCAGACTTATACTGAAATGTGAGCAAAATGTTACTCTTCTGTGAAGTGAATACATTTCTTTTTCCTTCCTTACTGCTCACTAGGAACCAGGAGGACAGTTCAGTGTATCACCATAAGACCTTTCCGTAGTTGTGGTTGTATGATTAAGGCCTTCAAAAAAAAAGCAAACAAACAAACAAACAAAACCCACAACACTCCCTCCTCCAAATAAAAGGAAAATATTTGCATTAAATTTTGAGTGTCCATTGGGAAATGAAAGACATCACCAATCTGATCAGCAGATCAGAGTTTCTGTGTGGTACCATGCTTTAAAGCTCAACACGATTGTCCGGGAAACATTACTGAGTACTAACCAGATGATTTCTTCTGGACCAAATATTCCCCCTTCATAAATTGTAAGTAAGGTTTGCATGTTATGTTTATTTTTCAAGTTTATTGTCTAAAAAACTTGTATTACTGTAACATAATACATATTTAAATCTCTATCTGAATTCACAGAGTAAAATGATTATTGATGTTTGAAAAGGATACTAGAGGTAATATTAAAGTTCAAGAAATGCCAAATGAGGAATGCATTGTAGAATCTGGGGAATGCAAGAAAAAAAGCAACACTCACACTCAAACACTCTTCAGACGCATCTCAGAGTTTCTAACCCAAACTATTTTAATTGGAACCATTTTAAGGTTCAACTCACTTGCACTCTTTGGTTTGAAAGACAGTGTCAGAGGCCTGATCTATGCTTTGAATAGTAATGCAAAATCTGATCAAACACATTGGGTCACACACGGAGAAAGAGAGTTAAATGAGAAGAGGGCATGGCCATGACTGTTGTAACTACTAACGACAACGTTAGCCTATTTGAGCAATGATTTCATAAGGATTGATTAATTTGTTTTTGTATGTGATGACTTTTATTCTTAGTACTTTCTCCCACATTTTCTTCTTACAGAATTTTAGGTTAAGAACTGTCTGCTATCTGGCTGGAGAGAAAGTGTAGGTGGAAGCATAGGAGAAGTAAGAAATGATTTTTCAGATGCAGCCTTTACCTCTGCTTTTCTTCAGCCTTTTCTTCAGAAAAATTTCTTGGCTAATTTTTGAACTCTAGCTTTTGTATTGCTCCTACTCCGTTATATAAGTATGCACCTCCAAAACACTAATGACAATTATTCATAATTTTAGTGCAGTTTTGAATCTGCAGTTGGCAAGATCTCACAAACAGACCATGGCATTTCAGCACGTTAGCTGTGGTTAGGCTGAACCCAAACTGTGGAAAATTAGAGCTCAAATATTCATGCAGAATAGTTGTGGTTCCAGCCCGTGTTCCAGACCTGAGTTGTGTTTTAAGAATACGGCTCAAAACTTATCTCATTTTTATATGCAAAATCAATGCAAAGTAGAATACAAATAAACCATGAAAGAGATTATGTTTCTCAGTAATCATAGAAATCGTGACTGGAGGACAGGAATGCCCCTTCCTCCTCTTATTCATGCATGTCCTTCTGTTCACTGCACATCGGGACACTAACACCAACAGTGAAGCACTGTACAGATGCACTGACATCTTGGTAGATAAGGGGCCAACAAGCTGGTTAAGGGAGTAAGCGTGCCTGGAGCAAAAAACAAAATGAAGACTTCCTGTAGTTGACTTCAAACTGCTATAAATTAGTAACATGATTTGGCCAATTAATCATCTTCTATCTTGAGGACAGTTTTCTCTGCCTCAGTCAACTACAAGATCAGATCGCTTAGTGGATGGATACATTGATTCCTGACCTCTTCTGAAGAGTTTTTCTCCACGTGCTCGGGTCATGAGACTTGGTGCAAAATAAATGATCCATCTTGAGGCTCTCTAGTCCTGACCATACAATATCTGAACATGTATTGCCAATTATTTGTTTTTAAAATTGATTTGATTATATGTAATACAACTCAGTCAAGCCTGAGTGAGTGCTGGAACACACTTTGATAGTCAGACAGAACCAGGAGTGTTTTGGAGCCGGTCTTTCTCCTTATCATATTTAATCACAGACAAGCCAGTTAGCAGAAAAATAATCTAGAATTTTAGTACATTAATTCTGCTTTACCAAATGGAGAAATATTCTTAACTCGATAGCATTTTAAAGAAAATTTTACAGAAGAAATCAAAAAGATAAAACAACTTTTGGGATATTTCTCTGGTAGAAAAGCTTTACGGAGTAGCATAGGTATTTAATATATAAAATTATAGACATTTACTACAGTTGACTAGCAGCAACATATAAAGGCCCAGAGAGAAGTCTTCTTGGCTGATAAGAGCTATCAGAGCACTCTTGCTTCCAGTGGAGACAGGTCAGTTGAGAGACTGTCCACACAACGCAGAATGAAGTCATTTCTCATTTTAACCATCCCATAGACTCCTATCCATGTGATGTAATTCTATATTCAATTCCACTGAGAAGTTATCATTTCCTATTAGAGTCCGTGGGGTGTGTTTCTATGCAGGTTTCCTTTCACAGGCTCTTTAGCATAGCCACAAAATTCATTTTCTCTGTGTCAACTAAGTGGTGTAGCTCTTTTTCCTCTGAAGTCATACAATGTCTGTCACCACAAAAACAGCCTACATACAGCTGTATCTAGTTTTGGAGCCTATACTCTTGCATATGGTTTCTAGATGGAGGCAAATATCACTGCAACAGAGTTATTTAAATAATACATTGTCACACAATGATTAATTTCTGTTTTATTTTCAGCATGAAAGTCTGTGGCATAGAGTCCCATATGGTAAAATAATAGGCTGAAAGATTAGCCACCATCACCATCTGTTACTCATCCCTGATTTCACTCCCTCTTTCAAGAGCTGATTGCAATTTCAAAATCTTTCATTCAATGAGCCTATTTCTTTCGAGTTATTACCTAGATGACTTCAGTAATTCTGTATTGCTGGGGCCTGAAAAAAAAAGTGCTGAGAGCAGTGAACATGCATGAGACATTTGCATAATGCAGTAGAACAGAGAGTGCTGTGACAGAAAATTCACAGGGCTGGAGTCTCACTTCTCCCATCAGTGTTTACAGCAGTGTAGAACCATTGCCTGTTTTGGAGTCACTCCGAAGAGCTACGCTACTGCAAGAGAGAAATGAGGTGTTCAGTGGCCCACTTCTTGCCAGAGTCATCCATTGTGTATAGCAGGTGAGCAATAAAACAACGCTTCTTTAAGTAACTATTACACATTGTTTTCTTTAGATGAATAGTCATGTCTATACAGGCAAACTATATTTCTTATTATGTTCCAAGTATAAGAAAGTGAAAGGGAAAAGGTGAGGAAGGAATGATAAGGAAAGCCAAACAAATGAGAGCAAATTTATCTGAGAAAAGCACAAAGAAATCAACAAAAAAGTATTCCGCGATCAAGATCCCCATTAATCTCTATGACAGATAGGCTCCAAGTCAATTCCAATATGCAATGTATCTTTGGCTTGCAGACCTTCAAATGCATATCAGTCCTTGCAGAAGAACCTATGTGGTTTGAAGGCCTGGCACAGCTGGTGGAGAGGTCATGGTTTGCACTGAACTGCCCAGTGCTTTGTGACAGGCGTAATTCTTGAGGGATCAGCCTGATTTTAACTATAAGCAAACAGGCATATTCAGCCTGCGGTAAGTCTTACTGGAAGCAGAAATAATCTACAATACTTAATTTTTTCTTTGTATTTTTTAATTTCCACTATAGGAAACACTATGAAGGCATAAGCTGCATCCCCAAATTCTACCAGCAGCAACATCAGAAACACTACAGCTCCTTCCACAACAGAAGTAGAAACAAATTCCATTTCTAGTAGTGCCCTTATGCGTCAATCTATTTGAGCAGGAAAAGACTATGCCTTTCAACATCGGACAGCACTGTATTTAGAGGTGCCCTCTTCTTTCTCTGGCTCTGTGCACAGGTTGGAGTTGAGGATCTCCATTTAGTCTGCAAAGTTGTCTCTGCGTAAAATTTGGAACTGTATCTGCAACATGGCATCAGTGAAGGGTGAAAATTTTCTATGATATGGGTAAATGTATTCAGCTTCTTTAGCAGTGAAATGAAATTTCACTGATAAGTTTCCAGTTCTGAGTGAGCAATTGCCATATTCCCGGCTATCATTAGAAACACTTACCCTGTAGGATATACCTACATTAATGCTCTTATCACACAAGCATATAAATAATAAAAAAAAAACCTTACAGCCTGCTACTCCATTTTATTAGCTGAATGACTGCTAACGTGTCACGACTGGCTTGTGTTTGTTCCACAAGCTGATTTAAATCATCAGTGATCGGAGAGACTGAGTTGTGGGTACATCACAACTATGAAATCACGCTGATCTCAGGTCCCATTGCCTGTTAATGTTCCATCACCTTTACTTTCTAAATTAAACTTCAGGCATATGAAATTGACTTCCCTGCTTGTACGGTGCCTAGCATATCATCCAGAAGCAATAATAATAATAATAAAATAATCAAAGAGGTACTTCATGTCACACGGTGTCAGCTTTGTTTTCCAGATCCATCACTTCCATTGTTCACTGTGGGACAACAGGCCAGAGTCTTAGTGGAAGTAAATCTGCACAGCTTCGCTATGCGTGACAGAGCTGCCCCAAAATGGAGCTACCAATGTTTATGTGCAGGAACAGCCTAAATGTCACTCTTGTGTCTGGCTCATGATTCAGAAGACCATAACTGTTTGACATAGCCCGTGTATTTGTTATTTCAGGGGGCTGGTTGGAAGGAGATGGCAAAGGTTTAGGAGTCAATGATCTCCATCAGCTCTACAAACAAGGCAAAACTGCTGGGCTTTGTTTTCTTTTGGGAACTTTCCAAGCATCAGTACTTTACAAGTTACCCCCATAGGCAACTCAGTGTCTGTTTCAAGTTAATGTGCTTTGTTTTTCAGGCCACAAATAAAATCAGAACAAAGTAAAAGTTCAGATTTGTTTGAAAACAACCCAAATTGTGTACCGTGTGAAAAGAAAGGTAACAAGAGGGTCAGGGAAGCTGAGAGTAGAGAGGGCATGGGATAGGGAAAATCTCTCCAGAGGAGAGAAAGTGATTTTTATGGCACAGAAAAAGAATAAATTGAAGAAAGAAGAAAAAGATAATAGTCAAAAAGTCTGTGAAACTCACTTCAAACTACTGCAGCTCTCCTTCTCCTGGTAAAATTTCAGTCTTACTCTGAAGAGGGTCAAAGGGACTGAAACTGCCAGCTCAGGTATTGCCTTTGTATTAGAGGTACATGAAGCAGATAACAGCAACACAGTCAGGATACCAGGCCAAACTCTGCTCTTCATTACAGACATTCAGCTAACCTGAGAACCTTGCTCAACATGATCTTTTAATTCTTCGATTCCTGAAAAAACTATCGCAACAACGAAAGACTTGCATTAATCAGATATCACACACATACTGTTCTTTAAACAAACATACACAGAAGAATTTAGAGGGACTTTTTTTTTCATATTAACTTTTGTATACATAACTTGTGACTATTCCTCATTGCCTTGTAGACACTCTCAATGTGAATTTTGAACATTCAGACTTGGAACTGCTCTGGCAGAGAGTCATGGAGGTGTCTGCTCATTTCACAGATGTGGAAACAGAGGGAGAGAGCTCTTAAGGGATGCACCTTTGTTTCTAAATCTGTGAACATGGTGCTGTATGAGTTGATTTTTCCCATAGCTTGTCCTTTTATTTTATCCCACATATCTATTCGCTAGGATAGCATCAGAGTTAAAACTGCTAACTTGGTGTTTGGGAGACCCACTTTTAAAATTCTCCATTCCTTTACAAATATGGGATGAACCTGGGGACAGCAGTGCCCATCTGTCAGGTGGGGATTACAGCATTTTCCCTACAACACCGGGCAAGGCAAAGAAAGCATGCCCTTCAGTGATCTTCTCTCTCCTCTGTCAGATGTAATGCCTTGTGAAATCAGCCTCAAAAATTTCCATTGACTACCATGGAAACTGCACTAGGCCAGTAGAAGCCATAGAGATGGCAGATGGTAAGAAGTTATGCATATGACCACCATATAGAATTGCTCACCGAAACTGAACTTGGATGAGTGCATTGGCTTCTCAAGTGATCAGCTGAGCTCAAATGCAGACAGAGAACCACCCCCCAGCACAATACCAAGTTAAAATGATGCAAATACTTTACGAGACATTAAAGCAGGGGAAAAAACACATTCAGTGTTACAACCACTTATCTGCCATCAGTGGGGTAGTTTATCCTGTTGGTTCACTGAACAGGTTCATCTTTTCACAAAGATATGCAACAGAAAAAGGAAAAAAACAAAAAATCCACCTGTACTAAGATGATTGCTAAACAAAGGATCTGGCTGGCTCAAAGAACTGGAAATCAGAGATGAAAACTTTGAAATCCACATAATCACCTCAAGATTGGCTCAGATCTGCATTGACCCATAGCCATTGTTGTGACTGGGTGAGATTTTGGTATCCCACATATAATGGGATTGGGTCCTTAATTGAGTTAAGAGCAGATGTTCACATCAAGCAGTTCAAAACCCAAACCTGCTCTGTCACCGAGTTGGAAGAAATGTAAAAACTAAATCTCATTTGTGATACGGAAAGGAATTGTCTCCTTCTTAAAAGTCATACATTAATGGAGCCACAATTTCATTCCTACATTGCTCTGTTTAGTAGTAAACCTCAGAACCCAGATATTACCAGAACAACTAGAGAGAAATTCTAGACAGACGAATGTGTTGTCTGTCACCTGGGATAAGAAAGTTAGCAGAATGGCGAGAAATTTTCATTTCTTCTGTAAAATTGTGGAGCTATGCTTTGAACTACTTTTGTTTTGTTTTGTTTTTCTCCAAGAACAACTCAGAAAATTCCATTCATGTAGAAAACCAGCACAAGCAACTTTGGCCTCTCTGGGCAAGGGAGAATTTACAATGCCCAATTTTCACATTGTCCAAGCATTTTATGTCTCTTGAAAGTGATAGGGAAAGAAGTCTTTATCTTTCAAAAAAATTGCTTGCTACCAACAATGAAAAGAGTGAAAAGTAAAGCAATATTTCATACAGTTTCCTTTTATTAAAGTCTCATAATTTTCTCATGTAACTAAGCAGCATTGGTAGGCAAGGAATGAAGCATATAACTCTCATCTGAATGATTAAAGAATAGTAGAAAAAGTCATTTCAGCAAATCTGCAAAAGAAAAAGCAAAAAGAAAGCTTTACATTAAACAGATACAGCTAGAGGGGCAGTCAACAAAGCATGATTAACGACAGCTTGAAAACATTTCTCCACACAAAACTTGAATAGATGAGGGAATATATTTTCACCATTGCTCTTAAAATTAGCGTAGATGATCTTCACAGATGAGCTAGGCACCTAACTGCTGTCCAAATTTATTTCCACAAGGAGTGACACTGACACAATGGCAAACGTGTGCTACGCAAATCACACTCAGCCATTGATTTTTTAAGCTCAGCAGCAGATCGTGCGCGGTTGCTTACAAAGGCAGACAGAGACCACACTGACTGCAGCAGTAAACTGAACTCATATCTCACACTGACTGGAAGATGCAGTTTGACACGTGCTGCCTAAACAAACCTGAGCACGTCAGTTATTTTCAGATGATTTACTTGTTACAGTGGCTCACAACATAAAAGCCAACAATCAGTCATTAGCACGCAGCAGAGGAAATTTTCCCAGGGTATTATGTATCGTGTTTGGACAGCTAGAACTCACTGCTATTATTTATTCACACCACTATAAATTATTCTTCTCAAAATGAACCCGAGTCACGTAAATGCTGACTTGGAAAGCACCAGAGCCCTCTCCTTTACTGCAGCATACATTTTTCCTTTTTAATAAACTTCCTGCCTAAAAATGAAAAAACAAATTCTAGTGGGGTTTACGTATTTCAAATCAACACTATGGAGGCAAGGGGGAAGCCAGTTTGGTTAACATTTGCTGAGTCCCTTTTAAGGTTGCAAATTTGTTGAGGTCTTAAATTGTTCCAGTGCTGCAAAGAAGCAAAACAGAGCACTGCTGAAACACACAAATACCTTAATATTGGTGTAAGAATCAGACTATCAGTCACACAAAAAATACGTACTTCTAAACTATAAATTTTGTCCTATCGAAGGATATCCAGCTAGGCACACTAAATACACAGTTATTTTGAGCAGCTGTATGCAGGTTCATTTACAGCAAGGAAACTGACAGCAGTCAAGCAGACCAAGTCAGCCCTCCACACAGTGAGAAGGCTTTTGGGACACAAATGCTGCTCCTATTCCCCATGTGTTGAGGTCTGCTAGAAAGTGTGCTGTCACACCAATTCATTTTACGCAAGCCTCCTGATAGGTGATGCCTTCTGGATGTTGTTAACAGGCGTTGGATTCAAACCGGGAATCTAAGGCTGAAAAGCTTCCTGTGACCGACTCTAATGACTCTATCCAGCCAGACCCTGGTACCAAATTATCATTAAACTGAAGCACTTTGGGGTGTCTCTGTGGTGGTTCATTCCCACCACAGATCCTTCCACAAAAAATGGATGAACAAAAGGTTTTCACCATTAAAAGTGCAAGCAAACAATGACTTTTCCTGCCTTGTTTAGGAGGCACATAATTCGAAGGGCAGCTAGCCAGAAGAACTGAGGATGAGCACGTGAGAGAAACTGAGCTGTACTCACGGGTCCGAGAGCTCTCCAGGGGCTCACCCTGCTCCCACTGAAACAAATGAACAACAAAAAGTCCTCTGAAGTTATCTACGTTGTCGCAGAGTTTAAGGCCAAGCTTTTTCAACAGATAGCTCTTAAGCATAGACCGTAATTGTCCCTCAGCTTCTCCAGCTCTAGCTGCACTCCAGCGTGCTGTGGGAGCAGACTGCCCTGCAGAGGCTAGCCCTAACCATGAACATCTTGGAAATTCTCAGCAGAGAGTTATATTTCTTGCTGTGTTCAGTACTTCCCTAAATTACAAGAAGTGTAGACACAAGAAAAGTATTGCTCGATCTGCGGCGAACACAGCTGGCTGCCTCAGCTCTCATGCTCTTGGAGATGCTTGTACTACAAGTTCCACATCTGACTTATGCAAACACACAGGTCAGAACCACCGCGTTCTGGGGCTAGCTGGCTGCTCGAGTCTGTGACAGCTTTATTGCCATACAACTGGAGAAGTAGATATCTCCTTCAAAAATAGCTTGAAAATGAGTTTTTGTTGTTGTTATTTTAGGCGTAGCTGACATTTCTTTGGGATTTTCTGTCTGCAACTCCACCAGACGTTGCTGAGAGAAGCGATCCTGTTGACAAGTTGCCCCTAGAGCATGTTGTAAATGGGATGTGGTACCTCGTTTGTGGATTCTGGAGATACCTTCTTGTGTCATTTTTTGGTCAAATTTTATCTCTCAGATGGAGGAAACACACATGTTGAAGAAAATTATTGTTACTTGACTCTCACAAACACTGCTGAAGCTGTTGCCAAATAAAATGTTAGCCTCCACTGATTGCTGCTGCTATAAAATACTTCTGGAGAATTATTTCTCTAGAGCCTTTGGTGATATGAGACAAGCAATTTTGACTTAATCTTAAAAATATGTATATATTTAAATGTTTGACAATTTCTTATATGCTTAAACACATCTCTCTTCTTTTTGTTTCAAGACGACTAAAACCAGCTGGCCATTGTTCAGTTGTTATTTTTGTCTGCCGTTAGAGCTTGAAGAGACAGAAATTCTTATGGACTACAGTCAATTAACATCAATTTTTGCAGGCTCAGGAAGATCAAATAATTTGAACAAGCATTGAGAGACAGATCTTTGATGTATATAAGTTGTAACCAATGGTCTACACAAATTAAGGGCATGGCCTTGGGCTTTCGTATTTCTTCTGTGGGACCTTAGCTTTGAACTCCTGGGGTCCCTAGTTACCCAATTCTTTGCAGAGCATGTTTCCCACTTAGACAAACATTCCCAGGGCTCTTTGCATAGGACAGGAAGTCCAAGATTCAGATTCACTCATGATCTTGCTGAAATGAGTCATTTATTATTTCAATTAATTGTTCAGCTAAATGTGCATGTTTGGTACCATTCTATGGGATTTTGATCTCTTTTTTCAGTCTCAGGATATGATCCTTGCAGGAAAGGGCTGCACAACCAGGACAGCTGCTAAGGAATGATGTCACTCATTAGCTTCACACTGGAAAAGTAAATACGCTAGCAAATGTCTTACACATCTATGTTTATTTGTGAGCAATAGCTAGTTTGGAGAATGTCTACAGCTGTGACTGAAGTGCAATAAAACAAAACACGACAAGTGTCAACACCTTGGTTGCCAAATGCAAAGCAAAGCAAATGGCTTTATCCTGAACTGAAAGTCCCTTTTTGCATGTAGGAGAATGCTTGCGGTTCCACTTACTGCAGAGGAAAGCCAGGAGCACAGTAACTGAGGAGATCTCCGGCCACATCTCACAGGGCTAAGTTTGTCCTTCTGTCACCAGCCTGGGTGGGGTGCAGCTGCTGAGATATTTGTTTATGAAACTCCCAGGCTTTGCTCATCAGGCTACGCTGCTTGAGCTAACAGCCAAGCATTCTCCCCTCCGGACCCATCCGAGTGACTTGTGGAGCCCGTGGGGAGCCAGGAGAGGGAAGGCTTTTTTTCCCCTATGCTAAATAACTGCTCCATTTTCAGCACATCATTAACTATTGCAGCTGCAACAGAATCACTTTAAGCAGGGAAAAGACTAAAAACAACAGCAATCCCCCAAACCGAACCGTAGGCTCTATGAGGTGGTTTAGCCAGAGGCTCCACTCCACTTTCCATGCTGGAGAGCTCTCAGGGGCACACATGGAGCTGCACAGAGATCAGCCCTGATGCTGGCTCCAGCTGGGAGGAGATCCTGGCCACACTGTATTGCCGAGAAGCAGAGGGTACTTGGCAACGTTCCTTGAAGAGATGTAGGCGGCACTCCAAGTGTTAAAGCACTGGGAGACACATATACCACCCTGTAAGCCCAAGGCCATCTGAAATGTGTTTATTTGCAGAGCAGACATCATTGATACTGCATTGATTATTGTCACATCTGTCCGTAGGGAGGGCACAGTTCTTCATGTCATTTTCAGAACTCTTAAACCCACGATTTTCATCCCCTTGTTCACAGCTAGCAGCCACACCAGACTCAGCAAGACATCCCTTTCCCTCATCTCTCCAAGTTTCTGTACCAGATCTGTCACTGAAAATTTCTTGAAAATTTCATTTTCAGAATGGATCACAGTCTCCTGCACTCTGCATACCCCACTGGCACTCCTCCCATAATCAAAATCAGACTATGCTCTTGACAGACCTGTTAGCATATCTGGTTTCCTTCTCATCTGGTTTTGAATTCTCCCTAATCCCCTAGACCTTAGGCCATAAAATAACTCTGATCATTACGGACAAAGGCAGCACAAATGTGCATACTGCTCTCATGCTCTCCTTCAAAGGCAGCTCACCTTTGACCTATGAGAATCATCTTCACTGGATGCAGTAAATCAGATGGCAGCTCCGTCTGTACAGCCATTCTGGCCCTGACTCCTCCATTAGTACCATCACTGGGATATTAATTTCAGAGTTTTAATAACAGCGTTTTGCAATTTCCTGGCTACTCTGCAGCTGAGGTAAATGGGACCTGTGAGTGCATAATAGCTTTAAAAAAATGAAAAAGAAAGGAAAAGATCAAGTGATATCAATCAAGTTGGATGGTCAGAACGTGAACCGTAAGTGGTTGCCACTGCTCTGGATAATGCAGCTAAAGCAGCCTGCCTTGAAGCAGACAGTAACTTGATGTGGACACAAAAACAGCACAGATCCCTGAACTTTCAATCATTTAACTAAACAGCATATAAACGGAGCCTTTCTGCAGAGGTATTTTTATACTTTTATTTTAAGACCTCTTGCCTGGACTGCACAATTTGTATTAGTAAATTAATTATGCACACTAGCTGAGAATCATAGTGTGAAGGTATGCTTTGATTAGAATACAGGACGTGTTGGATTAGGGAAAAATTAGATCACACAACATCTCAGTTGTTTCTTTCAGCATATTTGCAGCAAAAGGATTTTTTGTTTCCTAATACAACCAGCTGAGACTCTCTGAGTGTATAAAATAAAAATCTCATAAACTTTGATTGAATACAGACCTAGGGACTTTCCTGTCACTTATGAACACGCCTTTTTAAGTGTTGTTAAAGAAGTCTCCAGAATTTCAGCAACATGCGGTACCAGGGTTGGAAACTGCAGAGCCAGTATTTTGCAGCCAGCCAGCTACCAGTAGCACTGGTGGTAAGAAAAGCAAATCACCGAAGTGCTTCTTGCAGGAGGTTCTAATTCTCTGCTCACCTCTGAGTGATGCAAGTCTGTAATCACAGTTGTATATACAGGCATGTGCCAAGCTGTGGATGAAGAAATGGACTTCCATTACAGAGAGCTGTGCTACTTAGTGGATCTACTAAGATGCAAGATGAAGGTAGTGGTGATAATTATGGCAATACACAAAGCCGAATAAAATATACACTGAAATTTGAAAAGGACCCAAGTGGAAAGACCCCTGTCAGCTGTTCTGAGTTGTGAAGCACCCCTTTAACAGCAACTAAATGAGTTCAGAAAGGATATTTATTTTTACTCACTCAAGGAAAAAAAGAAAAGAAAAAAACACAACAAAAGCAAATCAAGCTGTGTTCCTTTGTATTAACTTATTTTGGCTTTTGACAGCCCAGTTCTCTTTGTTTCATTTTGATTTTTGCAACTGGCAACTGTCGGAAGGCAAGCATCCTGCTACCCAGGCAGTGGCCCTCTTTTCGACGGTGACCGAGGGGGAGATCTCGTGGGGAACTGGGTTGAAGGCGATGTCACACCAATGCCGTATTTGCGCAGCTGAGCTGCACATCATTCCCTGCACACAGTGTTTTTGCAGCTGGAATATCTAATTTGTCTTATTACCCACACCATATAGAATCTCATGCAAAAGGCTGTTATGAGCACATGTGAGCGACAGAAACGTACATAAACTATTAGAGCAGATTTTTCCTGCTATCCTTTGTCATCACAGGGAAAAAATTGCCCCATTTCCATCCCCTACAGAGCAGAGATTCCTTTATAACAGGTGTGACCCTCCTAGCCAGCTTAACCATCCTTCCGGTACCTGCTGGGTCATTTAGGTGCTGGTAGTTATGTGAGACTTCTGGTTTTACAGGGGGCCAACATCTCCACAAGGGGCTCCAAGCACAAGGCTCTGCTTGCAGCTAAGCAGCAGCAGGGATGAGGACAGCTGGCAGAGAAGAACCAGTCCCAGTCCTCAGGCAGCACCAGTGCTTTAGGAGAAATTCTAGGCAAGATTTCTTCCCTCACTGAAATTCTGGATGTGCACAGGAAGAGAGGCTCAGAGAAGAACGTGGCTTACTTCCATGTTACAGAACACAAACTTTTGCATCATTGATGCTCCATCTGCACAAACACCCAAACGTTAATCGGGATTTTCCTGTTTCTAAAGAGATATTCATTGATCTGGGCACTGCACAAACGTTATAAACTACACAACTTAAATGCCACATTACATAAAGACATCAAAACATGGCACTCCTTGCCCACCTCAAATCTCTGGGTGCAGCCTCCCAAAAAACCAACCAACCAAACAAACAAATCACACGTGAAGATGGCTAGATTTACTTATCACTGCCTAAACAAAATTTGATCTAAAATCAGAGTTCAAGGAATTTTGTGAAAGGACATGATTTTGGGCTGCATATCTTTTCTGTAGTAAAGCCAGCATTTCTTGTTGCTGTGGTGAACTCATCCCACCGACAAGAGAGTGGCAACACTACGGGATGGAGGGGTGCCTGAGTCCCTCCTGCACTGCAATGAGCCTCTTTTGCCAGATTTCAGAGAATGATGTGGATGATGGATGTGCCTCTGTTTAAGCAGTGATGCTGAGGGAAAAAGCTGATGAAGGTACATGGATAGCTGAAAATGAGAAGTATCCTTCCCCAGCTATTCACTACGCTTTTTTACTAAGCTGGGGATTTACATTAGCAGACAACATTGAAGGGCACCCAAAACAGTTTCACACCAGGATCTACGTGTCCAGGCATTGCCAGATGTCTTTCAAGTCAGGATTACAGTCTGTTCCTCAAAACGCACCTTCGGGAGGGAAAAAAAAAAAAAAAAAAAAAAAAAGAAAGAAGAAGAAACATTACAAATATCTACATTGCTATCTGTTTCTCTTATGTCAGCTTCTCTTCACTCAGATCCTCATCTTGTTTAGGTCACTATGGAAACCACACAGTTTTTAATTTGCAAAGGGGAGACTGTAATACTAAATGCTAATTGAATATTGATAGCCTGGGAGCCTCCCAAATGTCTTTTCACAGACTCGTAGAAACATTTACCAGGAACAGGAAGAGACTGAAACTTGTGGAAAACATGGGAAAAAGAAATTGCCTTCCCTACTCCCCTGGCTGCTATTGGAGGAGATGAAATACATTTTAATTTACAAATAACTAGTTTGAGAAGCATAATCAGGTTTGAGGTTTTTTTCCCCACCACCCGTTTTCCAGCTTCTCCCACTAAGAAATGAGTGTCATGGACACAGTGGAAAAAAACAGCCCTCAAACTCAGAAACAAGAACTGCTTTTCTTTGCTCCTCTCTGACAGCGAATTTCTCTATGGACTTCTAGGCCTGGCCTCACACTCTCTTTTCCCCCAGTTGCTTTGCTACGCCTCTGCCTGATGTGAATTCAGAAGCTGCATCTAATTTTAGATGTAAAAAGAAGAGACTGTCTGACAAAGAGGTGTATAAAAAAGGGCAAATCAGGCTCCCTTAGCTCCTGAAGATGGGATGACAGATCTTCCACAATCGAATGGAAGACTGAGGGGTGCAAGCCACAGTCAAACTGGGAAATGTAACAGCAGGTTCTCACTCTCTATACTATGCCTATTAATTTCTTTAATAGAGGCAAAGGTCTTTTGGGGCATAACACGGACACGAATTTTGCAGGACTCTCTGCTGGCCCTGGCCTAGCACCACTAACAGGTCTCCGGCTACGTGGCAGGCTGAGCCCCTGCGGTTATCAGCTTGGCAGCTCCAGCTTGTGGGGGCAATGCCAAGTCGTCAGGTACCACGATATCACAGGCTTGATGTCTCCAGTGCACTGGCCCCACGTCTGCGAGCAGAAACCCAGGAGTGCCAGCATCAGCAAGTCAGGCTCGTTAGCATGATGCCAAAGTGTTGCTATTGGCTCAGCACTTCTGCTTGCTGAGATAAGGTCCACACACGCATCTCGCTCAGGCTCCTTGCTCAGCATGCCCGTCCTGCTGAGTTAAGGCAAAGCGCTTGCTGTTCCTTGCTGAACACGTGTGGTTTGCTGCATTGATGCCAAGAGGTTAACAAACCTCGACAGCTCTGCTGGCCCTTGCTGAAGCCTGACAAGCCCACAGACACAGCTGGCAAGCCTCCCTTAGCATCTGAGGGTGGGAGTTACCGACAACAAATATACTTTCAAGCAAGAAACTCGCTCTGCTTCTGAGGGATTTAGCTCTTACAGTGGCCTGGTTTGAAAAGCACACCCTGGGTGTGATGAACTGCAGCCTGCACCGTCCTCTCTGTGAGGCAATTCATCACCCGACAGCAGGGTTACCCCAAAACTACAAGGCTCCCCTAAAGCAGTTGCTCAGCCTGCAGTGCCATACCACCTGCGTCTGAGCAGACAGACCTCTGCCTCCTGGGGGCAAGTATGATGCTGCATCTGAACGGCCTAATCCCACCAAGGCACGTAATGCTCTCTCTCCTCCTCACACAGGGCTCAGGTGCCGGCGAGCACCTGATTTTCACCCAGAACGGTGCCTTTACAGGAGCTGCAAGGTGTAATACTTCAGATGCAGCTTGCATGTTCAAAGCAGAACATAACATTTGCTATTTTCGCTAGCTTTCAGAAAAAGGAACGTGTCATTTCTCACTAGCGCATTTTAAGAAATCAACAATTGCAAGCAATTTGCTTCCCATGACAGCAGGCAAAACAAGAACCCAGAGCACCTTTCTCTGTGCTGGTGTGCTTCTGATCCTTGATACAATGACATTCTCTGTAGTCATTTATTCGGGTTACACTGGCAGAAGGCCTCCCTGCTTGCCAACGGTGGATGGAGCACATTCTGAAATCTGCAGGACTGGAGCCCACCGGGGGCCGCATGTGCCCACTCCTGCTGAGCACCACCACGATGCTGGGCAGCAGTGTCATCTCCCTGTCACCTCCTTGTGCATGCAGTGAGGGACTGCCACCGCCTCCAGCTGGAGGCAGCTTTACACCTGCTGATGGCGGAAAAGGCCTTGCACATTGTAATGCTGCGACGGACTGTCGTGGTTGTCAACTCTAATCCTGTGAGCATCAGCTCAGCCACTAACAACCACACCAGACGGTTTCCTTTAGAGATGATAATTTCTTATTAAGATATAACAAATTTGTTAGGAAGCTATCAAGACTTGATTTAATGACATCAAGTAAAAGTGAATAAAGAAAACATCCAGGGAGGTTTTTCTGGTAGTTACTGACATTCAGCACTAAAAATTCACAATTTCAAATTTGATCATGCACTTCTTTAGCTTCCAGAATCTTCACCTTGAAATGCCACTGATGACTCAGCTCTTTAGTATGGACCACCAGCACAGGGACGAGGCAGGCCTGCCACTTTGTGACCACTCTCCAGACTACAGGAGCCATGCCTGAAGCAGCTGGCCATGCACAAGCAAAAAATCACCAGGCTAAAGGGCCTTTCATGCAGGAAGGAAAGAAGACATAGCAGTAAACTGTAACATTTCACAGGGAATTTTAAGACACGATGAGAGAGAAAGGATGAAAGGCATTCTGGCAATATTTTTTATGGAAAAAAAGATGCATTAGCTTCATTTCACCTCTAAACATTTTCAAGGTCACAATGTGAGACTTTCCCTCCTCACTGCTGGCTCAGCCCTCATGGCACCTTTACAAATATTCCAGATCAAATATTCCCCACAGAATGCCTGCACAGACCAAGCACGATGCTGGAACAGGACCGAAGCAATGAGACAGGTTCCCAGCCCCTTTCCTGTTCAGCTGGAAGCACAGCACATTTTGGGTGAGAGGGGGAGTGAGGAAGAAGGTTTGTAAGCGGAAAGGCGAACATAGTAATGGAAAATACTTGATGGATTCCAGATGATTCACCAACCACTCTGCTGCAAACGCGGAGGGGAACTGACAGAGGGAGAAGGAAATGCAAATTAGGTAAGCAATAAAGCAGCAGAGCCGCGCAGCCACAAATTGTCTTCAGATTCCTCAAAAGTCAATGTGCTTAGGCTTGACTTTGAATTGACATAATGGGCACACTTTGCCTGATGTCTTACTTGCAACTGAGCCAAATCACAGCGCACTTCAGCGCTCCAGTGTTCTAATAAGCATTTGCTTCAAAGCAGCAGTTCAGATCTCCCCATGAATTTTGTCAAGTACACATCATATCAAAGGATAAGCATTTGCCAAAGCCTTTCTTTAGCCACAAAGCAGGGGGAAGGTTTGTTTAAATAATGTCAAGTTGCACCTGCTGGCTCACACTGGGAGGATGAAAGGAGTGACTGGAATTTCTGTCACTGTTGAACCTTACTTTTCATTTCTTAAAGTATTTTTATCAACGTGAAAGGATTTGTATTACAAAAGCAGAATGTTGCTGTAAGGCCATTCGGAGCCCTTCAAACGGGAAGATAATAGATTTGTGGCTAATAAAGTGGTACTTGTCTGTGAAGCAAAAGAGTGGAATTAGGTTGGCATATTAACAACGTGCTGATGCCATGCATGTGAAAACAGCCTAATGTATGGCGCAGCGTTTGCTTGCGCCTACACTTTGACTTTCAGTGCATTACCCTATAGCCTTATGTATTGTCTACAAGATCAGATCTCTAAGGTAAGATAGTAGGGAGAGCAATCAAGGCCACAGTCCTCATGGGGTAACTTCCTCTCCCCCACCATATCCAGTGAGAACTTTTGTTTAATCCTTTAGCTTCACCCTGAGCAATCTGAGCAGCAGCCGAGAGCGGCTGCGGGCTCCATCCTCTCTGAGGGTGGGCAGGAGAGCAGGGCTCCGATACAGCACAGCTGAGATCTGCCCTCTGCACAGAACAAATTCAAAGGCACATAGCAAAAGCCAACATTCAGCTTCAGATGTCTGCGTTCCCTAAGCTCAGTGTTCTTTCATGGTATAAATTAAGAACATACGCACAGAATAAAACAGCTGCTTCTCTCAAACAATATTTTCTAGGGAGAGGCAAAAATGACCTACATAGGCATATTCATATGAACAGGTCTATTAGAGCATGCTGCACCGGCTTTCTGTGCCCATTTGTACTTTGCTAACCAAGGATCACATCACCTCCGCTTCTAATGTGGGAGTTTGGAAGTGCAAACTCAGAAAGGAATGAGGTGCTGAGATTCTTTTGCAGCCAAGCTCAGCTTGATAGTGAAGAGGTACATTAAGTGGATTAGCCAACAGCGAGACGCAGACACTAGGTCCATTTAATAAACCTCATATATTATCTTCAGAGCACATGGAAAATCTGGGACCAGAAAACAGAACTGCACTTTCTGCAGACCCACAACACTTTCCTCTTCACTGTCCTGCAAGGGATTAAGTGTACGGTAACACCAGGCAGCACAACCCCAGTCAGCTTGAGAAGGGGGGACTCAGAAAAACAGAAAGGCTTCTCTGGTTTTTGTCATCTATGTTAGCAAATATTCCCCAAATTGTTTTTCCAATTTTGTCCTTTCACCACCGGCAGGTCCATTGTCAAGACGTTGCCCCTTTTCCTCTGTGCAGTACCCTGGGAAAGAACAAGCTGTGTGTGATTTGCAAACTCCTACATAAAGGCTACTGATTGCTTCAAAGGTTTTCTAACTTATCAGGAGATTGTTCTCACTAAGTGTGTCCTATGTCCAATTGGCTATAAGGAGATGGAAAAAGTGTTACCAAGCCAAACTGCATTTTTTTTTTTTTTTTTTTTTCATTTCAAGTGTTAAAACAGTAAGCTATAGGCAGCCCTTAGAGATCATCTGTACCCTGGAGATAGTTTATCTTTTCTAAAGTATCAGCACAGGAGATAGGTAACACTGAGATACTGCTGGCAGCACACAGAGCATGTCTCTGTCAAGTTACCAGCCCTAATTAGAACTTGGCTCCAGTCAAGCCCTTGGATCAGGTACAGCAAAACTCTGGTGCATTCTGAATCTAGACACAATGTTTAGACACGATCCAACTCCCAGCTCAGCCTCGCATTGTGCTTACTTGGAAGGGGATGGGACTCATCTCTAATTCAAGCCAGCCTGATCGGAGGCTATCCAAAGTTGCCATCTGCTGCCTTATCTGTGGTCTGATGAAAAGTTTGCTGCTCTTTCTTGTTCTTCCAGGAGGGCGTTGTACTAGCAACTTCTGCAGCCAAAAGAAAAAAGTGAAAACCTCAAGCGAAACAATTATACCTAGATCTAGTTTATTCAGCACTAATTTCCACTGTTTCAGACTTATAAATAGGCTAAACCACATCCCTAACGCCTCCGCATCTTGGTCGCTTGAACTCAGCCACCCTCCCCAACATGTTTACATTTCTAGCCATATATAGGAAATGATACAGAATTCCCTCAGGAATTATGCATTTCATTCATCCACATCCCCCTCAGCTTTTTAAAAACAAACATTATTGCAAATGCCTAAACTGAGGACTACTGTCATGGATTTGCTTAGCTAACAGAGTTACAGCTTGTCACAGGGGAGCTCTTGCTGCCTCTCTTAACCCCTTGCCTGAAGCTCAGCACAGTTTCCTCTACCACCAGCAGCTTCTACAGGGCATAGTCTACCCCTAGGCTTCCCACTGCACAAAAAAAAGCCCTTCTTTTTGCTCCATCTCCCACATCCACATAACCTTATTATTTGCTACGCACTATAGCGTACAGCCTGATTTGCACTTTACATATGAGCTCACTGCACTTTCCTCTAAGTGTCTGCCTGGAGGCACAGCCCTGTCCCAGGCAGCGACCTCCTGCTGCTCTTCACCCAGAAACCCTGGGTGAGTCCTGAACCTTTACCTTAGCAACCTGTGACCAGATGGACCACGACAATGGGTATGGGCAGGGGGGCTGCTAAAAAGCTACTGTTAAAAATCAGTAATAGTTGCAGCAGCAAGTAGGGGTAACAGAGGTGGAGGGAGGGAGGAAGGAAGAAACTTGAAAACAGAAAAATGCCCAGAAACAGTGTGATTCTTCATGCCCTGCTGCTCCTGGCTGTCTTGAAAAGCAAGAAGTGGAGAAACAAGCTCCTCTGCAGCTGATGTTTTTGCTCTGTGTTTCTTGTTTTAAGGACAGTATTTTTTCTTGCTGTTTCTGATGAACTCAGATGTTTTTAGTGATTTGGTTTGTACTGAATGACATTTATTAAACTTTTTGGTTTGTAACTTAAATTCCTTCAGTTATAAGGCTTATGTGACTCAGTGTCTGAGTCCCCAGGTTGCTTTTAGCATCTGCCAGGCAGTTCCATCAAGCTGTGCCAAGGATGCGGGAAACCAAAGGTAGTGCCAAAGATGCACATCATAGTAAAGAGCTTTGTGACAGTGAGATAGACAAGAAACTTTATTAACATCCTCAGTAAGAGAAAGGATGCAACATCAACCCACATTTTAAAACACTCAGTGCAGCAGAGTGAAAAAAAAGATAGAAAAAAGAAAAAGATAATGTGTCTGAACATACACCCCATGAGCTTAGTTAC
The DNA here is from genome assembly GCA_013399715.1 of Alectura lathami. Lineage (NCBI taxonomy): Eukaryota > Metazoa > Chordata > Aves > Galliformes > Megapodiidae > Alectura > Alectura lathami. The sequence goes on along the minus strand of VXAV01002288.1, from coordinate 103,085 downwards.
TCACAGTCGCATCAGTTTAAGTAATTGTGTCTCCCATCCCTGTTCCACCTTCCAAAACAGATTTAGTTTTGGAGGGTTTTTCTAAAGAGGGATATTTTCAGCATTCTAGCTTGCAGTGTCACAGAAGAGCACACCCCAAGTCTTGACACAATTTGAAAGTCAGCAAAATGCATGATGAGATTTGAAGTCCATGAGCCGGTTTCTTTTATAAAGAAAATCTCCATGGAAGCACGTCCTGTGACACGTGCACCTTCCTAAGGCATTCCCACCTTGTATGAATTACTCCACTTTTAATTCCTTTTAAAACAAGTTCATTTTGATTCTTCTACATTCCTAGGACCTTCATGGCATAAATAGTTTTGTGCATAAGTTAGGGAAGTAGATAAAATATTTTGAGAACTGGCATTTTCATTTAACAATCTCCAAGCATTTCTTCCCATGATACCCTTTCCACCCTATTTGCTACTCCTTACAAGTATCTATCTAAATCAAAGATACTTAGCTTAGTTATGCATTAATCCAACAAACATTTTCTATATTATTACAACTTCAATTACAACCCTTTCAAGGACCTTATTTGCAGCTACTTTATGCTGGGCTCCTAGACAGCCATTTTTGACTCTTGCTTCTGGGCAGAGTCAACCTAAGCATTCAGAGACCATTCATCTTTTATTTCTGTGTGTCTGGCAAACGGGCCAGAGCAAATAGCAAAATACTTTTTCCTAGACAAAATTTCCATCTGGAAACTTAAGTGCCGAAGCCCTGAAAAAAGAATTGCCATATTTGCACACATTTCATTTCACATACTGGAATGTGCCTGTGTATAAAAAACGCCTGACTGTGCACATAAATCAGATATACACACACACACACAACCAGCAAGGTTCCTATGTGCCTAATGTACAGAGGGTATTTGCTTATGTAAGTTAAGAATATGCAAGGTGAAAATGAAAATGATCAGGCTTGTCCCACAAAATACGGCGTGCACTATATTCTATACAATTTCTTTAGATGGAGCAAGACATTTTCCATTTCATCTTGAAGAATCTCTCTCCTTGTTTTCTCTTGGTCTGGGATAATGGAGCCAAGTTAGAAGAACACCTGAGAAATCAATGGATGCACACTTCTACAAACATTAATTAAAAGAGTTGCCAAGCTCACAGTACAATGAAAAGAAAAAAAGTATTTGTGGCAAAGTAGAGGAGGCTTGTAATAACACAAAGTTTTGGAGACAAGAGTAGATGAGTCTCCCCATATCCCTACAACCTCACGTGGAGCACCATACTGGAGTAATTAAAAATGGACCCCTAGAGATCATCTCGCCCAACTTGCAGTTTACTGAGAAGCTGATGATTTTGTGAAGTCATCTTTGTATGGAATAAAAAACGTTTCTCTGATTTAGTCATACCATAGTCTGATTTCAGTAATTTCCAGCACATGTGAAGAGCTCCCTTAAGAGATCTGTTTGTTTTGCCGGCTTTCCAACAACAAAATATCATGGATTCAATCTTTTTAACTGAAAGATGCAATTCGCTTCTGTTTTCAGTTACAAAAGGTCTTCTGGGGAGTTGGAATCAGAACAGATCATGAGCAAATTTTAAAGTTCTTCTTGAAAGTTGGGTGGTAAAATGACAACTTGGAAATCTGATAGGACAACTGGTGGCTACAATCTCTAAATACTTCTAGCATTCGTAGAAATTTTTACGAAAGCAGAATTGAAAACCAAAACCATATTAAGTGTTACCATATGCATAAGAAAACATAATAGATGTCTGATGTTTATGAATTAAGAAGATTGTATTTCCTCTAATTTATTTTGGGTGACTTAATGGAGGACAAGTACTTATTGATCATTTATTTTGTTTGAGGTTTCCTGAAGATGACTTTCCTGCAGCATAGTTTATGCCATTAACTGGCTCAATAATCATCAAAATCAATAATAGGTTAAGCTACAGAAGTTAACATTAAACCTTTCTTTGTTAAGCATTCTTTGCCCAGCTGTTCTTGAAAATCTATACCACAATGGTACGCCTTTTTTCCTTATATAGAATTGAATGATTTCTACATCCCTATTTAAAGGATTTTACTGCCAGTTTGACCTTTAAATGGAGCTACAACTTCTACACTGATGACATATTTGCTGTGGACCACTTATGGACCAAGATCCTTCTGAGCTACTGAAATGATTTTCAACATTTTCTAAGCGCTGCTAGCAGTTGTATCAGCTTTCTGTTTCTTCAGACTTGATGAGTATGAAAAGATTGAGAGAAGCTTGGAAACTTACTTGGCAAGTTTTGATTAAGAAAGCTACTACTTGCCAAGTCACAGAAAGAATAAGGGGGAAAAAAAATGATGAAAATTTGTAAGTCTTTCAACCTGTAGGGATTATTTGCTGTTTAATCAAAACAGCTCGGTGTTCTCTCTGAATTTAGTTGGGAATAATACACACACACACACGGATGTAAAAAACAAACCAAACAAAACCTAAACCCTACTACTACAGCATCAACACTGAAGGGGAAGTATCTGAATTACAGCTGCCCTTTGCAACATTAACTCAGCCCCACTACTATATTTGTATTGTGATACAGTCTGCACTTACACACTCCATTTTCTCCTCTCATAGGATAGCACCAATGTTCATCACATGGGACAGAGGTGCCAGGGAGGACTGAATTACTGGACATTTTCCTGTATCTTTGTTGTTTGGAGTATGGCTGTGTGTTGCTTTTACTCATGGTTTAATTCTGTTTTCAGTCTATTTACATAAATTCATCAAAAATCTCTGCGCTTGATTGAAATGAATTAGTACATAGAAAAGATAGAAATTAAAAGATCAGTAAGGCTAGTCCACTCTGTTATAGGCATATATTTATTTTAGCACTAATATGTCATTGCTTTGGTCTCACTACTTCTACCGGAAGATATTGAACAATTTCACTGTTCTTCTGATTTTCAAAGTATAATTATTGTCTGTGTGTATGCATTCATTGTTGTACACTGATCTTTCACCACAAAGAGTTTTTTTCCCCTCATGAATTTTAAGTCAATAAGGTTATAAACAGCAAGAATAGAAACAATAAACAAGATTAATCCCCAAATTAATCCTGAGCTTCACCTCTAATCTTC
>VXAV01002288.1:72042-86132 GCA_013399715.1 Alectura lathami | reverse complement strand
TTTTTTTTTTTCCCCTGCTAGGCTTGGTCCACAAAGTTAATGAATATTTAATTGTCAAACTTCACTGTCTTCTCCCCTACAGGAATTTGGAGACATTCTCCATTTGTCTTTCAGCTGCTGCTCAGGTTCAAACTCATTCTGTGAACGGTTGCTTCAAGTCTCCTAGACTTTGCCCAAGCAGTTTACAGCACTGAAAGCACCAGCTACTGCACAGGTCAAGGCATCAAATCTCCAGCAGAACAGACAAGGCAGGAAACATAGCTCTCAATAACCAACCTCCTCAGTCTGGCTAGCAAGCCCTCCCCAGCAGCTGAGCCCAGACTTTATACAAGAAAGGGGAGTGACAAATCCAAACATCTGACTCAACAACTTTAACAGGCCAAACATATATCTGCCTTCCAAACTTACTTCTTGATGACTGCCTCTAGGGTTCAAATGGTTCCAAGAGAAACATTCAAACTAAGGCAAAGGATTTCCACATAAACAGTCATAGCAAACACGCACTTATTTTCCATAATAATTTGGAATTTCATCTTGTGGCCTATTTGCGAGCCCCATGACTCCAAATGACCTCATTCCTCTCTCACTCACTCTAGGGTGAAATTCTCCCTTGTTACAGACAGTCTCCAACCCCCACTGACTTTTAAGAGCCTACAGGACTGAAAGCGATCCCCCTATAATCCCACTCCTAGTAGACATACCATTTCATGGAGCACTTTCTGCTTCTAGTCCATAAAGTTATGATTGAATTAGAAGTTGTTCTCCTTCCCCAGCTCTCCCCCAGGACACCCAGACTTGATCTAGATACTTCAAACAGTATATATTTCACCACTTCCTTTGCTCATTTGTTACAAGGGTGAGTTTTTTAGTGCTACAAGGAGACTCCTTTTAAGTGTGCCCTTTGCATCCAGCCCAGCTTCGGACAGTGGTGTTGAGCACTGATGAAGTCACAGCACAACAGTATGACTGTAGTCCAAAAGTGGGCTAAGTGTTACAGTCATACAGGCAGATGGGGTGTCCATGGGGCTATGCACATGAAGATCTTCACCTTTTTCCTGCTGTAATGAGGCAGAGTTAACTGCAGTGATCCTTAGTTAATTGATGCAACAGAGAAAATTATGACATATGATTTACCCCTTTCCATCTCTGACTTAATAACTGACAACCACACGTATGATTTACATAACAGCTTACTGAAATAAGTAGTGTGAAATCTTATTTTATCAGAATTTAGTCAAAGATGAAAAGAGGAAAAAAAGTCATGGGTTTAATGAAGCATTAGGCTGATACATCCAGAACCAGTCCGAGTCCTCTGTTAACCTAGATTTTTCTAAGTAGGAAAAGCTAATGTTCCCCTAAAGCTGGAATTTAAATTGCTTTAGGTTTGAACACAGGACCCCTTAAAGTGTAGACTAGGTGAAATTTTTTCATCGTATTAGAAATATCTGTCCACCACCATTCCTTTCTCCTTCACTGTGAGACCTGAGCAGCTGTGATTAGTGGAAGGAATAATGTACTTCAATATAAAATTAATTGCTTCTACGTACATTATTCTGCCCAAGTTGATAGCCCATTTGCTTTTGGGTCCCACGCTACCTGCTCCCTCATGTACTTAATTTTCCCTCCCACATGGCCCAGAAGGCAGCACACAAAAAGGAATGAGAGCCTAAGACTTCACCTGAGAGCCATTAAGCAGGTTCTAGCAAACCTAGGAGGGTATGGAAACATGTTATTGCAGAGGTCTTCACAATGAAAACAGGAAAGATCCGTCATACGGTGAACGTACTTCAGTGCCTAGCTTTGCTCTAAATCAACCTCTAACAATCCTTTCTCATAAATTCCCATACTAGAGACAGCTGGCAGAAGCGCAGACTGGTATATGAAATTCTTCAAAAATTATCAATTGTGCTTTGAAGATTCCCTCAGTTTTATCAACATCTATACGCGTGGGTTCATATTTTAGGCACAAATCATGTATTTATACACAACATGTGCACCCATTTTATATTTTCTTTCAGAATTCAAAAGGTTGGATGTCTATTCTTGAAAATTCTCTCAGAATAAAAGAACTGAGAGCTTGAATTCTCCCCTCCATGTCGATGGGGAAGAATATGTATTCACAAACACTTGTCAACATTGATCAGAAGAAATTGGAAGCATTTGAATAACTTGAGTAAGTCAGGAACATCCCTTTATGCAGGAGTCAATGTTGTATTCAGAGAACTACACCCACCCACCTGCAATCTCTGCTTCATTTGTTCTGTTGTATCCTTTAATACGGAGAACTGACATAAGCAAGTTATTCAACAGTCACTCACTATCCATTTACTAACTTTACAGATAATGAGTTTAATTCAACACCCCACATGTAACCAACAATTTAATATCACATTGAAAAGCAAAAAGTCAAGCTTCAAATGCAAAACATACACTGATAATACTGCCAAGTAATAACACATCTCCTTAGCATTTTATGAAGCCTTCCCAATTTGCATTATGTAGCTCTTCTAAAACGTGAAGAACACGCAACTCACCAACACCTGACTTGTTCTCAATACGTGCAGTATAAGAACACTGCATTTGACTCAGGCAGCTGTCAAACTATCCGACCTGACAGCAAGCAGCACCCCTCGTATTTGACATATCTAGACAAACTATTTGGAGGATAAAGAAAAAGCGATGTTTAAGATGAGAAAAAAAAGTGTGAAGTAAAAACACATTTAACTAAAATATAAGATTGGATACAAGTTCACTGCCTTTTCACTTCAGTTTGATTTTTTATCCCTGTTTTTGTTTAGGAGTATTTGATATACCAATGCAAAAGATGTTTGGAACAAAGGATTCCACCACCATCTAACACCTGATCAAACATCAGTGAACTGCTTGGCAGTGGTCAATCCATTTCCACTTGTTTCTGTTAAAGGCAGAAGCAGTCTTTGCCACTCAGTATTTTTAGATAGGATGTTGGAATTCCTCCTGGTCACATGCGTGAAACACTACCTCCAACACTTCAAGAGAGAGAAATCATCCTCCAAGTAAGGCTCGCGGGTGCATTGCTCATGCAGAACGTTTCTTGTTGCAATGCCCAGATATCGGCCTGCTGTATGGCACTAGCTCCCGTCGGGGCAGGGTGAGTGATAGGAGGAACACCACCAGGGCTGGCAAGGGCAGTATTACTTGCAGGTTTAAATCCAAATTTTCAATTGCAGGGGAAGACCGCTAAGCATAGTGGGAAGTAGAACTGAGATGGGCTGAGTGCAGTGAGCCCAGAAAAGGGCTGTGGGGATGATTAAGGGGCTGGAGCACGTGACATACGAGGAGAGGCTGAGACATCTGGAAAGACACAGAGGGACCCTAGACTTTTTGTAGTGGTGCCCAGTGAAATTTGTGCAATTTTTTTTTTTTTTTTTTTTTTTTTTTTTTTAAGTCTGCTTCAATAGTAGAAGAGTCTCACAGGCTTCTGCTGCAGAGGTAAGAACCCTCTCTTGCATGTTACGGATGATACCCAGTTCTGATGTTCTGAATTCTTGGATGGTTCAGAGGAAAAAGAGAGACTCACTTAAAATACTCAGCAGTACTTCCACAAATGGTTTCAGTGATGTTTTAAAAAGTAGTGGTTTTGAATGTCTTCATGCTTTTTTCTTCTTCTTCCTCTCACTGAATTTTTTCTTTTCCCCATCCTCCTTCTTAGTCAATTTTTATTTATGCTTAGTCAAAAAACCAACCAAACAACCCCCACCTCCCCCCCCAAAAAAAACAAACAAACACAAACAAACAATCAAACAAAAAAGGAAATAAAAACAACCAACCACAACCAACCAAAAACTAACCCTCCTAAAAACCCCCTATGATTACCGGAAGGAAAAATAGAGAAGGAATAAAGAAATGAAACACAACAAAAATTAAAAGACTCATGACAATATAAACAAGACAAATTCTAATATTCAAATTTTATTTGATCTTAAAAATTACTGCTCTCACTCTGGAAGCAAACACACCTCACTGTGCAATTCTGTCCACTCCAGGGACACCCCTGCCGAGCTGGGGGCTGCCAGCCCTCTTCATTATGAAGAATTCTGCTTATGCTTACTGGAATTCCACAAAGAATTGCACTTCTGCTGGAGACCAGGAGCAGGAGAAAAGCACAGTTATCAAAACAAAAAATCCTAGTGAATACATGAACAGATATGCTTTTCCACTTATCAAATCTGAAGATCCATCCAGTAAAAACTTTGGGTCAGATGAGGAATTTTCAAGTAAATCTTAACCACGAGAGTACTTGCAGCTTTTGTTTTTCCAAAACCAACTATGAATACAAAGCATACCTTCACATAGCTCAGTAGTCCTAGATTAGTTAGATTAGTCCAGATTAGTTTCTCTTTTTTTTTTTTTTTTTTTTCCCCCCTTAAGAATCATAGAATCATCAAGGTTGGAAAAGACCTCCAAGATCATCTAGTCCAACTGTCAGCCTAACACCAAGATTACTCACTAAACCATGTCCTCCAGACTTATCTTGAACACCTCTAGGGAAGGAGACTCCACCACCTCCCCGGGCAGCCTGTTCCAATGCCTGACCACTCTCTCAGAGAAGAAGTTTTTCCTAACATCCAACCTGAACCTCCCCTAGCACAGCTTGGTGTCATTCCCTCTCATCCTGTCACTGCTACCTGGGAGAAGAAGCTGACCCCCACCGCACTGCAGCCTCCTGTCAGCCAGTTGCAGAGAGCAATGAGGTCTCCTCCGAGCCCCCTCCTCTCCAGACTGAGCAGCCCCAGCTCCCTCAGCCGCTCCCCATCAGCCTTGTGCTCCAGGCCCTTCACCAGCTTTGTGCCCTTCTCTGGACACACTCCAGGCCCTCGATGTCCTTCTTGTAGTGAGGGGCCCAAAACCGAGCACAACACTCAAGGTGCAGCTTCACCAGTGCTGAGAACAGGGGGATGGTCACCTCCCTGCTCCTGCTGGCCACACTAATCCTGATGCGGGCCAGAATGCCATTGGCCTTCTTGGCCACACTGCTGCCCATGTTCAGCCAAGCATCAACCAACACCCCCACGCCCTTTTCCTTGGCACAGCTTTCCAGCTATGCTGCTCCCAGCCTGTAGTGTTGCCTGGGGTTGTTGTGGCCCAAGCGCAGGACCCGGCACTTGGTCTTGTTTAATCTCTTCCCACTGGCCCCTGCCCAGCAATCCAGCCTTTCTAGATCTCCCTGAAGGGCCTTCCTATCCTCACCCAGATAGTCAATAAAGATATTAAACAGGATGGGCCCCAACACCAACCCCTGAGGAACACCACTCATGACTGGTCACCAGCAGGATTTAACACCATTCAGTACCACTCTCTGGGCCCGGCCTCCAGCCAGTTTTTTACCCAGCAAAGCATGAACCTGTCCATGCCAGCTTCCTCAGGAAAATACTGTGGGAGACAGTGCGAAAGGCTTTGGTAAAGTCCAGGTAGACTATGTCAACAGCCTTTCCCTCATCCACCAGGCAGGTCACCCAGTCATAGAAGGAGACGAGGTTGGTCAAACAGGATTTGCCTTTCACAGAACCATGCTGGCTGGGTATGATTCCCCAGTTGTCCCGCACATACGTTGTTATCTCCCTCAAGATGATCTGTTTCACAGCCTTTCCCGGCACTGAGGTCAGGCTGACAGGCCTGTAGTTTCCTGGATCTTCCTTCCAACCCGTCTTGTAGATGGGAGTCACATTGGCAAGCCTCCAGTCACCCGGAACCTCTTCAGTTAACCAGGAATGCTGATAGATGGTGGAGATCGGCCTGGCAACCACCTCCTCCAGCTTCCTCAGCTGGACCCCATCTGGTCCCATGGCCTTGTGACAGTGTACATGGAGTAGCAGGTCTCTTACTGTCTCTACCTGAATTGTGGGGGGTGTGTTCTGTTCCCCATCCCCTACTTTCAGATCAAGGAGTATCTTGAGGATAAGTGGACTGACTATTAAGGACAGATGTAAAGAAGGCACTGAGAACCTCAGCCTTTTCCTTATCCTCAGTAATCGCATTCCCCAACACATCCAATAAATGATGGAGGTTTCCCTTTGCCCTCCTCTTGCTGTCAATATATTTGTAAAAACATTTTTTATTGTCTTTTACTGCAGCGGCTGGGTTGAGCTCAAGCTTGGCTTTTCCCTTCCTAATTTCCTCCCTGCACATCCTAGCAACATCTTTCTAATCTCCCTGAGACTGTAATCTCACCTAACCTTCAAGATTCAGAGCCTCAAGCCTATTACATTGGGGCACCTGGGGAAGCAAAGTAGGTAGGGAGGGAGTTTGCCTGTGATGCTGAGCAGGGACTTGCTTCCAACCCTCACCATCTCTTAGGCCCCCCACTCGACAGTGACAGGACAGAGAGTCCAGCACTACTTGGGGGGTACCCCCCCAGTGCCTTTCCCTGTGCCACGCCAGGGAGTTACTCCATAAGTCTATCTCCCGTTCACGCTCCCTGATGCTCCTTAATCTCTCCGCCTCCTCCTTGAGCTCTGCCACCAGGCTGAGCAGATCTTCCACCTGCTCATCCAGACAGCACCCCTGCTGCCCTCCACCGGCAGCAACACGCTCAGGAACTCCCTGCAGCGGGAGACCTCAACAGCCACGCTTTCGGGCAGACGCTCCGTCTGGGTCGCCACGTTCTTTTCGACAGAGCTTTTTGCCTTGCGGAGACCACGGCAATACCCGCCGTCTGCGTGAGCGCCGACAGGCAAAGCGCTCCCCCGAGGGAGGACGGACACCACGCCCGCTCCGCCCTGCGCGCCCTTCCCGCGCGAACTGCCGCGCCACGCCCTGCTCGCCGCCTTAATGCGCGCCGGGGGTTGGCTGCCGCCNGCTCCGCCCACTCCGCTCCCGCGTCGCCGCGCCTCAGGGGCTCCGCGCGCTCCAGCTCGGTGGGCTGGGGGTTGGGCTTCCCGCGCTTCTCCCAGCGGCGCGTTGCGCAGCGTTTGGGCGGGGTTTGCCTCTCAGGGAAGGGTCGCCTCATGCCAGCCTCTGTGGCCGTAAGGTCTGGGGTCAGATCTTCTTATGGCTTCAAAGAGTGAGCCGCCGGCAACCAGAGGAGTCTACAGGTTGGATTCTGTTTTCCTCAGATTTGTGACTACCACCTCCTGTTCCCAGAAGATCACATCAAATTCTCCATTTTCAAATATATCCCGCAGCGTCCCAGAACTTCATCTACAGGAAATACTATAAACAAAGCCTTGTCCTTAAATAAGAACTGAGATGCTGATTTTTTTTTTTTTTTTGTTTTTAAACAAAAAGTTCAAAAGGTACTTCCTGTGGAGGTAATTGAGATAAGATAAATGGCCTCATAGCAAAGCAGTGCTGCTGGATGCCAGCAACCAGCTGATGGTGACAACGCTGGACCTACCAGAGTGGCCAGGACAGTGCTGACCTGCTTCACACAGCAAGAAGAGCCAGGGCAACAAGTTGGGTGGCCAGAGCACAGCTCTTCAGAGCCTTCCAGGGGGGTGTTCTGCCAAAGACAAGACAAAAATTCAAGGAGCGGATGGAGGCAGAAGGTGTAACTACTTTGCTGCCAGGCATACATGGCAGTGACACTTGGTATGGTGTTCTGCTGCAGAGGCAGTAGTTTGGGTTCCCTTTGAAATCACGGATGCTGGTCATCCGATAGTTAAAGGGAACTTAAAAGCAGGAGGGAGACAGACTTTTTACAGAGGCAGATAGTGATAGGACAAGAAGGAATGGTTTTAAACTAGAAGAGGGGAGATTAAAGTTAGATATTGGGGAAAATTATTTCCTCAGAGAACTCTTTCCTCAGAGGGAGGTGAGGCCCTGGCCCAGGCTGTCCAGAGCAGCTGTGGCTGCCCCATCCCTGGAGGTGCTCAAGGCCAGGCCGGATGGGCCCTGGGCAGCCTGATCCAGTGGGTGGCAGCCAGCCCATGGCAGAGAGTTGCGACTGGATGGGCTTTGAGGTCACTTCGAACCCAGGCCATTCTAAAGTTCTGTGATTTACAGCGCTTGAAATACAATAAACCACAACAGCAGAGTACATCGAGTCTTCCTTGCTGGGGTTATGTTCAAGCACCCAAGCGTCTCCTATTTCTTCTGTTATTCCTTTCCAATTCCATATTTATTGAAAGAAAGAAGGAGGATTTAAAAATAAATAAATAAATAAAAGCTAGCTCTCTGGAAGTTGCAGGTATTTTTCAGAGACGATAGAAGTTATCTACAGGCAGTTTCCCTTTGTGGTAAAGCAACACAAGATTTTCTTTAGTATTGTCAAAGTTAGGAAAAGAATGTTGAGAGAGCTTATAAATAACTCATTCCGGCAGACCACAAAATTGGCTCCTCAGTATATGAGGAAAACTGTTTTAAATGGACCCACTGCCTCACACATCTAAATCATGCAACCTGATCAATATCATGGAAGATAGACCTTGTTTTATCCCTTGTGTATTTTTCCTATTATTCATAAAAATAAAATCTTTTCAGACCTGGCCAGAAACCAAACTGTATTATGTTCAAAGTTTGGGGGGGCACTGGGGAGGGAAATCATGAACACACAACACACAGTCCAGACATCGATTTAACCTTTAAACTTGCACATTTAGGATACGCGGAAAAGAGCTCAAATAATAAGCATAAGAACAGCAGTTTTCTAAGGTTTTAGCCAACAGGTTGAGCCTTTCTAATTAAGATTGTGCATTTGCACATCATGTAGGTGCTCCATAAGGGATACAATTAAGTTGACTACACTGCGATTTTTCTGGGAGTTCAGCCTTTCTCACTGCTTGGTAGAGCTTCCTCTTTAGCTATATATGTAGCACTGAAGTTCTTCCACACACTTTTCTTCATTGCTAGAGGAGTTAATTGCCCTGAGTCCCTGAATTTTCCTTTCTGCTTCATGCAGATGAACTATGAACACATTTAATTTCTCCTGTTGCCAAAACTGTCAGAAGTAAAATATTAAATCCTGATCTAGCAGCAGTAGATCAGTACATGACAAGTTCCATTGATTCACTGTGATACCAAGTGCTTAAAATTAAGCACTTGCTTAAGCATACGCTTTTTTCATTTTATTTTAACAGCGATTTCAGCTTTGTATGACCATAAGTCTCTCAGCACAGGATTTCCTGTCTGGTGGATTCCCTGCATTCAGAAATGCGAAGGCACCAAAAAGGCATTAGACTCATGGACTTAAGTAGGCTCTAGTTTATAGAGATGTGAGCCTTAAAAGCCACATACCAAATCCTGGTGTTTATAATACTCCATCCCATGAAAACAGATAGATGCTTCCCTCCAAAATTGTTCTTTGCTGGACTTGGAGATGCAGCTGTAAACAAAAGATGTAGTCTTGATACAGGAATCCAGGTAGTAACTATGGCCAAATAATGTGCATCTATTTTACATTTTACTATACTAGGGATGGAGCCAGTTTTCACTTGGAAATAAGATATGCAAAAAAATCCTGTTACGAAGGAAACAAACGTATGTCCATCAGTCTAGACATATGCACAAGTCTTTGACACACTTACTAAGAATTGCTGCAGTAATGTACAAGAGATTTTGACTCTGAAGTGAAACTCTGTCCTTGCCAGGGACTGTCAGAGTTGTATTGCTGTCCTTCCTGCAAGGAAATACAGCATTTGTACAGTGCATGCCATGCATCCGCTTTTGGCTAGCACCTTCAGCAATCCTCTAAAGAAGCTTCAATTACTTCTTACCTAAAGAGACACCTCTGCTAAAAACTGAGGTACTAAGGGCACCCTTTGACAGATGTCCCCACTCTCTGACCTGCTTGCTTGCACCTTCTCTTTGATTTCTTGCTTGTTAGCCCTTGTTCTTGACAAATGTGGGGAAGGAATCCCCTCCATGGCACAAGGCAGGCCACCAGAAGAAGCAGGTGGCAGTTGTGAGCAGAGGATGATAGAAACCCAAAAAAGAAAGCTGTTTGGGAAGTAAGGAACAAGCACTAATTTATGTTTTAATGATTAAAGAGAGATTAATGCCAACAGCATCATGTTTTTAACTCTGCAGCTGGTGGATTTCTTTGTCTTCTGGTCAATGAAGCTGAATTATGAGACCAAGGGAACTTCAAAAGTGTTAAAAGATGTTACAATAATAATAAGGGGAGGTCTATAATTATAGAGAGATTATTGCATATAATATATAAGTGGATTGCACTTAGAGCCTCATCAATCCAATTTCCACTGAAACTCATTGAAGCCACAGATGAGAACTTCAGGTGGGAGGATAAGCTATAGGAATGGATGAACACTTAAGAAACAAAGTCCTCGTTTTCATGCTAATGTCCTTGTGCAGTTTAGAAGAAGGGGAGAAAAACAGTCTTTTTAGAGCATTGTGACAGCAACGCAGCATGGCAGGGGAGGAGGAAACTCCTCTGGTGCAGTGATGAACTGCTTCAAATGAACATTAATAAAACTGTAAGCCTTCTGCAACCCCAGCACATTTTATTATGATCGAACAAAAAAAGTCAATGTCTGTCTGATATAACTAGAAAGGCAGAGTCATTGGGGATTGGAAGATTTTGATGTTACTGTCTTTTCATCCTTCTCTTTTTAGACTGCAAGAACTAGCAGTATTCTCATGGGGCTGTTCACAATGACTTGGCTTTTCTCATGTGGAATCACTAGTTGAACTTCCTGTAATATTAGGTGGTATTAAGTTTAAATTTAATGTAAGAGTATGAAAGAAGCCCTCTCCTGAACAGCCCTCTTGTTCTTTGGATATTCTTCACCAATGGAACTCGACTTGTCATCTTCCTCCACATTCTGCCTCACTGAAACCACTCTGCCTCGCAAGGACAAAGGCAGGTACAGTCTTCACTCCCTGCTCAAATACCAGACTGACTTAATAGCCAACATATAAAAGATAAATAGTCACACATACAAAAAAGGAATTCCTTCTGTCTTCTGTTGTACTGCCTATAGAGGGGGAAGAACAGGATGCTTAAAATTCTGGACTCCCCCACTTTTCAGGGCATGCTGGCCTTGTGCTACACTTGAGAAAATCCAGAGCAAATGCCTCAACTTTTCTGCTAATAGGACAGGACTGGCACTCATGGCTTTTTTTTTTTTTCCTGCCCTGTTCCTCAGCTACACAAGACCTGGAGGTAACCCCAAAGCAGAAGCAATGCACATCCACCTTGCCCCATGACCCTCACTCATTTTGAGGCTGGATCCAGAGAATGACACTTCTGTTTAAAGACCTTGATTGAACCTGTAAGAAAACTTTTTCAGACTTCTTATAGTTTTCCAATATATTGGTATCTAACTTTCAAGACCCCGTGAAATACAGAGTGGGAAGCAAGTACCATAAACAATCCACAGCAACCATACTAAAAAGAGAGTTCTATCTTAGTGTTCTGTGCCAGTTCTTGAAGATACTATTTACTTTCTTCATGACTCCAGACAGCAGGAGTCCAGAAAAGCAAGACCTCATTCTTCAGAGAAAATACAGTATTTATGGTCCTGCTGAAACTAAATTCTTGTTACTGTACAGTATTTAGTCATAGCAGGAGTGAGTTGAGCCTTTAATTATGATTATGCTACAACTAATTATGCTCCATATCATGTTTGGTGCTGCACAAGCTCAGAAAGCACTTCTTTATGAAAGCGAAGGCCTCCACCCCCTTCAGCAGTTAAGCTAGACAACGTTCACCGACACCACTCCATGTCAAACACCACCCATGTTAGTGAGACTCCACGTTACATGCGTTCCTGTAAAAAATTTAAAGCAGCGAGATAAATTCTATTAATAACTTTAGTCAAAAGATGGTTTAAATAGGTATTCTGTCAAATGTAAACAGTTGGAATGCTGTTTACTTGTACATGGAGTACCACATGCTTCTGTCCATCATGACACACTAGTTTACATTTGTGTTCTGTATACAAGGGGTTTAGTTCACACCACAAAACTCTGTGCTGGGATTTTTGATTTTTTTTTTTCTTCAGTCTCTTACACAGAGTAGTGTTGATTTTTCTCATGAGAAAAATTACACAACCTCAGCTTCAGTAAAGGGACAAATTCTCAGCTGCCATAAACTGATATTACACCAAGGTCATTGCAACTGCACAGATTTACAGCATTGCAATCATTCACACATAGGACTCAATCCCATCCATCAGATTTCGTATCTTGCATCATCACTTAACACTCTCTTCTAAAGACAAAATACAAAGATGAATTAAGCCCTCTGGGTTTTATAGCTACTAGAAGTTGCTCTGCTTAATGATGTAATTAATCTTTTCTATTGTTTGTCCCACACCCCCCCCNTTGTTTGTCCCACCCCCCCCCCCCCCATCCCCACTCCAAAATAAAAGAGTTGTTACAGCATCAGTTTCTGTTGCTGATTTTTTTTCTTCCCTTCCTGTCTGTAGTGCATATTTTCTACTTTACACTTAATGTTCATTCCTCTCCATAATTTAATGCTCGTTAGCCTGCTGTCTAAAGTCAAGCTTCAAATGGAGACAGCCATATTAAGATAGTCAGTTTAGTGGGGTGAAAGATGAATTTCAGCTTTCTGGAGAGGAATCGACAATTACACAATAAAATAACCATATGGTGTCTGGCGTAACGTACTCAGCTCTTGCTGAATTGTTCTTAAAGACCACAATGATAGACTGAACACTGAAAAATTTAGATATAATCACATTCATTCAAATATTTGCAGACCTTACTTCTAGTCAAACATCGTAAGAAATCATTACTTGTAACAAGCATTTCAGCTATTTTACTTTATATGGGGTGGATTACAACGCATACCACAACACTAGTCTCAGACAGTTCTGTCCTATCTTTCAGCCACTCTGTCCAACAGTAACTCAGACAACAATAATGTAAGAAATGAACACAATGGATCAGCTTAGGGTGGGGGTTTATTTTTGGCACCTTTTTATCTCTAGATTTCTTTTGAAACACCAGCTTCCTCTTTCCCTTCTAGTATCTAGTATTCCAGATTTCGCTTGAAAGGAGGAGAAAAGAGGAAAAAAGAGACATAAGTAAAAAAAAAAAAGCAACAAAATCAAATCTACTTCCGTCACTGACAATGTTGAGGGTCATATATAGATATCTATTTTTTACTTACTACCAGGCTTATGTATGTCAAGGTTCACAGATAGACTTCTATCTCAGCAACATTTATACTTTCACTTATACCAATGCCTATCTATTAAACTCATAGTGATGCTGATCACACATACAGAGTTAAGCCCATGCTTAAATATTTGCAGCAGCTGGGCCTTACAGCCAATTTGTCCCCCCAAGGTATTTAGGCATCTCTGTTCCTTAATCATTTTTGGCAGCATACAAACAGTTGCAGATTTGCATATATTTACCGAAAGCATACAGCAGCCTGCAGCTACTGTAACTTTACTTGCAGAAAAGGTATGTGATTTTTCAGAATTGCAAACCATCTCAGCTATCAGATGCCTTTGTGTATTTACCAAAAGCTAAGTTTGACCAAAGTGTATAGAGAGATCTGCAGCATCTCACTTGACACTCACTGATGTATCGCCAATCAAAGCTATCTGTAACACCAGCTTAATCAGTTACTCTCCAGCCTTGGAGAATAACTCATTAAAGAGAAGCACAAAAGGGAAGGCAGCTCAATAGTGTTTTCAATGATACATAAATAAAGCTGCCCTGTCATGGTAAATTCAGTGTAACAGGGAAAATGGTATATAACCTGACATTGATCTAGAAGCTTGGTACCTCAGGGCACGGAGTGGGGAAAAGCCATTTAATCACTGATGTTGACTGTCTCCATGATCTGGTAAGAAGCTTGTGCCAGTAGCTGTGACCCATCAGGTGACCCCAAGTCAAAGCGGATGAGCTCTGCACCTGAGGGAGCATGGCTGAGCAATAGTAAAACTGGTTTGATGGAAAATGGGAAGGGGGAGGGGGGGATGGGGAACAACACAAGATTTAGTCTGCATCCAAATGAAGAAACATTCATTCTCTACCCATTCTGTCCTACCCTGTGGTTACAAACATTTCTGAGGAGGGGAAGAAAACAACATTCTAATTGAGATTCTGTTTGGAATAATAAGCTTCTAAGAAAAGTTCTTTACGGACCACTTATGTTGGAAGATGATTTTACT
>VXAV01002288.1:56971-68308 GCA_013399715.1 Alectura lathami | reverse complement strand
AAAAAAAAAAAAAAAAAAAAAAAAAAGCACTGTTTAACGATTAAAAAATAAGAAGGCATTAATTTAAAGGAACAGCAAGGCAGATGATAATACCGTCCAGAGAAACAGAGACATTGTCTGCCTAATTCCACATAGTCGGGGTCCTGGGGAAAGAGATCCTATGCAGGACTCACCTGAGGAGATGAGACATACCACAGACAGGTTCACAGCCTGCCTAACGCAAAGTGTTGTTCAATTTGGAGGGAAGGAGTGGGAATGAGAAAGCATGAAAATGGAAACTGGGAGCACTTACAAATTCATTAACTAAAGTGTCTTTCCGCAGACCAAGGTCATCCTTATTCAGCTCCTAGATTACATGTCCTCCCCCACCACTATCAACGCGAGCTGAGCAGGATAACAATCTTCCCTTGTGTTATGAGAATGTCACAAACAGACCATTTCTCATTTTCCTTTTACAAATGGATTAGCGCTGTGCCAATTCATGACCCTGTTTCAGTCTGTGCTGCAGGTGAAGGCTTATCTTATTAAAGCTCTACTGAGATTTTATTCTGTTTATATGTATATTAAAGCTCAGTTCTACATATTTATATTATAGTCTTATCTGAAAAATCCATATTTCAAAGAGGAATGACTGGAAACCACTTCAGAGAACTGCATGTTTGACAAAACGTTAGACAATTGCCCTGAAAGCTAAAAGAGATGATAAAGACAGAAATGCTTGCTTAATGAACAAACCTTCTGGGACAGATTTTCTGCTGTATCTGTGCAGTCCTAGTGGTGCCACTGTGCTCCAGCTCATGACTGGTCTTCATCAGTGCAATTGCAGTGAATCAATATTTTAGAGAACATGCAATTGTCAAAGTCTCACATTAGAAAAACTGTATCAGAAGAATAAGAAAGTGATAAAGAAGATTTGGAGGTCCTCCCTCTTCACCCCCCTGCAGGAGAGTAAAACTGTAATTCGGAAACCATTTTCAGCATCTGACCATGTGTCTTTAAAAAAACTGACCACAGTTTTGCCACAGAATTTGTGTTTGGGAAAATGCATTCTTCAGTGTCCTTGAACACATTGTCAAGAGACCATTTCCTTCTTTGCGTGTTTACTGGAGCTTACTTCAGAACCATCTCTGTAACCAAGCAGTTCACAGCTGACCTCTGGAAAAAACTCACTTTGGTTCCTGGCAGGCTCCAGGCAGAAACTGTATGAGGTACGCTTAAAGCGAAACACTCTCAAATAAATAGAAAAAACGATAGAACAAATATTTGCTATTTTAACATCAGCAAAGTCAAAAAAGTATGCTGCTGTGATATTTAATACTGCTCAACACAATCCAAAGGGGATTGTGCAGCATCTGAACAGCCTGCTAACAATGAAAAGGATATTTGCAAAGGGCAGGAAACAGACTAGAGATGTAGGAGGTCTTACTGTGTTATATACAAGCTGTAAAGGGCTAATCATAAATTGTCAATTTCAGAAAATGTTTACACCAATTAATTTTACCCTCAGAAAGCTAGCAGATAGCAACTCAGTTTATATGAAGCTTTCCACCCATTTACATACGTTTTCCACCTCATCATGAAACCAGCACAAAGCAGCTCTGACAATGACAGAGGCTGATAAGTGCAGAAGACTTGATTTGTGCAGTTGTTCTATATAGATAGGCTAGAGTAAAATTAATCGCAGCAAACATGACCAAACATCCACGTAGTTTGCAATAAAACTCACTGATTCAGACAAGAACCTCAAAGCTCATCGGAAATATCAAAACCTTGGGGAGAAAAATATGCTCAATGTAATTAAAAATATTTTGCCTCTTTGGCATAGAAAAAACGCCAATTCAGTGTCAAGCAAGTCAAAAGCAGGAAGAAACACGATGAGGATTCGATATCACTTTGCTTCCTTTAAACGTAATAGCTCCAGATAGAGAGACAGGGTTCTGCTCTGAAAGCGTGAACTAGTTTTGGGAAATGCAAGATTTCTCATCACAAAGACTTACTTAAAAGTCAAACATGAAAAAGGCCACGTGAAAGAGTGGTCTCCCTGTGAAAATGGCATCTAGTAGGGAATAATCTCTTTAAAAGAGAAGTCCTGAAAGCAGGAAGCACAAGAAACTTAGTAAGATAAAACCAAGAACAAGATTCCTCTGGTACCTGGTGTTGGGGGGAGATGGATCTTACTAAGCCCTTTACACTGCCTGTGGAGCAATAAAATAAAAAAAATAAAACCCCAAATCCCAACACTGCAGGCTTTGGAGTCCACCTTGGATAATAACAAGTACTCACGAAAAGGAGAAACAGGGAAAGCACAAACTGCCCATCCCCTTTGAGGAAACTGCTGCTGGGCAAGCAGCTGTCATCCTGCCCACAAAACCAGCCACCAAAATCCAGCCGGAGTGTCGTCAGCACAGGCCAAGCACTGCTAAGGCTCAGCTGAAGTACTTGTTTTAAACTTCTCTTCCAAAAATATTTCATGCCTCAGGCTTGGCAGCATCCAGGGGTTTACAAAAGGATCTGCTCATGCACTTTAGGGTATGAACTGACAACATAGAGCACATGCCCAGAGCACCCCCAAAATTGCTGCCTTCTGGGCTGCTTGTGCTTCCCAAGCCAAATCTTTCTTCCACACTTGCATTCTGCAAAGCTAATTATATGAAGATAAAAATAGCCTAAACAAAGGAGTTTTTTTTTTTTTTTAAAAAAAAAAAAGAACTTAAACCTGATTCTTGGCAGTCCTGTGGAGAATTGTGCTCACACTGTCTAAAATAAGGGAAGAGCAAGAGCTGCTAGGGCTGAACACATATTATTCTAATTAAGGAACACCCACATTTTCCTTCAAACTCTCACAGCTGCAGTGGTTTTCCCTTGGTATGCAACAAACAAAGCCAACTAGCTGGCTGTCACAATGCAAACATTTCTGACCTAGCTCTAATCTGGCCACTTCGGGAAAAAAACTACTGTATGAGTTTACTGCAGTTACACAGGTAAGGTAGCTGAAAAAACCCTTAGCTTCATCAAAAATCCCTATTTCCATAGCATCACTGCCCTAAATACACTACACTCACATCAATCAGTGGAAGTACAGGCATACTTTGGAGAAACAACACTTCCTGCCAACACAATATAATTTCCAGTGCACACCATCAATAATAGGCAAGTATCAGCTGTTATCAGAACTTATTACAAGTGATACCAACAGTCATTTGCTGCCAGGATATATCAGTTTAGATAGAAAAAGAACGAACAAAAAACCCACAAACACACCTGACTGATAAAAGTTAACGGTTTTACTTGGAAAGTCACAAATGTGCTAAGGGACAAAAGTCATCTAGGACAGATTTTCGACTTATGGAAAAACACAAGGATTAGAAAGAAGTGATCAAGTAACAGAATTGATCCTGCTGAAAACCGTGCAAATAGAGCATACACATAGCAAATCCAGAATTTAAACAAGATACAGAAAGTCTGGCCCATAGAAAAGCCAGGTTAATAGTTAAAGGTGAGGATCTGACAAAGGAAATCACATTACAAACAACGGTGCTGCTATAGAACTGCCTTAAATGCACAGTAACAATCCTAAGGTGGATAAAGACCTTAGCATAATCATTCTTTTAGAAGAATAGCCTTTTGTTGCGAACATATGGGAGCAAGCTGTACTGTGCACCGTGTTTCCATAGAATTAGATCTACACAAAGAAGATGCATTATTTCTGCTTATATTTTGTAATCCAATGTAATTATAACAGCTAAAAATACTAATGAAGTATTTTGTATATGTAACTTAGTCCAGTTGTCCAACTTGTTATCCAGTACCACACTATATCCTCAGCCTCAGATTTTGATGTAGTCATTTTAGCTTACCTGTTCTATCACTTTTTTTTTCCTGTACATAAAGGGAAATTGAATGATATGAAAACCAATTTATTAAAGCTTCAGAAGTATTGGGATCCTAGATCAACAAACCCCACTGAAAATGCAAGATGAAGAACTATCACCTTCTCAGATGAATAACATGAGTAGTAGAAAAACAAAAAAGGAAAAGAAAAACAAAAAGAACAAATGCTCAAACACCAAAGATTCTCAAATACAAAAAGGCTTTTGACTGAGTACTGTGAACAGCCAGGGAAGTATTTGTATGAAAACATGGGAAAGAATGCCCTCGTTCAGTATACGTGCATTATGCACAACAGGACATAGTATTGATCTTTACTTTTTTTTTTTTTTAAATGAAAGCCCAAAGGTTTTCATGCAAGAGGCATAGCTGTAGCGTAACAGCTGCAAGCACATATTGTTTTTTTTTTACACTCTTTAAAAGAGCAATAAAAAAATTGCAGTAGAATTTTCAGAAGTTGTGTGGAATCACATTTTGCAAATACAGAATGCATTTTTTTCATATCACTAAAAACATGAAAGTCAGATTGTCATAAGAAGTACTTTGAAACGGAGGTTAATTGAAAGAAAGTCAAGTTTTACGAGGTTAAAACAATCACATTTTATTCCTGAAGTACATTGCAGGGTCCTCTAACAAACATTTTAAAAATCAAACAAAATAAAAACAACAGAAAAACAAACAAACCAAAATCCCCACAACCCAGGGAGTAAAAACAAAACAATCACTCAACTATATCCAAGAAAAATGAAACTCTTCACAGGGCAGATCATCCTGTTATTGCTTTACAGACAAATCCTAATAACCTTGGAAACTCATTCTATTTCTCTATATTATTTTCCTCAACTGATGAATGTTAGAAGAGAAAAAGATAAAATACATTTCACAAGTAACCCTCAGTCCATCATCCTTCTATTATCAAAGCCTTTGTGCATGTATGCACATATAATTAGGTAGAAAAAAAAAATACAAAAGTGCCTCAATAGAAGAAGTTATTGTGAGCAAAGTTAGAGACTTTTTTTTTACTGTCCTAAGAATATTTTTGAAATTTCAGAGGTATTTTACACCCTTGCACTGAGACAATTTAGATATCATTTGCACCTTCTAGATAGACCTATGACAGCCAGTTACTTGTTGCCACCAAAAATCCCAAAAGAGAAAATGTAAGAGCATTTTCCAGCTTCAAATCTTTTTTCTTCTACATGGTTTTCAGCGCGATCCCCTACAGCTAGGGTCAACAGGGCACAACAAACTGCAGTAAGAGAGGAAAACGTGATGGATTACTTACAGCCCTTGCAGGAACACCAGTCCTACCAGTGCAGGAAGAACCAGGACCTTGGAGAGACTGCTGCTTGCACAATGTTGAGCTCAGAAGCACATGGTGAAATCTACCCATGTTAGAAAGACTCTCCTCAGAGCATTTTGTGTGGTATCTGCGTAATCAGCCTGCTCAGGAGGCCGGGCAACGCCTAGCGAGTTCTCCAAGGGGCACAGAAGTGGTTTGGGCAATCAGATGAGGCACAGAACACCTGAGTTCTGCTGCCCACCTGCAGGTAGGGCAGGGATGGCGTGGTCCCAGCTGTGCTCTTGGATGGATCCTACTAGCCACCTCTTAGGTCATCAGTGAAATGGCTTCTCCCATTCTGATTAGAAAAATCATTCTTGAGGAAGGATCTCACATTTCTATATGAAACTGAAATTCTGAGCTATTTGCCTAGAAATTCCTCCTGAACTGAGCAACCCTTAAATAATAAAAAGAGCAAGATCCTCACATCTCTAGGACTTAAGACAGGCTGGATGGGGACACTTTGCTCAGCTTGAAGGCCACCATGAGAAATCTGTCCTGAAATCACTGTCAGCAACACTGCAGTGGTAGGTGTATAACTTCTACCTACAACAGTTAGTATGAACTGGCTAATTGACTCTCAGTAAAGCTAAAACCCTAGTTTTCTGGAGTTTACAAATACTGTGTTAGCAGATCAGGCTGTTTCCTGTAGGCTGAGCAACAGCTGCTAAGCAATCTGCTGCTCTTTTGTTTGGTAATTAATCAACTATAAATTTTATAAATGATAACCTAGAAAAGTAATGCCTATATATATATTAAAAATTTTCAAGTACACTAACCTAAAGCTTCCAGTGCCACATCAACCACCTTATTTCACTTCCACTGGTTATTTTTCACTTCTACTATGGAGATAGAATAGAGACATTGAGGAAAGCTCACTCTGATGAATTTCTATCCTTACAATTATAAATAAACTTGATAGCTACTTTCAGTCCATATTGGCAAATTCAATGGAGCTCTACATCAGTGGAAGTAAGGTTTCTCTCCCAAGAGCTCTTGTGCTTTCTGTCCCTCTGCCCGCACCCTGGCCTATCCCTGGGCCTCAGCTGGTGTAAATCAGTTCAGCTCCTTAGATACCTGCTTAGCAGCAACATCTACCAGCTGAAGGCCTCTGGGCCATTAGGTGGTATTTTGCAGTCTTACCTTTCCAGAACCAGAGGACTTAATTCTTAC
Source organism: Alectura lathami (assembly GCA_013399715.1). Classification (NCBI taxonomy): domain Eukaryota; kingdom Metazoa; phylum Chordata; class Aves; order Galliformes; family Megapodiidae; genus Alectura; species Alectura lathami. The sequence continues at coordinate 61,905 of VXAV01002288.1, read as the reverse complement.
GCTGTTTTTTCTCATTAGAGGTTTTAACCTCACCTGCCTCCTGCTTCACCCAGCCTCCTCCTCTCCCCTGGTGATGATATCGGGAGCCACTCATTTTCCAAGAGGCATCTACCTGGGAGGATTGCTTGGAGGGAAAGGGTTTTGCACACAGGTTCATATCCAGGCAAAGAACTACAACTGGGTTGTGCTGCAGGTCTCAGGAAGGGTAGGCTCTGTGGCTGCCTGCTTCTACTTGCTGAATGATGCCTGGAATCAGGCTTTTACACAGAAACTGGTCCTGCCCTTATTCCCCCAAAGACCTAATGGTGTCTTCAGAAGCTTTGCTCAGTACAGATGCTTTGGCACACTGGTAGGTAGGGTAGCTGCATGTCAGGCTGGAAGGTGGTGGGGATCTGCTTCCATGAGAGACAATTGTTGGTGTTTCTGCCATATACACTTCTCAAATCATGCTGTAATTGCTCACAGGAAGAACAGCACTTTGAATTGGCTTTCAAAAGAACTAGGTGCAACAGCCTTAAGCTTGACTCCTTTTATAAACTGTGCCTATGATTAAATGATGTACTGCCCATGAATCAAGTAGTTAAGAAGATTAATTAAAAAAGGTTGAATTACATATTGGATTTGATGATATTTATTTTACAGTGTCTGTATGCAAAAAACAACTGTTCTAAAATCATCACAATTTCAGATAAAATAGCAGAAGAGCAGAAGAAAAACAAAGCAAGAGATGTAGAAAACAACTAGTAATTTTCATTTTATACAGATTCTGCAATTTGATTTGTTTTCATAACTACTGCTTTGCTACACAGTACCTGACTCACTGGAATGAAATCAAAGCATTTCCCTGTCCTTGCCCAAATGTTCATCAAAATGGTTTTATTCTACTTAATAACAACTGAAACAGTGAAACATTGTCTACCACAGTATGTTTCTAAGAAAATGCTAATTTGGTTAAAATCATAGCTTCCAGTGAGAGTTTTTTCTTTCAAATTAAATACTTTTTGTTTATAGATAAGCAGTTTGTTTTTAAACTCTATGAAAATGTTTGGTTTATATCTCATAATTAAAAATCTTAAGATAAAACGTTTTCTGTATTGAAAATGATTATCATTTTTTGAAACATTTCAATAAAAAATAGGAGTTTTAGTTTAAATTCAGAATAAGAACCCAAGCCGTAATACTGCATTTCCTGTGAATTGAAAATCTCTGAGTTTGATAGTAAGTAATGACCACACTGGGGGCTGTATCAGTAAGATGAAAAAGAACATAAGATTATACTGAAACAAGAAAACCTGCCATGTTATATGAACAGTGATGCTCTAAGTATGTGGTCCTCACCTGTAGAAAAATGAATTATTTGTGTGCTAGACTGTTCACCTCAGCTTTTTACCCAGGATAAGTGCACCATGAAATCCAGAATTACATCCCTTCTCAGTCTTAGAGCTATACCCATCGACTGTACGGGGTGATCTTCAGAGTGCAAAAAGCACTCATCTTTTCTTCAAGACTCTTCCAGTTACAGCACAATAACACGAAATGAACTGTTCCAAAAATTGCAGAACAGTCTGTCTTCCCTACCTTTCACCTAGGAAAAACAAGGAACTTCATCCGCTTGACAGATGTTCATAGACAAGGTCATGGGAGCGGTTGAGAACTGTATGTTAAATCCAAGATGTTTGAGTCTTGCCTACTTATACGGCATTGAGAAAACCATCTTAACTTCGTTAATTAGGTCAAGCATTGTGGGATGGATGATTCAGTGTCAGGTGAAGATCTTCCACTGTGAGTAGACACCTTCTGCACATTTTGGCAGCTAGCAAGAGCATTCAGTTTACAATGTAGAACTATTTTTTTCCAGATGGCTGAAAAAATCCATTCATCTCCATTATGGTTCTGCCTTTTAAATATTAGCTCTACAGACACAGAACTGTAAGTGGTCTCCTGGGTCTTTGCAACTAGATCCTGATTATTCAGAGCCATGTTATAGAATTCCTTTCATAAACTAGCACAATCTTAAAAACAGTAAAGGTTTTTCTTCTCACTAATACTATGCAGAATTTTAATTTAATTTATTCATACCGGACTGAGTGCTAAAGACAGGTGAACTAAGCTTCTTCTCTTTTTCCTAGTATTTTTATTCCTATCTTCTTAACCCTCTCTTAGCAACTTAAAACATATTACCTTTCCTCAGTTGTACATATTCATGCTGTTGTTTTCATAAATTTAAAATCTTTCTTAAATCCTTCCAAACTCAGTAACCCATACTAACAAATACCATCAACCAAGCTAAAGCAGGTTTTCTATTTGTTATCCTAGAAAGTGAATGGAAAAATACAGAAACCTGCCAATGTATGTGGACCTAGGTCAAATAATCATTTATGGACAATAGTCAGTTGTAACTTTCAAAATTAATTTAACCTTTCCCAATCTATCTGTAGTCCTTCCACATGATGATGACTTTACAACAGATGACTCCAAATGGATTATAGATTTGACATGGCTCCACAGCAGAAACTCAGGCAGGTGCGTTGCATTTACAGACCCTGTAATTCTTACCCTAAAGCCACTGCAGGGCTACAAGACTTATTCTAGCCTTGTAGCTAGAATAAGCACCAACTTTGGGAGCTATAGCAGCAAACAAACACCATCTGCGAGTTTATTTTCATTTTTCTCTACTGGAGAACATGAAACAAAACAAAAAAGCATAAAACAACACAAACAGTTGACGTTCACATTCTTTCCAGTTAAACAACTGAAAAGGGAAAAAGGCCTTGGAAGACTTTCTGGCTTAAAGCTCAGAAAATAAGAGAGAAAGCTCATAACATTTTAGGAATTTTAGATATGGCCAGTTCTAATTCCTGGATATCAAGAATCCTTAAGTCAACTTCTCAGTATGGCTTGGAAGAATAATGTCACTCAGTCCAGAAACTCAAGGACAACCTTCCATATTTTGGGGCTCTTTCCTTTCTGCTCATGGATGATTCAACATGTGAACTTCGGAATGAAGAGTGAGAATGTATGGAATGAGAGCACACACTCTTCAGGCAATCGTGCACCGATGACCACATTTCACAGGGGCAGAGCAGAACACATATTGAGAGTGTATTACACACACAAAAAAGAAGAGCTAGGCAAATAATTCTCACCATTTTGTATTCAGATAATTACTTCCTTTTCTTAATACATAATTTCCATTACTATGATCCTGACAATTTTTTCTTCACTTCATAACTAAAGAGTTCCAGAAAATATCCCCCTATTACTTCCTCCAGCTACCACAAACATCCAGGGGGATTTCTTCTCCCATGCTTGGGAAAAAACATACACTCTCTATATCCAGTCAGACCTCCGGTTCATCTAAATGCAACTGGAGATGCAGTTGTAGTTTTTATATCCTGGTAGAAATAATGATTTCTTAAATTCCCTTTGTTCAGCCTGGGTTACATCAGAACCCAACAGCTCCTTTAAAAAAAAAAAAAAAAAAGACCTTTGCAAAGCAGTTCAATAGCTGAACACCTGAAACACCATATCCACAGCTAGACAAGGCTTTCTTTTTCTGGTTCAGATGATTTATATACAAGGAACATATACGGAGACTGTTCTGGTTAGTTGCATAAGTTAATTGGTGAAAACAGAAATTTAAATGAACCATACACGTTCCTGATAGATACTCTTAGATTAAATGCACTTTTTGAGAGGTTTAGAAATTTGTTGTCATTCTACACAAACCCAAAAATTCTGAACATTTTCTTGATGTGGAATTTTGTCACAACAGCTTTTATCAGATTAAAAGCCTCACGCATTCAATCAGTTCATTTCTATTTATTTTGCTTATGTCTCTTGTATAAAAATCACATTGAATTCTTCATTTCAAAAAACACAAAGCTGACAGCAGCTTTGATCAAACGACCTGGGAAAGATTTTGTGTATGATCAAATGTTATAATGTGACTAAAATTTATCTGTTTGATAGTGTTCTAGGCTGCTTCCAAATCTGCTTAAAATTGCCCAGCATCAGTAGCTGATGATGATTCTTTTGCCTGAGAAATTGCAGTTAGAGGTAGTTACATTCTCTCCCAGTTATTGCAGCTCTCTGTCCCAAAATCGTCTTATGTCAGATTTAACAAGTTTAATATAACACATTTCTAAAGCTGAATTAATCCATCTGCAATGTTATTTTGATTAAAAAAGGAGAAGTCTTTTCTTTTTAATATGCAATTGCACCATCATTTGGTAAACAAGGTGCAAGCAATACTCCAAAACCTGATTAAACACCAACTCTGAATTATGGGATGTCCTCAGGAAAGATGTACACTATATATATGCACACAAAGCAGAACAGTTCTTTGGTGCTTCAGGAGCACCTAGGAGAAACTAGATGTAACAGTAAAATGAAAGATGACATTTCTTCTTACATCTAAATTCCATTTCCTTTTTTTATTTTATTCCTTATTGTTTACAAATGAAGTTTTAAAGTAGTTTCACTGGAAAGACAAAAATGGCCCCAGAATCATGAACTAATACTTAATAGTTTCTCCAGTCTTCCAGTCACAACTGCAGTCGAGGGTGGTTTCACTGCCTTCCTCTGCTGTCAGTCTGGACCTTCAATTAAATTCCTCTGTAGAGAGCTGGACCCTGAGACTCCTCACCCCTCACAGTTCCTCAGGACTTGGTTTGATAAAGAGGCTATTAGAGGCGTCAACATCCAATGTTCAGTGTGTTTCCTGTCTCTACTTTTAAGTGTCTTGTTGAGAATAGTCACATTTGCTCCTCTATACTTCTTAATGCTTTATGTGGTTCAATACATGTCCTTTTAGAAATGGAACTAATGCTGTAGGCAAAGTGGAATGGAGTAGCTGTATTCAATGTTAATACAGAAAGGGTTTTTTCTGCCTCTACCTGAAGTTAGCAAGAGATAAAGAGATTTATTCCCTT
>VXAV01002288.1:42338-56603 GCA_013399715.1 Alectura lathami | reverse complement strand
TCCATCCATTCCCCTCCTCCCCCCCAAAACTTCACTTATTTTTGTCTTTCCTAATTGAGTGTTTTGTTTTTATCTGGTGATGATATGCAGTCCGGCCTGAAGATGAACTAAATCTGGTAGAATAGCTACCTTGGTAGCTGTCATATCTCATAAAAACATGATTCACAAAACCCTTTTAATGCAAGATGTCTGTCACCCTCAGAGTTCACCAGCAATTCACTCTCATCGAGATCAAAGTCCTGCTGGGTTTAATAGGGAAAGTGTGGGTGAGAGTATAACCACGTGAGGGCTGGACCTAGGATACTGATAGTCCTCTGTAGCTCTTCCAGAGCAATGAAGACAGACAAGAGTTACACCGTGCAGGTCGCTTGTAACAAACAAAGGCGACTTTGTTTGACAAGTATGTATGTGACTGCCTCCATCCTTTTTCAGCATGAAAATATATAGAAAATTTAATGCTTGATTGCCTTTTTCAACCAAGAAGTTCCACACACCATCAAGAAATCACAAATATTTCAAGTATTCACTGTTTAGGGAAAGAATCAGCTAAACGTAGCTCATGTCCTGAGGAATGTCATGACCTAGAGTTTTCTCCAGCAGAAGTAGCTGCTAAGACCAGATGAAAAATAACACTCCCTTGCTAAATCCCTTCTCAGTTACAGACTGTTTAATGCTCTTTGAGGAAACAGCGAAACAATTCCTCATATTGCAGAGCATAGAAGAACCCCCTTATGACTCAAACATTTGGATGTTGGTTTGTGTCCCGGGTAACCAGTGCTGTTTGGCTCAATGAACTTTCATTTTCCAAAGAAGGATTAATTTTCTTATTCTTCATTAAGCTGACGTCCACAGATCCCTTATGCTGAAATTTGCATAGCAGTGTGTGGTGTCAATGGCAAAAGGATTGGGCTTTGAATATGGGCATCTAAAATTACATACTGTCTGTCTAAATTGCCTAGGGGAAGAAAATGTCTTCCGCCAAAAAAATAAAAAAGAGAGAGAGAGTCAGAAAGGAAGAAAGAACTTGCACTGGCTAAGAATGGGTAACCAATATGCTGAATTTGGCAAATGTATGCATCAAAGCCCCTTTCAGTAGGAGGCAACAATTGTGTCCTGGGATGATTGCTGCCCCCATTTTTGGGTTTGGACAGTAAAGATGGAAGGGGCACCGCAAACATTTCCAATTCCCCCCACAAAGCCTGCCAAAGTATCTTCAGATTCTGCATGTTGGTGTCTATTTCGCACGTGTTGTTAACAATACAAGAAGCCAAGCTAGATCACATCCATACATATGGAGCTTTGTTAAATGCAGATGGTGTAGTTTAAGTTGTTCATAATTAGCAGCCATGTCACTGTAACTTGCATGCCTTTCATAATGGGATATAAAGCTCTCCATCTGCTTTGAAGCTCACTAATGTAAACAACTTACTGGAATATCCGTTTTGTTTGTTCTACTTGGGTAATAGTAAGAAATTAGCATAGCAGATTTGAAAGGATCTCTTCATAAATTCACAACACAACACTTTCCTAATGACATGGTCATTACTGAGCTACAGCTTTGCACTTGTCTCTTACCCATCCTGGTCCTAGCCTCTGTTCCAATCCAGTTGCTCTTTGACTACAGAGTTCATCCTCAGAAGGAAAACCCCACTTAAAATAGGGAGCACATCATAATAACAGCCCACTGGGAGCAAAGCTGAAGCAATGTAGGCTACAGAGTTTTTTTTTCAGAACCGCACCAATCACTAAAATCTTCCTACTGTAAATTGGAGAAGAATCTGACATCCTCTTTGGAGGTGACATCATTCTCTGAGAGTGTGACTGCTAGGCTGGATTGTGTTCTTGCATTGTATTTATATTCACATCATTCCATTAACTTCAGTGGAGGCAATTACTATACTACTTTAATTGCATATAGCACTCTTTGTAGAACCAGCCATGTGTGAAATGACTGAAATGCTCAGACTTCTTTTACACTGTTTAGGTGTTTTTCACCTAGCTCCTAAGAGTTTCAAACTTTTTTTTTTTTTTTCCTCCAAACACCTGGCATTACTGCTACAGTCACAACGTGAAAATTGAAAGTTCAGGCACTTTACTGTGTTATTCTTGTGAACACAGTAATTGGGTGGAGTAGGGTTGGGATAGTAGAGGGAGAGGAGAGGACAAGTTAGTGGGAAGCACCTTAGGAATTAATATAATCTGTGTCTACATTGCCAGGATCAGCTGTTGGTGAAGATAGTTACCATCCTTCTAATTTTCAGAGTTTCAACCAGAACAAGTAAAGCTCCACAATAACTCAATGCAGCACCCCTGACCTCCCCCCAATTTTTTCTTTAAAATGAAAGTGGCCTTTCCAATAGCGAAAGGTCCTGGAAAAAATCCACATTCTTACATTCTTTTTGCTGTTGTTGATAAAATCTTCTTGTGGACCAGTCCATACATTCTGGAAAATTCTAAAATCAAATTCTGCCTCTGCAAAAAAATAACCTTGCCAATGTTCTTTTTAAACCCTCATGCCTTCAGGGTCAAGCCACTATTTTAAACACCACATGCCAAAAACACCCTGTATTTTTACTTACACAAAGCAAAGATATTTTGGGTGGTTTCCTCATTTCCCTGTATCAATAGCTGAATGACCAATAGTTCCAGGCACCTCACCAGAGATGCTGATCAGACCATAACCTGGTAGGACAATCTGGTATGGGACCAGAACTACAAAGTATCATCTGTAATTAAGGTGGATGCCCAAGCATCCTCTATCATAAATCTGAAGAATATCTTGATTTTGGGCATATGTAACCTATAAAATGTTTTCCAACTGTCACATCACCACAGAGGTTTTATTGGTGTGATGCTGTATTAGAAATAATAACTGTACAGTTTTGCTTATCTGGTGCTTCTTCCCATTCACAAGCAATCATTTTCTTCCTCCACTTTGAAATCTCTGTGTGGGAATGTATTTCTGCATCCAAAAGAAAAATCAAGTGCACGAAGTTCTAGTTAGGACTTCTGCATGGAGCAATAAGTGAAGGTGGACTATATATATTCCTGTGGGGAACACCTAAGGGAAAAAGTCTCCTAACTCCAATTGTTGTGATCTTGCTGGTTCAGCTTCGATATTGGGAAAAATTTCTTCTCAGAAAGAGTGGTGAGGCACTGGAATAGGCTGTCCAGGGAGGTGGTGGAGTCACCATCCCTGGAGGCGTTCAAGAAATGTGTAGATGTGGCACTGAGGGACATGGTTTAGTGGGCAGAGTGGTTATGGGTTGACGTTTGGGCTAGATGATCTTAGAGGTCTTTTCCAACCTTAATGATTCTATGATTCATCCTACTGTGTACGAATATGTAAATTTACAATAGATATCCATAAAGACAGCTACTCCTGTGTGGTTATAGATGAAAACACAAAATACAATATTGCATAAATTTTTCAAAACTAAGGATTTAAAATTTACTATAATGCCAACCTATTAGCCCTGATTTTGTTAGTAATTTCATAATTTTTTTTTTTTTGCTGCAGTTTGAGAAAACCCCTTAACACCATCTTAAGTCAAGTAGTAAAATTCTCAGCCTATATGAAAACATAATCCTGCAATTTTTCCTCCAACTTTAGTCCTTTTCAATTGATCCAAAGCAAGAACATTCCATATGAAAATAGATACAGAGAGAGTCAAGACCTTCTTCTTAACCTGTTTTTCTGCAGCTCTTTACAGACAAATATTGCTTTTCAGTTAAAAAAAAAATAATGTTACCTATGCTCACCTCAGAATAATATGATAATTATTAATCTGTCAAAGTAACGTAAATGAACATCTTTCAGAAAGGCTAAAATTATTTCAAGTCAATACCAGTGAAAGGAGCTGGACATGCTCTGTTAGAAAGCACATGCATGAGTAACATTAAGTCATCTCAAGCATTGGTCCATTTATATTTATGGCTACTTTCATTAGTTTTGGTTGATGCAGTGTTTCCATGTACTTCTGGACTGTAACTGTGTATAAGTTAATTACATTAATCTGCTGTATGAACTTCTAATATCCAGTCACATTAACAAATGGTTGAATTGTTCTAAAACGGAGGGAATTACATGTCAATCTACATGTGCGAAACTGAGTAGGCAGTAGGGAGAGGCCATTCAAACAACTGAGGAGTTATTTAAAAAACAAAAATAGTCTAAACCTGAAAAAAAGAATCTAGGAGGCGATGAAAGAATTTGCCCACTTACACAGCAGCTCTGTCAGATGCATTCCTCTACGTGCTGCAGATACTCTAATTAACAGCTCCTGCAGAATGGAAAGAATGAGTTACATTCATTAGGAAGACAGTTAGATACTACCACACTGAAAACAAATGAGCAAATAGCAGCAGGGAGCAAGTGGTAGTCATGACATCATTTGTTTTCAAGGCTTTCCTTTTTAAACAAACAACTGTAGTGAAGACTAGCAATTTCCTAGCCTTTATTGGCAACATCTGATCTGCAGATGAAGCACTCTCAGACCCAAACAAGTGATGCCCCTGTTGCAAAAGTTTAAAGTCAGCATCAGAGATCTGGAGGAATCTAAAAATGCTGCCAGGCCAACATCAATTCTTAGGTGTCAGATTTGGTTATTATGCCCTAAATCAGCACCACTGAATGCTAAATGCTAAAATTCAGATCCTAACCTGGATATCAGATATCCTGTGGGGGGACCTTTCTGGGGGATGATTTTCAGTCATCACTTAAATACTATCACCAGCTTCAGCAGAAAAAATCTGCCCTTGTTTGCACAGAGCTGAACTTCTGGCCTCTCATCAACATCCAAATGTGGACTGTAAATGGTAGCAATGTGAATACTCAACTGCTGACTCTTTTATTTCCAATTTTTTCAACAACTGTGCCTTTGTGAGTGCTGTGACCAGGAATAAACCAAAACACTACCACAGAATCAAAAATCTCAAGATGTTGCTGGGCTCTGCCATCCTGAGGGGGCACTATTCACCTCCCTAGGGACAGAGACAGGCCAAGGTCAGGCTGGGGCATGAGACTGCAGGTGGTCCCAGCTCAGCAAGGTCTGTGGCTGGACAGGGCTGTGGGAGCTGGAGACCAGCCCTTCTGTGGCCCTACTGGGGCAGAGGCTGATGGCCCTAGGGGCTAAGATGGGGTCCAGGGGTGGGGCGAGGCCCAGGGAGGGGGATTGGGTCCTGTTAGTGGCCTTGTGGCTCTGCTGATTGCACTAAGTATAGCAATTTAAGAAGGGAAATAACTCAGCTGGTAGGAGGCAATTTCAAAGCATCAGCTGTGCTGACAATATGCCCTGAGTTTTTATTTTAAAGAAAAACAAAACTCATCAGAGTGCTCCGTTACAAGCCAGTAAGACTTCTGGCTTGTCTCAGGGGTAGAGCAGGACAAAAAATACAGGCTAAAACCTTAATCACCTGTTCTCAGACCTTACTGCTAGAAACTCCTGGCACAGTCACAACTTTACTGGTATGTGAGCTTCAAAAGGGCACAGCATTCTTCACAGAGCCTGGGTTTCATTGTAGTTAATGCAATATATCAGGGCCGTTTTGGAATATATGCTCTCCATATCATCAGACATGGGCAAAGCCTGTCTCTAACTTTAAAAATAAATATATACCTTTAAAAGAATATATTCTGGACATACAACACCTACCTTGAGCCTCAGGGGAATCTTTTACAACTGAGTTTTCATGTCAAGTAATGCTGCTTTAGGAATTAATTTCTTGAACTAGAATATCTACCCTTCAAAGAATCCCTAATTCACATGGCAATAAAATACTGTGTAATCTCTCCTAGAAATCCATAATACAATAATCTAAGATGCCCTACTGCATCTCCTTTACAAGGCAGTGAAATTGAATTCTGTGAGACATCCAGTATGCAGTGGAGTTAATCTTTTTCATAAAGGTGGTCAGGATCAATACCGATGACCTCCATAAACCCACAGATTTGGGAGTAAAAGATAAGAAAAGCACAATATATCTATATAGTTGTGTTAAAGGGCACGTCTATAATGTTGCTCAGGTGAGGACAGAAGGCCTGAACTGACATGGGACTCCTGGACAGGGGAGTACCCGGTTCTCGCAGCCAATGAGGCCCTACTGGTGGCCTCAGGGCATCGTCAATGGGTTTACAATGTCATGCGCTAGATTTTTAAGGATTCTAGAATGGACGTTAGCAGATTCCCCCAGACTCAGTACATCATCATCTTTAAATTTCACTTCAGTTTCTTCCGTGATTGCTTCTATCCCCTCAGACTCTGCTAGCCTTCCTGCTTTTCTTCCTATACTCGGTATTTCCATCGAAAACCAAGGTAACATGTTCATGCAATTTCAAGGTTGCATTTAGATTATCTTTCATCTCTTCATTGTTCTCACTACACAGTAACCTCACTATTTTCCTTATTCTGTTTTCTTTTAATTTCTATTTTTACAAGCTTTCCGCTATTTAAAAGCCTTTATGATGTCTAGCTCAGCTTTATTTTAAGGACTTTTATTTTATCCCTGAACCACTAACCTCTACATACCACTACATACCACTACTTTGCTGCTGTTCTTTCATTTGTCAGCTTTATGTTTACCCATTAATATTCCAAACAACTCATACCTCCAAACTACCTTCACACAGATAATTTTACTCACAGTAAAATTAGCTAGTTTTTTTTTTTCTTTCCTTTTTAAACAGAAGGCAATATCACAGACTTTTCTTTGCTCATCTTTCTGTCAAACTTTATCCAAGGTTATCTGAAATGACTAACCCTCCTATGCTATACTCACTGTTTCTGAAGCCAGCTATAAGGCAGCATTACCTCAAACTAATTCAGGGATTATTTGATGAAGTAATTGGTAAGCTATCACATCCAGGACTGAACAGATCCTCTCAATGTAGAAATATTTTACAACACTTCTGAAACAAAATTACACCTTCTGTGGTCACAATTGCTGCTAGTACATCTACCTCAATGATGATATTACAGTGACTCTGCTTACAATTTTAGCCTAAATTAAACATGGTTTCTCAAAAGACTAAAGTTTTATTAGAGTAGAGCATTTTTGTTATCCTCAACAAAGCAGCTAGAGCTGCAGTTTTTTATCTCTTCTTGTTTCTTTTAGTTTTTCAATCAGTTACGTGGAATGCTGCATCCTGCCCAGCTCTTGTGATGCCAAATGCGCTTTAGTTCATATCAACTGTAGCAGCACACACCCTACTAACAGATGACCATTAGTCATGACTGACAGTGTTGTATTTCTATTATCCCTAGTAGACTTCATGCTACACTAGTAGTTAAAGGTTCTCCATTTTGTTCTCCATACTCTTTTCATCAGGCTATAAACATTTCTCTGGTGTGGCTTTCTTGTGAGTTTGTATTTGAGCTCAATATTTTAAAAACTGTCTTTTCTACAGAAAATGCCTTTATTTTTAAAAAAGTATATACAACCTTGAGACAAAAACTTTTCTCAGCCTAGAGTTAAATATTTCATTTGCATACACTAGGTTAAATAATGCAAGTCTGATTAAATCACACTGTAGATTGGGAAAATAATGAAGTGCTACCTGAGATAGACACAGACACTATGCGACTTCTTTTTCTAGTGCTTTCAGCAAAGCTTTTTTTTCCAAAACTATTAATTCAGAAAACAGTAGTTCCCTCATATAAAAGCTAGATAACTTGTTTTTCCTTTACAATCTTAAAATGGAAAGGAAAAGTAAAGGAAACGTTTGGATATTGTTGCTGGCTGTAACTCTCAGACATGGATTCTTGGTACTAAAAATTGCATTCCCACAGTATCTCACATTCATTCTGATAGATGCCCAAAGAAATTTTAAGTCCACATTGGCATAAGCACTACAAAAAACCTCCAGCAAAAAGACTGTTTCTTTCAGAAAGGTTTTGTCTTGGCCACTGCTCATCAGGCATCTTTATAATTATCATTTATATTTCTCTTTTGCTTTCTGTGTCTTCTTGACCAATATTGTTACCTTAAATAAAAAAAAACTCCTACATTTTTCTACATTTCTCCTGTCCTTCTGCCTGCCAGTGTCTGTTTTCAATGGGAGTTAGGGATACAAAAGCTAATTCAAAACCTGTTTACTCTTTCCAGGAGAGAAAATTTTCTCTAAGTATCTGGAAAGCACAGTTGATTCTGACAGTGTTATTTTGTCAGGACTGGGGAAAAACAAACAACAAGAAATACAGTAAACTTTTTTCAAACAAATTAAACAACAACAACAACAAAACAGCCCAAATAAATCATATATTCAAATGAAAGATTCAGTATCAAAAAATCACAGCTTTCTGCGTACCAGAAGGCTGAACTCATGTCTAGATGGTTCATCAACCTTTTCATTTGTAGTTCATTGAAACTGAACTTACTGTCTTTGTGACTCAGCTTTTCAACTTTTAACATTACTTTCCAGGGATAACAAAAACAGGAAGAGCTGAAAGAACTTCTCAGACATTACAATTTAAAAATATGAAAGAAATTCTTCACAAAGTGTCAGCTTACTCTATTACTTCATACTTCACTGCTCTTGATTTCATCTGTTTATGATTCTTTTTGGCATATACAGAGTGTGTTATTCTGATAAAAGTACTGAGCTGAGGAATTGCTCAAGAAGAAATATTCTAACAGAGTTGGCACCAGTCATTTTGTCAAGAAGAAAATTTAAGTTCTAATGTTCTGGAAAGAGCCTATGTAGACATGGAAGTGAAGTGTATGCATCACTGCTGAGCAGTCATTGTGTGCATGGGGGAAAAGTTACAGTGAGGACATTCACATTCTTTTGGAAAATGTTTTCCAGCATCAACACAATCATGGCTGCAAAGGAGGATGTGCACCTGCAGAAGCAGGATATTGTGGCTAAACATAGAGTGGGAAAACTGCGTTAGGCATGGGGAGCTTAAACTAATTGCATCTGATATAGGGACAGGGGAAGGGAAACAGACGACAGTAAGGAAGTTGCCTGTAGCAGTGTGCCACTTAGTTGTTAGCTCATGTCAGGCAGCAAACCTCTTATGCTAAACTGAGTTTCACATAAGTTGTAAGATAAGACAATGTTTTATCTTTACCTGTTTACCACCCTCCACTGTCATGCTGGCAGAAGCATTTTTGCAAACATACAGTCAGTCTGGGAACTGATCCAGGTCAAACTGAACCTTAATTAATTCATAGGATGAACAGAGTGAGAAAAAGAGGGAAAGATAGCAAAAGGAAAAATATGACTGTTTCTTCTGATGACAAAACCACAATTTCATTTTTTTTTGACCAGCTTACAGTGTTGAAGGAATTGATTCTTGAACACTGAAGAGAAGAATGGTACCCAGTAATCCTAATTGCTGATAGAAAAAGACAGATGATTTCTTCTATCCCTAGAAAGAATGAAGGAGTATTGGATGAAGTGGTCATTCAGCTGGTCTAGGCTTATTGGTGCAGGAATGAAAAAAGGGACTGAGGACACTTTTTCTCACTTTTTATTTTATTTTATTTTATGGGGATACCAGCTACTCTACCTTTCCCTAGCTTTCCTATGAGCTATGGTACAATTTCAAAAGTGTCATTAAGTGTCACCTCTTTTTCCTATGCTATAGCAGGAAATTGATTTGTCATTACTTGTAAAGAAAAATACACTGTTATGTATTGTTATATATTTCTCCTTTTTGTCTTCTGGGTATTCAAAGTTATCCATTAGATTTTTCCAGGATTTGAAATAAAGTTGGTCACCTTGTGATTATTTAGTTCCTTCTCTTTTTTCCCCTTTTTATATAGGAAATCCCAATGCTTGTGCTTTTCTTTTACCTGGTGCCTTCATTTTCTACCTTCTTGTCACTGTGTTAGCCACCTTCACTATGTCATCCAGTTCAATTCTTTCATGAAGACTGGAGTACTTCACATACTTACATAGCAGTGTATATTATTCCTTTTCTTTGTAGTAGAGTCTGATGTATGTGTACATGCACACACACTTACAAAGAATGAGATTATCTACACAGAAGACTTTTTAAAGTCCTTGCCCTGACCAGGTTATTAAAAAGTTAAGTTGGAAAAAAAAAAAAAAAAGCTTCAACTTCAGTGGTGCTCCACCTTTTAGCAAACTACCTAACCTACAGTTAGAGTATCAGGGCACAGCAAGGGCCAGCTGCTAAGCTAGGCAAGGGAGCCCTCACGAGCTGGGGCCCACCCTAGCACCCCAGAGGGGTGAGCAGCACAGCTTTGGGGACAGCACCCAGGGCTGGCTGCTCAGCAGCACTCACATTGTTTGAGCCAAGCCAAGCTATCAAGTCATCAAGGCAGGTTTCTGACACAGCGTGTTATATGGCTGGAGGAAGGCAAACACCAACACCAGAGGTGGCCTCAAGCACAGGCAGCCTAGGTTCTCAGGGAGTAGAGAAAGGAGCTGTCTGCAACAGAATTGACCAGATTTGGCAGTGTTACAGATGTCATACACGACAACAGGGCAAGATTAGCTATTTCACAATCTAGTGTTTAGAGGACACAGAAACTTTACCACTGACATATTTTCAAATGCCAGCTCCTATGAAGCTGGTCAAAGCCCAGTTAAATTCTCATGTAATTTATTGACTGAATTTAATTCCCTTTTATTAATCAAGGACAAAATTCTACCCCAAGCCTTACTTCAGGCACAAGGTACATCTGTAATGACCTTCCCCCGCCTCTCTCTCTCCCCCCCTCTCTCCAGAAGACATTTGCTTGGGCCAGATGAGAGACGTATTTCTCCTATTTCACTTTGGAAACATCAGACTTGGATGATACAGTCCTTTCTCTAGGACAATCAACTGCAGCTGGAGCAGAGAAAGCCAACAGGGCTATGGCTCGGGTGAATAATTCAGTCTGGAATACCTTTGTATAGAAATTCAAGTACTGCCTGGACTGTGTCACCATTTTCACCCTGGCTGCCAGAGAAGAACATCTGTCAATACTTGAGAAAATAGTAAGGTCCTACAGGAGAAGAGAGACTCTGACAGTAGAAAGCACATACTCCTCTTGGATAATATGCCAAAGTCAACTGTTTCCCAGCACACTGAACTGAAGCAAACTTTTGAGGAGGCTGTTCTTCTGTCAGTGTGACTTATACTCTTGAAAAATTCCCATTTCCTTCCCTTTTATAGGCACCTCAGGTGACATCCTTTATCTGCAACACATTCTTCTCTAATGTCAAATAATATTAAGCTTAACTAGATCATACAGAGGATGCTCTTCCTGGACATTATTTTAATAGCAGTTCAATATTCATTAACATGATCTTATATGTCAGAGACCAAGGTATTCCACTGGGCAAATAAACTTGGTATGATTTAATCAAAATGTATCTCATCGTTAAGAGAGACAGAACGTTTGAAAGAATTTTCTGAGACACAAGCTCGGTTCTTAGATACTCTGAATGGAGTTCAGCTTTTGCAGTTCACAAAACATGAAAGCTATCTGGCTGTTCAATGAAGAGCAGTCATAGTCTCTGGTGGAAGGCTTCCAAGGAGGAACTTTCCAAAGAGGCTATAGAGGCAGCTGTCATCAAAGAATGACAGCTATCACTTTTTTGTGATAGCACAAAAAAAGTGATGTCAGCTATCACTTTTGCTGAGTTTTTAGAATCTAGAGACGTGGAATTTGGTATCCTCCCACTGAGCTTCATCTACAGTAAGAAAACTTATAGAAAGAAAAGTCATGAAACTCAGATATCAAACACACTTCCCCCTCTTTCCTCCCACCATTTCAGCTCCACTCTTTTCCCTTTTCTCCAGCATCATTCACCCTTACAATAAAGAAGCGCTCTCATCCCTCCTATCTTTTTGTTCTACCACTTTAGATCTCAAAAATAGCAAGTTTATAAGTATTTTTTCTTATGCTGAAAATGAACTTCTGTTCTTGCAGCTGACAGAGATGTTACAAGCAGCATTTTATTTTAAACAAAATCAATATGGCGGTATTACAACATTTCTATTAGTAGAACAAACAGAATTAGGTTAAATGACAATCTCATTACTGCTTATAAGAAGCTTCAATAAATGGTAACCTTTCTTGCTAAAACATAAAAGAGTGAAAGCAAAACAAAACAAAACAAAAAAACAAATTGCCCAATTAAGTGCACTGCATCCTTAACACAGCTGAAAGATCAATACTCCTTCCACTGCAGAGAGAGGCAATTGCCTCCTTCTGCCTACATAAACAATTCATTTCTCAAGATGTTATTCCATAGCAGGATTTTCAGGTACGATTAACCTGTCGTAGGTCTTCACTGTTAAAACTACAGATCTTATGCTGGGCCTGTTTACAAAAAGCACCCTGTGGGCCTAAATGAAATAATCTTATTCCTGCTCTACAGGAAAGAATCGTTGGAAGTAATGTACTAAAACCCACAATAAGACAATTTTTATGTGAAATCACCATTTGAAATACAACATAACAGTCTGAAACAGCATTAATGATGAGCATGATAACAGCTATTTAGTTTTTCTTCTCACTTGCTTCTCCATGGCTTTCTACTATGCTAAGAAATTTCATTATAATAAGTGTTCATCCACATTTTTTCTTATTGCAAAGTATTAACTCTTCTGATTGCTGAATTCAAGAACTAAAAAGTGAGGAGATGCAGATTAACTGAAGACAGATATTAGGTCTCTGGAGGCATCACAGATTGTACTTAGCTTTGCAATTCACTCTTGAAAATCTTGCTTTAAAGACCTTTAAACCCACGGGGCTCTAGTACAGGGAGGCGGACTCTCTACATAGTATCTGTGGGCAGCACACAATAAAAAGAAAAAAGGCTCAATATTCATGACAGTATAAGCTCTCTCCACGGTATGTATCACAGAAGGTATTACTGCCTGTGACACACTCTGTCAAGATCACATTTCCAGATAACTTCATAAAACATTGGGACAAAAAGCTAGAGACTCAGCCTGAGCTCAACACCTCCTTTCCCTCCCAAGCACCATAATTCCCTAAGAATTTCACGTAACTACTTGTAACACATCTCTCATTTTCTGTATTAGCTGTTGCCAGATGGACACACCTATTCCTTCTGAGGGGACATATGAGCTAAGATGGGCACTTTTTTGAGCAGGTTGGAGAAGTCAGTGGAAAACTAAACTATGCCAAAGCCAAAACTTTTGGGAAACTGAAGGTGGATTCAGCAAATAGTATTGATTGCAAGAAATGGGTGGGAAACATTTAAAAATGCTAAAATATTTCCTTTTGACTTTTGAGGAGGAGAGGAGTATTAAAAACATTTTGAAGTGTCATTTCTCATTTAGAAACTGAGTTTAATAGGAAAAACAGAACAAAAAAAAAGCAAATTTATTTTGAGCTAATGAAAAATTTTTGGTCTAAACTGAAAATAAAATTATGCATTTTGTTTCATAAAACTCCCTTTCCCCCATCATCCTGAAAAATTTCTGTTTTGATTCTACATTAAATAACACATTTTCACTTATATTTCATTTCAACCAACAAAGAAAAAAGCCTCAAACCTGTCCAATTATACTTTTAATACTACAAACTGGCATCAAGATTTTCTGTGTGATTAAGGGGACTGCACCCACAAATTGTTTTTAGACCTGGCCCAGTAACTTCTCTGGAACAGTCAAATATTAACAAGACTCACTGCTAGCATCCAGAATGAAAGTGGAGCTGGAAAATGTGCCCCCTTTCAGTTTTCCAGACCAGTACTCTCCATGAATTGGATGACTTTTTATTATTCTTAAATTGATTAATGTATTTTTGCTGGCAAAATATCATTTTTTTTGCCATTATTAAAATTCTTTTAAAAATTCAGTGTTCAAAGAAAGACAAGAATCTTTCTTAAACTGAAATTCAGCTGGAGTGGGGCTTGCAGGGAGGAAATACACACCCTAACACAAGACAGGAGTGTGGCTGTAATTCACAGAGGCAAAACAGATCCAGCTCTTTCTTCCATGGGGAGAAAATCATCTAGCAGGGGTGCGGTGAAAGCAAGGTTAGTCTCTTCTTCCCTTGTTGCAGCAGACACTGGACATGGACCACCGCTCACCGAGCAGGCTGAGCAGTTTCTCCATGACATGCATCAAACACACAGCACCAGCAGATACCTTTGCCAACTTAACTGTGAATGTCATTTCCTTCTCTACCATGCCTGGTAAAAGTTCAGGTGTTGTGTTCTTCCTGCAACAGTTCATAACGCTGTGAACACCTGCAAGTCAATGAGCAAAACCTTTCCTAGCTCTGCTTTTCACAGTACTGCTGGTGTGGTCAGATTTTACAGGAGAAACA
>VXAV01002288.1:18793-32042 GCA_013399715.1 Alectura lathami | reverse complement strand
TTGATAGCTTTCCCAAGACAGACATCTGAACATGCACAGGCAGAGCAGGAGTGAGAGAGAAGTGCCCAGCTGCAACTGCCAGCTATCTCCTTGTGTCTAGGTGAATGCAGCTGTTCATCTTTGGAGCCCTCTGAGAACACAAGTGAGGCAATTTCACATTAATGTTTTTTTTTTTTTGCCAGTAAGGAGATGGCACTACAGTGACACAAAAAGACAGAAGGCTGTGGCAATCTGACCTGAAATTATATTATTTCTCAGTGAACATCTGCAGGGGGAAACATTTTCCTCAGCACTGAAAAAATACTCTAATTCTTCTACATTTTCCAGTTAGCCTGTTGTAGGAGGCTTTTCCTTAATCTCCAGTATATAAATTCACTGGGAATAAACACTGAAGTAAAGAGTTTCTTGTATTTTTCTCTTATTTTAAATATCTTTTTCAAACTCTAAGTCTGCTTGGGAAAGCTATCAAGAGTAAATCCCTTTTAATATGGGCCAGTACCCTAGTCTGTGGAGTTATAGGATACAGATGTGTTCTGAGTAGAAGTGCTTAATTGGTGGTAAGCATTTTAACTTAGACATTTGGCATAAACAAATTAGCCTGTGTTAAACGTATTCTTATAGGAAATAGTTGCAGAGAAATATTTCTTTATACAAGACTACATTTTATGTACGTTTATAAAAAATTCATATTGTGGATCATTCATCTGGCAACCATATAGAGAACAGGTTAAAAGGCATCAGAGGGGTATTGTTGGTTGTACCACACACGTCGGTCTGCTGAAGAGCACAGAGTTTTCAGGATTTTGGTTGGTTCATTTCTTGCTTTTTTTTTTTTTTTTAAATATATATATATTTTAATCAGAGGAAATAGCAGTTTGAATTCCTTTGAAATACAAGACTACTTTTCTTTGCTTTTAAAAACTATCTGTGCTTAGTTCTCTGCTGTCACTCTATCCTGGCACCGCTCAGTTGGCAAAAAAAATGTGGAATGCCATTAGTTGATTTTTCTTCTTTCTTTTCAAAATAAATGTTATCAACCAGAGCATTTATAACCAACAAATCAAACCAGAACTTGACTGCCAAGACAGTTCTACATAACCTGCCCAAAAGTGGTTGAACATGTCCATCCAAACTGCATGTGTTCACCTAACAACCAAACAAAACTTTCTGTACACAACAAAGTGCACAGAGCCTGTGCAGCTACTGCCAGCATGTGCAGTTCAGTGCTGCAGACACAGTTTGTACATCACTCCAAAGGCAAGGCAGACATGAAATTGGGTAAGCGTAAAGTGATATGACAGAAACTTTTCTGAGTACAAATTTGATGCCAATGTACTACACCTAGTTGAAACGAGAGCAGAAGACTTACCTTGCCTTTAAGATGGGGATATAAGATTCCCTTAAGAATGCAGGTGAAGACATTTCCTTCTGTGGAACAGCACAATTTCACTGAGATCTGCAGTGGTGGTCTTGCATCAGGGTCCTCATGAGTTTCAGTTTCTGGCAGGTTTTGAAAAATTACTACAAAACTGAAAACAGCAAATTAGCATCTGAAGCTAATTTTCTTTCTTGAAAATCGTAGTCATTTTTATCAGTGAAACAAACAGCATACTTAAAATACAATTGAAGGAAATGAACGTCATAAAAGTTAGTATTATAACAGGAAGTTTATAGAAAAATTATACATTTTATAAGGTGAATGAAATAAAAATATGCAAAACCAGTTCAGTAGAAATAGTCACATAATTTTTACCATGTAAGCTACTAAAATTTCATATTGTACAAGTTTCATATTGTACAAATTATAGAGGAATCCTATTTCTGCATGTTTAATGTATTACTGTAAGAACAACATCCACATCCTTTGAGGATGTGAAGAATTTAGAAAAAAAGTGAGAGGGGTAGCTCTACTGAATTCTGCTGTCTACAAAAGTTAGACAAAGATGCAGTGTTTTTTGCCTTACCAATAAATCCAGGAATAGTAATGTGATCACTTTGGCCATTTACTGTTGAAATTAACCATATGAAAGAAAGTTTCAGAGATGTTGTAATTATGTATGTTCTGGGGATCTGGATATAGTCTTAATCTGGAAGGGCTCTCAGCTGTACTGTAGAAGGGAACACATAGATACATTCATGGCATCACCTTTCCTTTCTTTTTAGTATCACCTCTAAAAAACTGTAAGAAAAAAAACGTGGAAGCTGTGTCTGCGTTACAGGCTGAGGACAGAAAATGCCTGCCTCTGTAGAGATGTTCTGGTTTATTTATTGGGCTTCCAATGCTCTAATTTGAAATGCAGAACCCAGGATATCTCACAGACCTCCAGCTCCTCTGGCCACGGAAGAGGCTCCCTCCAGGCCAGAGCCCACAGGAGTGTCCCTGGCGCCAGGTCTTGTTGGGGGTCTCCATCCTGGCTGTTACATGGGGAAAACTCAAAAATGTTAACATGAATTACTCCAATCAAGATAAGAACTACAGTCAAACACCCATTTAAAAACCATTGGATGTTAATGTTGATTTATGAGCTTTGAAGGCTTATAATTCGCAGAACTATACATAACGCAACCTGGCCGTACTTTTCCATTAATTCTTCTCCTGTGACAGCTTCCACTTTAAAAAGTGATAAGAAGTTCCTGGCTAGGAACCAGGGAAATGGAGTTTCTATCAGGAATGCTTCATGTCAGAGAAAGAGAACAGAGTTTATGATGATTACTGCAAAGAGTTAACCATTGTGCCACGTGATTACATGGTCATAATGGGAGATTCTTCCAAAAGAAGTTGTTTCCTGAACCCTTTGCCATGTAAAAAATATAATAAGTAATTTCTTTTTTCTGGGAACTAAAAAACAAATTATATCAATTCATCTTTAAAATACAATGTGCAGCATAAACAAATAGCAATAATTTTAAGAAAAAAAAAAACAACAAAACAAGCCACATGTAAAATCAAACCTGAAGCTATCCAGATAATTTTTCCAAGGTATTAAAGTGCATGAATAAATTGACACCTTCAGTTATTTCTTCTTGTGCAAATTTTAATATACGGTAGGAAATTGTTAGAAATTTGTCATTTTTTTTTCTATGAATAGGACTGAATAGCAACAAAAACACAGAGCTACAGCCAGCACTTTATCTATACCTCCATCTTCTTTTGCGAACAAAAGAAAACACAGGTGACATGAGGTTCAATTGTGCCTGCCCTGCTGGATAGCCTTGAGAAAACTCCTCAAGTAGCTTTGATGTTTATGTGAACTTGTCTCTGCTTACAGTGGTTAACAGGGATTAGAAAAGCAAGCACGAGATGGAAGGAAAAGAATGGAGAAGGACAGTGAGATTTTTCCTATCTACAAATCAAATCCACAGAAATTTTGAGTTTTTCAGAGCTCAGTTTGGAAAATGGCAAATTTTAGTATTAGAAAGAATTTGGTGAATTACTCAAATAATTTTAACTATTGACAATTGATTAATCCCCTCTAAAGACCTCTTTTACAGCAGATGGATATTATATAGGAGCTGTACATGACAGTTAATGATAATTGTTTTATACACTGTGTGTGTGAGACCTCACTACAGAATCTATTGCAACAGAGGAACTAATTCATGAAGAGAAAGGTAACCAGTGCAGTTTGCTTCTCTTCCTGCTTCATAATCAGACTGCAATTTCCTATAATGTTTTCATTACCAAAAATTGCTCAATTAATTCCTTCAACTTTGCAGACGAAGCATGAATTCTTTCTTCAAATATTCACTTTTTGAGGTGTATTGATTAGTTCACATTACTTGGATAGGTAAATAGCAGTGTTTCTGCTCTCCATCAGGCTGATATTTATGGACTGTTGGCTCAAATACTTGTTTATAAATCCAGAAATATGGATCATGAATACTCCAGCATACAAATTTGACATTTGCTTTGCACAAACATACATCACACTCCCAATCACTTTGATTTTCAAAATGGCACAGTTTTGTTGGATCTCTGGCAAGAATCAAAGTCAGTGTGCTGAGCATACAACATTTGACATTTCACCCCCTGGAATAAAAATGACAAATGGAGATTTGAACTTTTATTTTACCAAAATTATTTATATTTTTCCCCTTTCTTCAAGATAGAACTTCAGAACTATTGAAAAACTCCATGAGATTTAAAGCCTCAGGAGAAAGGGAAAACTAGGTTAGCACTTGATTTTAGTCATTTTTATAGACCTGTCAATCTAGCCAGCCCAGCAGCAGAATGTCCACAAGCAACCCTAGTGCCTTGGGATCACAATGCACTCGGAGAGGCATGCCAGTGGGTCCTTACAATGTCACTCAGTAAAGAGAGCTGGAAAACTGAAATTCATTTCATTACCCCATATTTTTCTTTAATTGCCCACAATTTTTATCTTTTACTTTACTGAAATGGTATGCAGGAAAAAAAAAGGGGAAGATACAGCTATTAAGGAGGTAACAGAAAAAATTACTTAAAAATAATTCTATTGAAATTGATTTTGGAAAGTTATAGTTCTGGCTCCTCTCTTTGCTTGAGCTGAAGTCTTTAGTAGCCATGTTTTCAAGCTCGGTTTGAGTACAACCTATGGACTAGCACTTTACCAGCCTCCACTCAGCCAAAAAACCTAACCCCCCAAAACAGATTATCAAGTAATAACACAGCTCTAGAGTCCAGAACACTGCCAATTTTCAAACGTGGTGGCTGCAGACCAGAGCTGTTAAAGGCCTGAGAAGGCTTCAAGGAAAGGTGGAGACAACAATGGTATTTTACCAAGGAGCAGAGGGTAAAATACAAAGTGAAGGACTAAAACACTCTTTCATGCACCCTTCAGCAAAATCCAGCATTGCCCCTGACAGAAGTACTCTCCTTCTCCCTAGTTTCTGCCCAGCTAGGGCAGCCTCTTATTGGTGATATGTTTCTACAGACATTTGGCTGAACAGAGTGATCACCTGAGGCAGATTAAACTGTCCAGTTTTTGCCAGGTCAGTTTTAATCCTAATCCTGTTCCCTGACCTGGTCTAGGCTGGCCTTTTCATCTGAGTTTCAAAAGAGCTGCAACCTACAGCTGCGAAGATGAGACTAAACTTTCTCTGGGACCCCCCAGACTGGTCTTGCCAATGGTGCACTGTTGTGATGGGGTGGGAAACAGGCAATTCTTCTTCCAGGTTGCCAAAAATGTGTAAATGATTATCCCACTTGCACAATACAGGAATTGCTCCACTGCACTGAATAAGACCTCACGGAGCAGCCAAACCAGCCATAAACACTGCACATAATCACTCCCAGAGAGTGCAAACAAACTCTTACATTGTGAGATTAAAGACAGGCATCAGCTCACTTCCCATGTATTTGCTCTGCCACTGGTTTCTGGATATCTGTGGACAAGGTGTTTCACTTCCTTCCTGTTTATCTCCCTCTTTTGTAGGAAGATGGTAGGGTACAAACCCCTACTGAAAGTGCCTTGCGATTTTTAGATGGGAAAACATAGCATGAGTCAAACACTGGTGCTGCTGTGTGTGAGAATTTGGTATCCTGCCTCCACAGATTGAATAAACAGGCATGAACATCAAGGCAGCTGGTTGGATCCTGCTGTCGTTATGCGTAAAATAGGAAATTCTCATCCTAAAACCTTTACGAAGTGGGAATCGCCAATTCCTGATGACTCTGGCAGGCGCTGAAGCACAGCCTCATCTGTGAGTGTAAACCCCAGTTGGATTCAACAGGACCTGGACGCACAGTTAAATGCACAGAAAAACAGCGCCTTGTCTTATCAAAGGAACAGTAAGTGTCAAAATGTCCTCAAAATTATTTCAACATGGGATTATTTTTCAGCCAGAGATCATAACAATAGAGGATTTTCCCATAAGGAAGCCTCTGGAAGACATGTTGCCCTTCTTTTCACAGGATGGTGATCTTTCACACATACACCAAGGTTTCTCTCAAACCTGACTTGTGGCATTGTACAGTATTTACTGATTTCACAATGTGAGTAAAATGCACAGAGTGACAAATTAAGGAAGCTCTCCTCTGTGCCATATAATTTGTCACCGTCATCCTGGCACTGGAGAAAGGCTTTGGAGAAATCTGTTTGGCCAGATTCATAATAAGGATAGAAACACTGAGTTACCTGACAGAGCACATCGAAGAGTTCCCAGATTCTGTCATTAATTGCTACTTTCTATCTTTTTAAACCCCTAGGCGCTGCACCACAGATGCTATTTCATATTATACAAAGAACCCTGGGAGCTGGACTAGATGACCTTTAAAGGTCCCTTCAAACTCAAACAATTCTAAATACGCAGGACGTGATCCATCAAATGCAAATTTGCATGATTCTAAGTATTCTACGTTTCATTGTTCTAAGCCCACCAAAATGATGAAAACAGAGTTAGAAAANTTTTTTTTTTTTTTTTTTTTTTTTTTTTTTTTTTTTTTTTTTTTTTTTTTTTTTTTTTTTTTTTTTTTTTTTTTTTTTTTTTTTTTTTTTTTCTTTTTCCTTTTTACACACAGCAATATAGGCTTGGGTCTGGCAGTGAACCATGTGTAGTCCAGTCCCTCTGGTACATGACAACTTGTCTGCTTTTGTATCACAGATGTTTTATTTTTGCCATGAGTAAGATGGACTTGTTTTTAACTACCATGCGTTAAGCCCATTTACACAGAATACTTTGCTTCAACCACAAAACAAGTGGTTTCTTAAGTCTTTTTGATCAGTGCATACCTCTGATCACAGGTTGTCTTAAGGAAGGTCCACAAATACCTGGCATCTGCCAATCTACAAGTTCCTGTACTTGCCGAGGAGTGTGAAACTATGGACCAGAGCCCTTCTCTGCCCAGTCTTGGCCAGCTGTAATTGTTATCCTGGAGTGAGGCATTTTCTGTCTTTTTCTGTGGTAACTTGAAAACTAATTTCTGTAAGTTGGTATTCTTACACTGGATCCTGCAGCAAACTCCTACCAGGGTCCCATCCCTCTTAGAAACACGTATAAGATACTACAATGAAGTGCATTACCCCTTAGTCTCCTACTGCTTTATCAAGCAGAAAACATCCTAGACCAATCCAGCAGTTAAAAATGCTACATCCATATGATTCATAAAAAAATCTACTATCTTCCAAACTCACCATCAAAGTGGTAAACCATTGCTTACTAATTTGAGATACAGAAGACCCAAAAATAATTTTAGAGACATTGATATAGAAATCCCATTTTATTAAAGATATTCTAAGCCAAGATAGGATTTTTCCTTCTATATACAATTTATTCTCTGAGCTACTGACAGGTACACACAAGGACATGGAAAGCCAAAAGGGAATCAAGAAGTCAACATACAAATTTCTTATGCCCATACTTTAGGTGGCATTTGACAAATAAAGTGTTGAGAACACAACCTTAAACAACAGACAGGCAAATACTAGTTGTTTTCCAACAGTGACAGGTGCAAGAAGGCTTGAGGAAAGTATTCATTATAGGCAAGGCTCGAATTAGGTACTTAAAAACTGTGGCTTAGTTTAGGTCATTTGTCATTTTCCTCAAAGCCTCTTTTGTACAATTGAATTCTGAAGTGCTTCGCTTGCTATTAGATCATCACAGCTGCTCTAGTATCACTCAAAGCAGATGTTTCACAGACAGAGGGAGTCTGGCTAATTCTTACAGAAGTGCAGTGACTGCAAGTTCCTCCCTGGCACTTCTGCCCAGGGAGGAGGATTTGGCCACACAGGTGCCACCATGCTCAGCCACCCACAGGTGGCCTGTGTGGAACAAGTGGCAGACACCAAACTGATTCCACTCCTGGGACACTTACAATGAAAACTAGAGAGCTACAGGACCCTGAATTTTCAGCTGACATTTCCTTTTGAAACAAGTGGGTAAGAAATCAGGTTAGATAATTATTGAGTAATCCCAGCTATCTGCTCTGGACTGAAAATAAGACTTGGCAGTGTTGGAATTGTTCCCCATGCGGTACTTGTGCAAACTGCAGACTCATCTCACAAGCTACCAAACCATTCCTCTGAGATCGGAAACACTGCTCATCTGCCTACGGCTCTTCCACCTCTGCAGCAGTGTGCTGTTGCACAAACCTGCAAGCAGGGAACACAGAGAACAGAGTGAGGAAATTATTTCACTCTTCCAGTGATTAAACAACACTTCTGACAATGTGCCTCTTCTGCACAACATTTTAGCAGCATTGAAAATTCTTAGGCAAACGAATCTGTCCATAAAGAACTGTCTGCAATTTTAGTGGATGGAGAAATGGTTGTTTTGCTTGTAAGAAATAGAAGGCAATGGGAGTAAAACATGCTTAAAATGAGCAAACACAACACAGGTCAAACAGCTCTTGTAAAACCACTCATTAGTGGGAATCCTAGACTGTGAGGCACCTAAAATTAGTTAAGTGCAGAATTAACTCAGAACTGGCAGATCAGCTCCATCTTGCACAATATCTATTTAGTTCCAATAAGTACTAGGGCAGAGACATTTAGCAGATATTATAGTTCTCTATTTAGAAGGAACAAGGATGACATAATCATATCCTTTGAAGGTGATGAAGTACTTTCTAGTCCATTAGTAACTGAGAACGATGTCATTAGACAATATCCACTACGGGATTAGACATTAAAAAATGTTTAACTCCAGGAGTGATGATAACTTTCACTCAAATCCTAGAAGCCTGTCTGGAGATCTCTGGCTTACTGCTTTTATAAAAATTGAAGAAACAGGGATATTTCAAACAAAAGGAGTGAATGTGTATAAGCTGCTTCTAAGAAAGTTTTGCAAGATAATACAGATAACAGTAAGCCACATAAATCAATTTAAGACAATGGACCCCAGCAATTTAAAACATAAAAAATGTAATAGGGGTTAGAACAGAGGAAGGTCATGTTTTTAAGGAATGTAATCCTATGAAAAACAAGTGGTGACCAATAATCACGATGTCATCTTTAATAAGATAACAAGTTTGGCGAATAAAAGTAAATGATCTGTAAAAATTAGGCTTTTGTCAGATTTTTGACCTCGCTCTGCAGAACTCCCAATTAACAGTGCGTAACAACAAAGCACATGCTAAATGGATTCAGTCCTGTCTACTTCTCAAGTACCAAAAAAGAACATCAAGAATGAATCACTCCTGAACAGCTTCTTTAGTGGGAATTTTAGGAGTTGCTTCTGTGCTGAATCTATTCAACCCTATTATCAACGGATTGGCTGAAATGTGATCAATGCTGATAATACTTGTAGATGATACAACATCGTTATGTGCATTCCTGATAAAGTCCTTTGAGAGTAAACAAAAGGCTTAAAATATGCTGAAAATAGAAAGCACTGAGAGCTACAAAATTACTGGAGAGCTGTTGGAAGTGCTGGACAGCAAGACAGTTAAAGAGGTCTACTTGTTTATCTCTGCAAAAACTTAAAAGTAGATAATTAAAGAAATATAACATTAAGGATTAGTTAATCCAGTTAACAATGACATAATAGAGACAATAACTGGTAATTAAAACAAATTCAAAGCAACTAGATCCATATACTTGAAAGTATATCATGTTAATCGTCAGAACAGATCAATATGGGAAACAGCTTGATAACCTCAAGTCACAAATTTATACCTTTCTGGAAATTATGTTTTAGGCCAACATGAGTTACTGGGCTCAACATGCAATTAACTGTGTTAAGTGTAATGGCCTGTGGCAAACAGGAGTTCAATCAAATTGATGTAATAGTCCTTTTTGGATTAGAACTCTGGGAATTTAAATCTGGGCCTGAAAAATGTTAGGAAGAAAAAAAACCCACCTTCCACAACTACTTAAAATAGACCAACCTCATATCCTCACCACCACTGCATACTATAATCTGCCGCTTGAAATTATTAGCATCTCTAGAGTCCAGTTTGTTAAATAAGGGGCAAGAAACTCTGGCTATGTGCCTAGAATCCCTCAGCTCTTCACAACAGCATCTCATGCTATAATGCTTTTAGTTGCCACAGACTTTAACCACAGCCTGTCCTTTAACCCCACTTTCCAGAGTTAAGTAAGGATGATGTTGATATCCAGCAGAAAATTTGAATTTCCGGTTGGTACAGTCTCTTACAATAGCTGTCAGTTGTGGCTGAAGCAAAGAATTTATCCCCATCCTTACGAAGTCCTAAAACAATCATGAATATCATTTCCTCTGCTTTCTAAACCCTCAAGGAACAGTTTCTCCAAAAGCACTTCCATATGGTGCTAGGTATAGGAGAAGACTCATTTGGCCCAGACTCCCTCTCTCATACAGACAACATAAAGGTCCAAGATTATTATTACTAGGTCTTGAAGATTAAGGTATACCAAGATTCTGCTCTTCCCCTTTATGCCTAGATACTCCCACTTCAGGAAGTTCCCTGATAATGGCCAGAAAAATATATATGATTCATTAAGGGTGAAGGTTTTCAACTCTTTTTGGCTGAGTGCTCAATGAAAAAAAAAAAAAGAAGAAGGAATATTAAACAGAGGAGTTTCCATTCTTCAGAAATGTACATAGAAATTCCTCAGTCATATGCAGCAGGAGAGGAGCAAAGTAAGAAAGTACTTCAATTGACTCAATGCTCTGAGGTCAAGGTGTGCAGTCTTTGACCTGTCCAACAGACGGCGAGACTAGTCACCCTATACATTTGTAATGTTTCGTCTCATCTGCACAGATGGTAAGTTCACTAATAGATGAAAACCTGTTCACAGGTACACTGTTCAGCGTCTGAACTATTTTTAAATTGTATGCATAGTATATTAACGCCTCTGAATCATAACACAGTGAAATTAGAAGATTTTCTAAAATATAAATCATAGTAAAATTATGGAAACATGTCCTAGTTTCCAAATTCTGCTACTTATCTCATCTAAAAAACTAGTAGCCTTTGAGCAATTGTATCAGGCTGGTCATTTGAACAAGAAAATTAATGAAGAGTGATTTCATTTAAAACCTTTTATGTGGTGTGAATCCATTTATGAGTGATGGAGAAAACTATGAAATTTCCCTTCCTCATTTACCAAATCTTCAAATCTTATTCATTTCACAGCAGGGCTAAAATCTTGGCTCTGCACAAATTATTTGGCATTCTGACATCAGTCTATTTGGGGTCAGCATGTTCAGTACTTCATCAGGTGCTTTGCAGAGGCGAGATTGATCATACCAAGGCAGATGGGAAGAAAATCACATTTTCTATCAGCCAAATGGGTGATTTTGGCTCAGCTGGAATCCAGCATGGCAACGGGAAGAGGTGTGGGGGTAGCCCTGGAAGGCTCAGCATAGGCTGGTGGGATTAATGCCATCTCAGGCAGCCCTAAGTAGAGAAAGGACTTTAGAAAAAGGATTGTGGATTCAGGTAAGAAACACTGCCTCCTACAGCACTCTTCAATAGCTTCTAACTCTGTGCTCTTGGGTACCTGGCAAAGGGGATCAGAAAAAAAAAAAAGAGAAAGACACAGCTTCTCGCCATTCCCCTCCCCAAAAAATAAGGAAGACAAGGACAGAATCAGCTTGAAAGTATCTACCGTTTACATGGAATGTTTGCATTCGCATAACATTTGTAAATTCTGTCAGTGTCACAGAGACAAAACTAGAAAACTAGAACTAAGTCTCTGCCTTCATTTGTCATTCAAGATACAGAGGCATCTCAAAGAATAAAACCCAGAGCGATCATATCATTGAAACTAAACATAAATTGGATTTATGACAAGAATCAAAAAATTATCTACATTGTTTGAAAAGTGTCTCATTTTAAATACATTAGTTGCTTTGCAGCTGTTCCATACTTCGCCTTCAGTTATTGCAAAATACTTTTGTCCTTTCTTCTAGCCCTGCAAACTGAGAATACAATAGATTCTTTAGACCTTAGTGAGGCAGAACTGTTACATGGACCTTCTGTCAAGTTGTACACAGACACAAGAAAAAGCATAGATGGAAACATCCTCAGAGCAGGGATTCTGAATGCTATGAAAAAGAGAATTCAGAATGAATCAGGACAGGCTCCATTTGAGGATGTTAGCATTTATAAGACTGGAGAATGGATTCATGCTTCGGTATACCTAAGCTTATTGCAGTTTATTGCAGAATTTGTGATTGCAATTAATCAGAGTTAGAGACTTTGACTTCCTTTGTAAACAGAATGCATTAAAATGGAATCACGGGGGAGGGGTAGAAAGAAGATCATAATAGGATGATAATTTCTGCCTGAAAGGTTCTTCCAGCATAAAGATCCAGATCCTGATCAGCATAAAGTGACTCATACAATCTGGCCAGTAGTGTTGAAAATAAAATCACAACATCTGCCTGATATTTAAATGTCAGCAATGCATACAAAGCAACTGTGATCCCAGAGAACCAAACCCAAACAGTCTCAGGTACCTAATGTAATACCAAGGATTTGATGTTCATACACTGGTTGAAAGGAGCAAGGGGAAGAATTAAGTCTATGGTCCAAGAGTATTGATGTAATAAATGCTGCCCAAAACTGGTGATTAGAGCAGCAAAAAATTATCTACTACTGCAAATCAGTTTTGGGTGAAAGAGGAACAGAATAATATAACATTTTTGTATTCAGAGAAGCTCATAGAGGAACTGCAGCTATCTCTGAATACTTCTTACTCTTTAGTACACTTTAGTTAGTGTCTATGTCCATTCCTAATCTATGGGTTAGAGTAGACCATCCATTTAATCTATAGGACAGGCAGTAAACTTGGATATTTACTGTGATAAAAGTATGTCAAGAGCCTAATTTTTCTCAGTCCTGAGGGTTAGAGGAGTATCTTTCTGATGGTTACTACCTACCTTGCTGATGCTAAACAAATAATCAGTTATTTCTGTAACATTTAAGGCATGACAATGTATTTTCAGACAAGACTAATCTGCTTCTTGAGTTCACCCCCAAAAATGTGTTCTGTGTTTCTAAAGGTAACTTCATTACTTCAGTTTACTTATTCAAAAAATTTTACATTTTAAGCTATTTACAGAATGAGCTGAGAGTAATAAACGATTATGTTTGGGATACAACATCCTTTTCTAAGGCTGAAGTTTCTAAACATGTCATGATATAAATGTTTAAGTGACTTGCAGAAATATTTAAACCATACACTACTTTTTCCAGTACTGGTAAAAAAAACAGGCTTATTGAGATGTGGTGTCTGATAGTAACATGATATTTCTGATATGGTCTTGTTTCAATTCAAGGAGGTAGCAAAAATGCACAGTTGATTCTGAAGATAAGACAAAATAAGAGTTGTTTAAGCACTGA
>VXAV01002288.1:0-13891 GCA_013399715.1 Alectura lathami | reverse complement strand
GAAGAGAAAAAAAAGAAAAAAAAAGAAGAAGAAACCACATAAAAAATCAACTAAATTACGTAAAATGCAATTTGGAACCAATTGCATTTGCCGAGGCCACCTAGGGACCTAAAGGCATTTGTTTGGTTTCAGGGTCAGAGCTATATGTAGTTACATGAATTATTTTACTTGCTAAAGGCAATCAGCTCAAGAGCCCCAAGCGTGAGGACAGTTCAGCTCCAGGCATGCTTACAGACATTTTAGTGCTGTCTCCACAACGGGAAATTCCATATCCTAGGCATCAGAAGTCTCACTGAAAATGCATCTTTAAGCATTGCAGCATTAACTGTATTTCACCTTCTAGTTCTACATTAATTTATGCATAAATTCCAGACAATATATTCAAATTTTCTCTCTGTCTATTGTGCTGATGATCATTTAGTTTAAAAACTAATAGAGCTTTTTGCCATTTTCTTTCACATAACAATAACAATTGCTGTAGTTTCCATGACTTAGGACCAACGTTAGCTTGGGCTTTCACTTGTACAAAAGTCAGAGTAATAATCTAAGTCATTCTTTATCTCTTTTAGTGAGAATTAAATTTCTTGACCTCTTTCTAAAGTGTTAATTCTGGAAAATGAAACAGAGTCAGCAGTGAAAATGTCCTTTCCTTGCCAAAGAAATAAATTCTAACGTAGCATTTAGGGGTTTGTAGTATTTAACTACTATTTAACTCCTAAAAGAAATCACATTTGTTGAGCCACCCAAATTACGTCAGGCTAGTAATTCAACTAGTTAATAAAGACTTTTGTCACTAGAAACTTTTAGCACATTAATTTTTCTGTGGGTGATTTCCCTTTAAGGGATATTTGAATTTTCTGTTGTAAGACACTTTGCTTTTTGGTCAATGCAGATATGAATTCCCAGGGATGAGCTAACTGTTGTGATGAAACAGAAGAGCACAAAACTTCATGGGCATCAGCTGTATTGTCAAACTCATCACTGGACAAATTAACATCCGAATAGTCCTGCTGAGAAGAAGAATCAATTTCCTCCTCAGACATTCTTTGTTTTACAGGCTCGGCAGCTGCACTGATTTATGTATTTGCCTCCTTAACAGTTGGAACAAAATCCACTCCCGTTGTAGCTTCAAACTCCTAGCTTTTTCTGTAGCGTTCCCATTATCCTCCTTTTCCCTCTCCATCTCTGTACTGTTCCTCCACTTTCAGTCACCACTTTGGAGTTAACTGGTCTAAACTCTAGTGAGAGGCCAGATTAAAATGCGTCAGCATGCTAACACATTAGACACACAAAAGGGTTTGTCATGAGTAAGCTATTGCTATAGAGCAAACAGACATACTGTCAAGTTTTTATCACATGAATAACTGATCAGATGGGATCCACCAATAAAGAAATAAAGACACAAAAAGTAGTTTCATCACAATCAGAAAAGAGCTTAATATTTAATGCAACCCAAGGCATTTAAAGGTATTCTCTTTAGAAACTTGCCATCCATTTTCCTCCATTCACTGAGATGGTGTTTATTTTGGTGAGCACAAGTGATTTCTCACATAGAGGTGGGGAAAAAAAAATTCTTCAACTGGGGAAGAAAAGAGGTGGGAGAAAAAGCCTCAGGGCATATGGCAACCTGTCAACACATGAAATGAACAGCGATACAAAATGGACGCATGGTCCTAACCCCTCCAGGCACAGATACTGCATTAGCGAGGCAGAGCCTGACTGTCACATCATGCCAGGAAGGTTGTGAAAACAAACTGGGACGAAACCTTCTGTTTGAGAGTACTCACCCTAGTTAGATTTCAGTTTTGCACCTGCTCTTTCCAGCCTTTGCTCCTAAACTACCGTCAGTACTTACCTGTGAACAGGAAAAATTTCAAACCTTCCTCATTGTTGTGCAAGGCCCTTTCTCTTTCATCCACTGCTGCTTTTGTTTCCTGGAGAGCCTGTTTTGGTGCCTGTCCTCTCCCTGTGCTCAGAGTGCTCAGCCTTCCTGCTTCCTTCACCCAGTCCTGATTGTAGGCCACATCACCTAACCTTTGCTGATTTCTAACTTGAAGCGAACAGCCTAATTTTTCCCCTATTTTTTTTTTTTTTCTTCTTACCTTACCTGAATGATTGGATATAAAATTTGCTTTTGTTGTACATAACAATTTTCCTAACAAGTCCTCATTTTCTTTACGCATAAACAATTCCCCAAAACATACAGAGAGCTTATAATATACATTAGTTAGCAAGATACTAGTGTTAAAAATCAAGAATGATGCATGTGAATAGTAAGGCCTCCTAGAATTCTGAAGCCCACCTCCCACTTCTGTGACTTTAGAGACGACCACCCTTTGTCATCTCTATGATGCTCAGAAGCGCTTATGAGCTAAAATCAATCACATCATGTTTTCTTTTGTTGGCTTCTTCAGGAAGAAGTGAATTAGAAGTGAATTCTCTTATTATAAGTTAGCAAAGTATGCTCCTACTTCGGTTGTCTCAGTTGATATGACAAAATAAACGTTTGGAAAAGCAGCCTGCATTCATATTCCCTTTGGAAGGAAAATAGTAACTAGCATATGTAAAAGTATTTTAAAAAGCTAATTAGGAAAACTTCAACACCAAAGACAAAGTTGCCATAAAAGTCAGTCAAGGAAACAGTAAATCACTGAAATGATCAAATAAAATGAGATTGAAGTTTCTGGCTGAGATTCTTACTGCTTAATGGTTTCACTGACTCCTGGTCAAAAGGGTTCCTGACAGTGCATTTTCTGGAATTTTATTCAGCCTATTCGGAAATGACATAATCAGTAGCACTTGCATCAAATCACCCAGTGCCCCTGGCAGTAATGCTCACAAGTAACAGCCCATGGGCATCACTATGCTCAGTTTTACTAGAAACCTGAGCGAAGTCAGTGGCAGCTGCCTGCAAGTGACATATTTTCCCTCAGCCACATTGTGAGGACCACTGGTCTAGCATGTCTCATTGCTCAGGAGTGCCAGTTAGTGCATTTGTTCTAACACACGTCTGCATACTTTGATCATTTATGACACAAATTGCCAGCGCAATCAGTTCTCAATGTTCACATGCCACTTTCACTATTTTACAGCATGTATTTCAGCCAAGCACAGAGCCGCTGTGTGAACTACCAAAAGAGCATAAACGTGAGTAACTGCTACAACTCTTTGCAATCCACAGATGGCGGAAAATGCAGAATGTCTTTCCCTTCTCAAACAACACATTCTTCCTTCTTCCTTATGCATACTTCTATCATTCAGCAGAGATACCCCAGGAACGTATTACATCTTAGACCTTCTAGATCTTGGAGAAATTTTACAGATACTTGAGAAGCTTCTGCAAGTGTCTTTTAAAAGAATTTTAAATCTAAGAGTTATCAGTGAAGTGCCTAACCAACTCACATCTATACATGAAGGTTATGGGTAGTAACAAGCTCACATGAACCACACAGAAAGGTAGATTAATTAAAAAAAAATCCCGTCTTTATAATACCATGACAGGTCAGTAATAACTGTTCAAAATGCACATCAAGATCTAGTTAGATTTCAAGTAATGAAAATGTGTTTGCTAAGGTCTGGGGGTTTGGTGTTTATTTAATTTTATTCAGTTTTACTGTAAATGTACCCTTTTTTAAATTCCTTGTAGTTTGTTTTTCCTGCCAGACAAATCCAATGATGCAGCTCTTTTCCATACTCCACAACGACCTTTGAAATTGAAGATAATGAAAGCTGCTTCACTATGTCCTTCTGAAGAAACACTTAGCAGTCAAAAACTGAATTAATGATTTTTCTTGTTTGTAGAGAGGTCAAAAGTGAATTGGTGAGACATAGGCTTTTTATGATAAGTCCCACTAACATCCGTAAGACAAATTGGCAAGTAGCCACTAGCTAGCTTCTACAGAGCTGTCAGACTCAAGATGTCTTCAGCGCCCTTCATAGCCCGAGTTAAAAACCCAGAGATGCCAAGGGAAGGAATCCCATGCTGTCCTTATGCCCATGCCTCCCTTTCCCAGGGGAGACCAGAAAGTGGAGCCTGCTGCTTGTGGCCTAAGCGCATACAAACCACAACAAAGAAGAGAAGAAAGCCCAGGGCTTCACTCCAGGCTAGCAGAGGTAGTTGCTTCTTAGTCGCAAGAGGACCTCTCCCTCACATGCCTAAATCTCCCGTATCACACAGAGACCCCATGAACCTAATTCAGAGCTGAAGCATGAGAGAAGACAGGTTGATGTTTCAGGAGACCTTGGATATCTGGGCCTCAGCCCAGACATTTCTGAGAACACTTAATCTGTTATGCAGAGTTCACTGGGTATAAGATAAAACTGTTTATAAACTGGAAAAAGAATTTTCCTTTTATACTTCTTATCAGGAAAAGTTTGATTGCTTTTCAGTACAGATTTAAGATGAGACTTGCTCCTGTTTTATGTCTTTGAAGGAGAGTAAGTCAGAAAATCGCTTATGATACATATTCCTCATACATTCCTGACAAATCACAAGTCATTTAGTCGAATAAGACAGGTCATAAATGCACCCTTAGAAGTATATTTTGAATTGGTCGCCTACATGAAACAGGTGTGTTGTATGTGTGTGCATATACTGAATCTGAGAGCATCTCTTGAACAACCTGTGGAAGTACCTGTGGAAGGTACTTAAAAGTGCCATATAAAGAATATATATGAAAAACAAAACAAAACAAGAAAACTTAGAAATGTAGCTTGCAGTTAAACTACTTACTGCCTGATAAGCCATTCCAAATAAAATGATGCAGACAGTCCATACAATAAAATGCTCAAAGAATCTGGACTGAATCTCTTTGCAGTTAAAATTGTGACTTACAACTTGAATGTTTTAACTCCTCTAGGATAGCTTGCTAATTACTGGAACTATCTTAAGAAAGCCTCTCTTTTTAACCCTATGTTTCCGCTTATTTTTTAGAGGAGAGAAATTTGCATGGGGCTTGCTCCTTCCAGAAGCATTCACTGAACAGCATCACTGAATGTTATGTGCCTGTTTTATTACTAATGTTGGCATTAGTGTTGATGTAATCGCACGTATACAGGGCCCTTCAGGGACTCCTAGCCACTCCACTGTATTTCCTTTAAACTGAAGCTCAAGTAAATTGTAAAATGCAGCCTAAACATTCTTCTAAAATGAAATGGCTTCACAGGCTCTTTCAGTCCTACCGAAACTCTGAGAAAAAAAAATATTTCTTCTTTGGGAGGTTATCTGACAAGTTTCATGCAGGAGAGGTGCTTATGGAATCCTGAACAAGAAGCCAGGCACGTGATATCAGCTCAGCTTTAATTGTAGCGCAAGGTCTGGAGTACTGCTGCTTACCAGTAAATAGTAGAGCATTCCCTTTACAAGGGGGTATAACCGGACAATTCATAATTCTGCGCAGGACTTAGCATGAGATCAGCTCTTTCACTTGATATTTTGTTAGTTCTGACACTGGCATACACACCACCAGGTGGCTGTCAGAATCAGTTAAGATTTTTATTTGACTGAATAGCATTTCTTGATAACAGGTACCACTATGCTGTGGGGCTATGCTGTTCCAGATACACCCTACATGAGTTAAGCTCATTACCTTCTGCTCTGTCAAATGTGGATCCATGTCTGGAGCTAAGGAATTACTTTAGCTGCTTTTTATAAAATTCTTGAGGAGAAAAAAAAACCATGAGGCATCCTCAGACTTGCCTCGACAATGACACTGCACAGAGCCTGAGGACTTTGGAGAATGGGGAAGCAAGGGCATTCTGTTCTTCCATATCCCCAGGAATTCATCACTGGTGGTGTCATATATCTTATTGTTTCAGGGACTGAAGAGATGTCCTTTCCTGAAGGACATTAGCAACTGTTGTTAATTTAACTCATGCTGACTGAAGGACAAGAGAAGTCCTCATAATATTTGGCTATAGCTTTCCTGACTATAAGCATGTTTTAGATTCTTTGCCTGTTTCATACTTACATGGCTCCAGAACCTGGGAAATTATAAATTCACAGGTCCTTTAAACACCCTTATTTTTCTAAAAAAAAAAAAAGGATATATAAGAAAAGCCCCACATTACTTAATATGATTGTACAAACAAAATTACAAAATTCCACACCTAATTGCATACAACAGAATGAGAAATGTTTGCAATTGTTAACCTGGACATTCTTGGAAAGAACTGTGTGAAGAGTGTAAAGGACAGTGATGAAAGTGTATGTCTTTCACTCTGATTATATTTTTTGAGGGAAAGTAGTACCCTCATTCTGTGAAGAAGTACTAAGTTTTCTAAGGTAAATACTTGCAACAGCTGTGTTCAGAACAGGAACTACTACCAGAGAAAATGTATGCAGCCTTTGCAGAACGTAATATGACACAACAGTGTGACGATGTCTGGAAAAAGACCTGTTCTTAGCTTGTCTGCTTGGCCCAGAACATCTCTTTAGGAGGATGCAAAACATTGCCTATGAATGTTGGAGAAGCATATGCTGTAACAGTCGTCTTCACTTCCCAAAAATTTTTTTTGGGAAAAAAGGCCATTCTCATAGGGATCTGAGACTTCAGACGAACCCCCTCCTACTGTAATTTAATAGCTTCATGGAATGGGTAGGTTAAGCCTGACCAAGTGGAATCTGCATTTCCAACATGCGGTTCAGTCATGCTTCCCCATTAACGGAAGACACCTTTTTATTAGATTCCTCAGCCCCCGTCAACCAGCCAGCCAGGGAGTCCCTGCCACTTGGCCAGCCAAGGAGTCACTTAAATAATCCCTATTTGCCAATAACACGTGTGTTCAAGAACTTATCTACTACAGTTAGTGACTGCTGATCACCATGCCCCAGTCAGCTACCAGAACGGCGGAGCAATGGTTCACTATGAGGGTACGGCACTCAAAGCATTCAGTGTGGATGCTTTATGCCACCAGAACCCCAGCACTTCACCATGGTGTCCCCCTGTCACAGGGGGTGGCAGTAGCAGGGCTCTCAGAGCCCTCTGCTCCCCACCAGCATCCCCCCAACTCTCACATTTTACTAGCTATGGGATTGCGGTGAGCTTGACAGAAGAGGAGAATGAGTTCTCTCCTACATAAAGCCTGCACAGGAACAAGTCAGCACTGCAGGAGTGCTGAGCTTGATTCTGAAATGAGGAAAATTTGAAAACATTTCCTTAACTTAAATGTTTGCAGTTACGCTTGACATCCTATTCATATAACAGCAGTTATACATACCAATATTAATGAAATGTTGGTACACATCTGAAGAGAAGGGGCTTTAAGCTTATTTCTCAGATTTGAAGCATGCCTATTACTCCTCCAGGACTTTCCATAAAGTCTACTACATGGATGTTATAACTTCTTTTGCAGCCTTAGTAAGCCTATTCTTCAGATGAGTCCCTGTTTTATCTTTCAAGAATGTCTGTTACCTGGTTTGCAGAGACACAGTTTTCTTGACCAGAGAATCATCTGTGCAAATGGAGAAGAAACAGCAATGCTGACCTATAATGACACAAATTTGTAACATGATCATTTGGGAATGATGTGTGCACACTCTCTCTTTGCAGGAAACTGAGAATGCAGATGTTAAAAGGAAGAAGGAGCTTCCATGAAAACGGAGACTAGAGCGA
Organism: Alectura lathami; assembly: GCA_013399715.1. Taxonomy (NCBI): domain Eukaryota; kingdom Metazoa; phylum Chordata; class Aves; order Galliformes; family Megapodiidae; genus Alectura; species Alectura lathami. Next base: position 6,278 of record VXAV01002288.1, on the reverse strand, counting down.
GGAGCATGCTCTGCGAAACACCTGGCAGCACAGCACTCACCTTGGTATCCCCTACTTTAGTTTAGATAAGGGGCCAGCTGGATTCAGACAGGAGAGGAGTTTTCTTCCCAGCACAGAGACTTAAATAGTAGGGCCTGCTTGCTCTCACTGTATTAACAAACATTTTTTCTTTCTTTTTTTAAGGCTGAAGGAGAGGAGGGAAGATATTGCCGACACCACACCATAACAACAGAAGAAGAAAAACTGGAGGGAAGGGAGGAGACCAGGGCTCACTAACAGCACTCACCTTTGACCAAAATCATTTGTGTGCCTCAGCCTGAGCTGAGGGGCTCTGGGGCATCAGAGCTTTGTCTTTTCAGTTAGAAAGAAAGCACAATCTTTCCCCAAATCAAGTGCTCTGCTGAAAACTCTGCAGGGGGATTTCTAATTTTCCCTCCCCCTTGGAAAGGTGGCCAGTCCCCAGGAAGGTTTGTGACAGAAAAAAAACCCCAGGCACACACCAGGTCAGACTAGGAGTATATAAATGTATCAGTTTTTAACAGGAGCCAGCTACCTTTAAGCAATGAATTAAGGTCAGCTAAGTGAGCTGGAGTGGCTTCACTCTCAATTAAAAGTTCTGTTTTGTTGACGTGAATCTGACTGCTCCTCCTGCCAAGTGGCCAGGCAAATTCGGAAGCAACCCTTCTACCTGTCCCACCGTGTGCTGAGTAGCTACTGCCAGCTGCAGCATGGTGGAGCACCATTCCCGCACAGCAGGCACCTGGCCTGTAGCGGCCAGAAGCTGTTCTTGCATCCAAGACATTTGAAAAGCCAAACACCTGGACGTTGTGAGGAAGGAGGACAGTGAAGAAAGCATCACGGACACTTAAGAGGCAGATATGGAAGCAAGTTGGCAACACCGGTACTGAACAGGCAGCACTTGCTGGAGGAAGGGTTGCTGATAAATAACAATTGACTGTTGTTTTTTTTTTTTTGGTTGACCAACATCTTGGTTGCCAGCAAATAAGCTGTAATGTACAATGACTGCTGTCCTAACAAACTGCAGGTGGACCGGGGTTGCGGCGATGCCTTTACAAATTATCATCTGCTAGATCAAAGTGCACAGAGAAGAACTGCAGGTGTGCTGCGTTAATACCTACATCTATCTTTCAAGTCATCTAATAATCAAATCTAATGTGGTGTCCATATCTGCATGGTCTCTTGGACCCCAAACACTTTCATGAAACTTAATGCATCACATATTGGCAGTATTCACATGCTAGATACACAATGCTCATATTTTCTTCCTAATACTCATGTCATCTCTGGGAAGAGAATACGTAAGATGGTATTGTGTGTGCACGCAAATGAACAATGTACAGGCTCAGTGATCTTGGGAAAACTGAGGTTTTGTTTTGTCCTCTTTTTGCCCTAAGAATGCAAATATCTAGTCTAAATGTGGTTTCATATTCATTGGTGGAGGCTTGACTAGGCTTATGCCATGTTCTAAGTTACCTGGCTTTGACAGCTTATTCTTACTGTTTATAGTCATCTAGGCACTTCCAAACCTCAAAGCATTTATCCCCCAAACAATCCAAGTGAAATACAAAACTGTCAGTTATAATCCTCATTTTATATGATGTGGAACAGAGATAAAGGCAAACAGTCACGCCTTCCACCAGGAAAGAACCTACAGCAAAGGAGAGGAGACTAAACCTATCCGCCCCGAACCAGTCCTATGCTTTCAAACCATCTCCCTCTCTTTGTGGACGTCATTGCATCAGCTCCAGAACAGAAGGCAAATGGCACTCTGTGTGTCTGTGTGACTGAGGGCCTAGGTTCTCTATTAATTTCATTCATTTGTATCTTAGCAATTTACCACAAGTCAGACGAACCCCCAGTGTTTTTGTGCACACTCTCAGCAAACATGAGCTAATGCTTAATCCTTTTTCGTTGGAGGTTAAAAGATCACGTATTGTTTGGATCAGCAGTAAGCTGAAGGTATGCACGCAGACAGTTGGTGGGACCACAGCAATGCAGTAATTTGTGGAGCTGTCATAATTTGTTTGGGAGTCAGAGCTGAGGGAAAGTGAACACAGAAGTGTTAGACTGATGCATTTTCAGTGTCATCTGAATATGGTAATGCACTATTTGCTTTTGGAAAAGTTGGCTTTCTTGCATGTTCCTATGCCCTAAAAATGTTTTGGGCTCTTTTAGTTTTCTTAACAGGCAACTTACTGTCTGCTTCAAAGATGAAAAAGGAAAAAAGAAGGTTATAGAATAAAAATGGAGTCAGAATAAATCCACAGTATTTTCAAAGGTGGGAGGGGACCATAGGCTCAGAGGCTGAGATGGTTCACTGCCTTAAACCTCTGCACCATCAGGCAGCCTTGCACTGCACCCAGCCACGGCAGGCACAGCTCTGTGATGGCACATCGCACATTGTAGCTCAGGGGGAAGCTCGCCGGGACCATCCCTGAGCACAGCAGCCAGGATGCTGGTGCCCACCCCAGGGGCCATGCTGCTCCCCAGGTAGCAAGCTGCAGCTTCCCACTATGGAGTGCGGCCAGTGAGCTGCTCACGGCTGCAGCAGCAGATGTTTCTGCTTTTGAGGGGCCAAGGGAAACTTTATAAGGCTTTTCCTCCGTTTCAGGGAGGGATGCCAAAGGAGTCAAGAAAGAGGAAATGTATAACGTTACTCACATCTCAAAACCAGGAGGGAAATGCTATGTTTGGATTGGTTGAAAGCATGTACCGGGCCAAACCCTGTCACTTGAAAAAATGGGAATTGCACCTGTGCAACTCAAACACCCCTGTCTGCAAAAAGGGGGAAAAGCTTCTCTGTTTCAAAAGACAACATATAATTATTCAAAAACTTCTTCAGACAAGGATATAATAGCAATTAAAAAAAAAATCTGAAATGGAACGAGGGACATTTTTCTGCGCACATCTGGCACTTTATCTTATCACAGTGGGATAATAGTGTCTTAGTCGTCTTCAAAACAGATGCAGTCTATGCTTCTTAGTCAGCCAATTCTTTGTTTAAATTAGACTTTAAAATGAACTTTTGGAAGCTTGTTATCAGTACAAATTTCACTTAGTTTTTGAAAATCAAATTATGTTAAAGTAAAAAAAAAAAATCCTGAGAGAAGGAGAAACATTTTATCTTTTGAATTTGCTGTTTGCAGTTTGTGCTGCTTTGATGATTTTTTTTTTTTTTTGTGTGTGAGTATGGAAATAACTATTTCCTTTTAGAAGCTAGAATAATCACCATTTTTAAATATTGAACTTGTGAAGATTGCAAACAGTTCGTACATTCATGCTTTTTCAGGAACCCTGCTTGTAGACCTCTCCAGGGCTAACTTAGTAGAGACATATTCATCTGAGAAATCTCAGCGAGCAATGGAACTGTTCGATTTGAGATTAACTACTACAAGTATCCTGAGAATAATACCTGAAGACAAAAACCTGAACACATGTGTTACACCCTTGACCTACATGATGTTTTTCTTTTTGTGGCTGTAAATGGATGCGTCAATAGGACACTTAGTCCCTGTTCACAGTAACCTTAAATACGAGCATGGTGAGATTAAAGTATTCCACTTTTCCTTATTAAACTCACAGCATGAAAGACATTTTTTTTTTTGCTCCATATCCCCTCACTCTTATTCACTTATTTCTTCACCTGCCCAGAGCCTTCTCTAATCAGCAAGTACTTGGTACCCACTTGTATTATCTGTTCTCACAGCTCCATATCTATCGCTAACATGCTCTGTCAAGATTTTTGTTCCTCAGGAGCTAGCTCCCTAACTACTTGTCCTAAATCTCTTTCTTCCCACTGGATTTCCCAACTCTTCAGCTCTTTTATCCTCCCTTGCCCCTTTTCATTATCATAATTTATGCTACTCTAATTAGTAGTTGTCCAAGGAACAACATCCTGTCAGATAGCTAATGAACCCAGGAATTGTGTTCCCTGTGAAGAAGAGAAAGTTCTGCCTCTTTCAAAGACAGACCATTTCTAGTAGCCTTATGGCATCCTCCAAAGATGCATGGAAAGGTTTGCTGTCTTTAGCAAATGCAGTTTTACCTTCGGCAACAGCAGACTGAGAGCACATGGTACACCACAATCAGTTAGCTCTGCAGAACAACCAGTACCAGACACCATAACATCATGTAAGATGTTAACTGCACAGAACTGCAAATTGCGCAAATTAAACCAAGCCACCGAACCTGTATATAAAAAAAAAAAGAATGGAACACAATCTGCACTTTTCCTGGAATCTCACAGTAAATTTAAACCATGAGATCAGTGGTCTCCTGTGAGCATGAACCCTCTCAAACTACTGGTCCTGTAAATCTCTGAGAACTGGAAGACATTCAGTGTTCTGCAAAGCCCTGGTGATGTAAGCCTGGAGTGCTTCACAGCACTCCAGCAGCAGGGTGGATGTTAGAACAGGTTGCTACACACATAACTAGTCACAAATTCATGGAAATAAGATCATGAAGGCAGGTAGGCAAAGCAGGTTTTGGTACAATACAAAGTAAAGTATTAACCTTACATCTTAGAGTTAAAACTGAGTTAAAAGGAAGCAAACTCCAATCTTGTGAACTTACACAACTGCTCACTTCAGGGACAAATTTCAAGAGAATGATCAGTCAACTATTTCAAGAACCAGCTTTTTCTCATTTTATACTTCAATACATGCAATCTCTACAGCATTGGGGAAGGTACCAAACCACAGCAGTGGAATCAGACAGTATCCCTAGGGAAGCCAAATTGCTTTATTTTACCAGATTGTCTCTTTATCTTGAGTTAATTCATAATTAATGCTTTTTATTTTTTATTTGTTTTTTTATCAAGTTTGCTCTTCAGGTTAAATTGCATACACTGGATTCATCTGTACTCTGTGTATTGTTCTTAAACTGTTTGTTACCTTCTTATCCTGCTACTTTGAGGGCTTGCCAGTTAGGAATAAGAGTCTGTCCAAATTTACATGCTTTGTTTCTGATCCAAGATTGAATTATCATTTGTTAACAGGATGGAAGTCAAGGGTTATAAGACACCAAGGGAAAGGCTTCTTTCAGGTGTTTCTTTGGTTATATGTATTTGCACAGTCTGTGACATTCATTCTCATTAACAAGAGCTATGCCTTCCATTAACAGTAATAAAAATATTAATGGTCAGAGATTATAGATCATCCAGCTATTTGTAGTTTTTTAATTTGAATAAACACAAACAACAACTTATGAAAATATTTGCTGAGAATCTGTGATTATGTATGAAGTTTTATAAGATTTACTGTTCTGATAACTTGGGAACAACCCTAAAAAGTCTCAATCAGAGATGCCATCAATAATTCACAAGGTTTGCTGTTCTATAGGAATTCACTGTTCAGAAAATATTGGTACAGTTAGGTGCAGAAACCCACGATGCAAGGAAAAGTAGCGGGCAGTTTCAGAAGTGCATACATGTCTGAAAGGGAAGAACAAAGGTCTGGGGCAATGAAAACCTGTGCATTTCAATGCACAAGGGTAGTTTTTATGTTTGTGGCAACAAAAGAGCATTATTGTTATGGAACCTTATCAGTCTCACCAAAACATCTGGCCACATTTCTCCATCTGGACTGTTTCTCCCTTTCATTTTTTATTTTCCTTTGCTCATCTTGGGCCTGGTGAAGCTTACGTAAGCTACGGTAATGAAAGACAGTGGAAAGTGTTTGATGGTTTGGGGCACAGCCAAGAGAACATTGTGCAAGCTGCTCCACACTCACCCCCAAGTGCCTGGAGTCTCCATCAAAAGAGAAGATCCTCCCATGAGACAGAAAGTAATTCAATCTTATTTTTAGGGTTGGCTCAAGTCTTCTTACCAAAGGCTACAAGTCCATCTGTAATGTACACATCATGTCCTTAATTGAATGAACTGAAACGATCTAATTCATAGCCCCAGAAACATCATCTGCAGCTTTAGCTCTCACTTGGGGCTTTGTATTCGTCTATCTTTGGACTTCTTTCTAGCAATGTTTTGCGGAGCAGAACTGACAAACATCATTTCAAAAAAAAAACAGGGCTTTCTCTACCAATTGTCCACTTATTTTGACATAATAAATCCTTTTAGTTCTACTCCATTTAGGACTTTCCATGAGTGCTGTTTGAAATTTTGTTGAGTTTTTACCTTCAGTCTTATTTTTAATTCTTAACTTCATCCAGCAACTAAATAAACCTATTTTGCACATGCTGTGTGATGCTGAGACTAATTAATGAAGGTTTAAAAACAAACCAAAACCAAAAAAAAAAAAAAA
>VXAV01002285.1:115749-129706 GCA_013399715.1 Alectura lathami | reverse complement strand
TTTTTTTTTTTTTTTTTTCACTTAGAAAGATCTCCCTTCAACGCTTCAATATAGTGATGTTTTGTTTAGTCTAATGTAGGTTTTTGTTAGTATCTAGTCTAAAAATGAATCTAATTAACAGATGAACTTAGGAAATCCCTACTGTAATTTAGCAACTAAATGAATGGGAGATATCAGTATATGACAAGCAACTTCCACTTAAGGCTAATGTAACTATTACCTCATTAGAAGTGCAACTTTACACTCTTCAAATAAAAGCTTTATTGAATTTAAGATATGTATTTGACAAAGGACTAGCTGCACTTACATGAAATCTGCTTTGTGAAATGATGCTGCCTTTATTGATACTGACTACCTTTATAAATGTTTATCTTAATTATGTTTTAGTGTGATTAAAAAAGATTGCAGATACTCTGCCATTTCTGTAAAGTGAGCTGTTGGAGCTTTTTTTTGTTAAAGGTGGGGGCAGGGTACAAAGAATAGTCCAGCTCCGGAGAGGAGGCCCCTCACTGGCCATATGAATCCACTTACATGTAAATTGCTTGTCTCTATGAATTAAGGTGAAGGTTATGAAAGAACTGCATTTCTGTGTTTATTGTAGGATTTTTGACAGTCTCTTTCCTCTTTCAAGTAAATTTGGCTTAAGTCCACAGTCAGTACAGTTTTAAGTAAACTCCTCTTTTGTTACATTAACAAGGTTATAACATCACTGAGGCAGATTTCCAGCTGCATGGATTGAGGCCTAAGCATGCAGACTGAGGGGATAATTAAAACCTTAGGGTGGGTGAGTTAAACTACCAAGTAAAATTGGATAAAAGGCTAATTGTCCATAGCAACATAATACATGTTTCTAAATACCTGTGAAATAAAGATAAATATTTGTGGTCTTTTAATTCCTTTGTGAATGCTCAGATTCAGATTATATATTAGAGCATGACAAAAATCAACAATGAGTAAATAGAAACCCAAGGAATTCTTAAACTTCCCTTGTATTGTGGTATTTTAGGTATTAATTGAAAAACAAAATACTTTTGAAGACTTTGGTGATTTTCCAGCTCTTCTAACAGACCAGGAAGCATTTTTGTGTACCGTTCCTACATTGTGATACAGTATGTCAGAATGGAGTGGTCAGTGCTTTGTCAAAATTTGTCATATCTCTTTTTCTTTCCTCCTTTTTTTCATTATTAAGAGTAGAGTTGCATACCTTTGGTGACCTTCAAGAAGATGACATAGAGTCAGGCAAGATGATACATTACCGCAAAGTTAAAAAAACAAAACGGGTTGTAATGGCAGCTTGTACTGAACTAAATGAATTGTGAAGGCCCATTTGTTATTCATTAGGAGAAGCAGAGCAGATTACTGTTCAGCCTTCATAGGGAGCCTTTAAACTTAAGGTCATTTTACACTAGTACCCTTGTGGCATGGACAGCATTTAATACATTTTTAACAGCTTTTACATTTCCATGGTTTGCAGCAGTGCTGGTTGAATCATTTCTGTAATGAAGGTGTTTTAAAGTAGTTTAGAGTTACTTTGGGGGAAAAAACAGGAAAAAAAAGAAATAATTGGGTTGATGAAGTGACTTTATATACTAAAGAGCTAAGCATGCAGAACGTACTGCTATAAAGTAATGCATGCTGATTCCCACTGCTAGAGAAGTGCATCCCTTGGGAACTGTGCTTTTTTCTTTCTTTCTTTCTTTCTTTCTTTATTTTTAAACTTAACTATAACTATAGTAGTTTTTCACAGTGTTCATTCCTTTGGGGAAGGCAGGTCTGAGGACAGAAATTTAAGAATATTTTGTGTAAGCTATTTCTCTTGAGTTGCTCGGGAGTCTGATGGAGAGCACTCAGCATTTTGGCATGTTTTTGGGAAGTATGCATGCTGACTGTCTGTTATAACCGTTGACGTGGGCATCTAAGGAACCCAACGTAAAATGAACGCGGAGTGGAGGGGTAGAGCTTTGCTAATCAGATTAAATGTTGATCATTTACCTCTCAAATGGTTCAGTGGTGCTGTGGAAAGTCAAAGCAGAAAGGTAGGTACCAATATAAAGCAATCTGAGAACAATTTGTTCGAAAGTATTGAACAAATCTATAGTTCTATTAGCATAAAGAATAATTTATAACTCTGAAGAAAAGTATAATAACCCCATTTAAAGGAGGTAGTCATTTCACAAGCTGACGTTTTATTACAGGCTACAGTCTTTCCATTGCTACCTTTTAGATTGTTGTGGGCTTAGCTGTCAAAATCCATATTACAGTGACTTAATTTTTGTTCAAAAAAGTATTAGAACACAAATGATGCACTATGTTTCAAAATTTGTTTAAAAATAAACTTAATTAATATAATGCTAATTTAAATGGTACTTCTCCCAGCAGCCAGCCCACCCCTAATTTCCTTTTTCTTATTTAGGAGATTAACAGCACTCATTGTATACTTCATTGCAGATGGCATTCACTAGATTTTTCTATTGATTTTACTGTTTTGTGAGGATAATGTGTATTTTAAACCAGAAAGCTATGAATCTTTAGAAAGCAGCAAGCTTTAAACAACATTATAAATGCAAGAATTATTGTTTATATTTAATTTTATGAAGTAGAATCTAAAGACTGTGTGAACTCTAAAATCTTACTGCTGTTTGGATTATGTTATTTCAATAAAGTTAGATTCATTCACTGTAAGTTTTAAATGTTCACTTGCACCAGTATTACTGATTTTTCCCTCAGTAGAAATATTTGTCTTCTTTCATGTTTGCACCAGCTTCCTTCATATGATCATTTCTGGTTTGTGAATTAAAGTTGTTTTAATGAAAACTCTTTTAATTTACCTAAGTTTTTAAAAGTTCTTCATAGATATGAAAATGTAGACGATGTATATCCATAACATATTTCAACAGTGGTTTTGTTTGGTCAGGAAATGAGCCTCATTGCTTTTTCTATTTTAGATTTCTGAATATGTCGTTGAGGGATTGTTATCATCCCACGTCAAAGCAATAACCTAAGAAAAGCATAGTGCCACTGCATTCATTTGTAAAACTCACTAATGAGAACGTAAAAAAATTTCTGTGAAGGCCATGCACACTTACCATAGGAATTCTGAACAGGGGTGTAGTATAAGTTTTTTTTTTTTTTTTTCCTCAAGCTAAATACATATAATTAATGATAACCATATTTCATTGCTGACAGTAGCGTTTTGCTTTTAATTTACCTTACAATTTCATTTTCGTGCTTGTAACTTACTTGTCATAAGTGTAAAATAATAATAAAAAAACTCTAATAAGGGGAGTGTTCTAATACTGGGGCTACCTTTGTTATAAAATCAGATTAAGTAATGAAGACACTCTGCTGGCCCTTTAACACAGAGCCACCTCCAGTGTTAAGATCATACTCTCCCCAGTTTTAAAGCTACTTCTACTTCAGTACTGAGTCCAACACCTTTTGGGCTGGCATAGCTTAAACATCTTATTACCGTTTTCAGACAGATTTTGTAGCAACTGTGATGAATAAAATACAGGGTAGTCAGAACAGTTCCTCTGTGCCTCTAGAATGTTCCTTGCCTTGTGTGAAGGTAGGAGTCTCCCTGTGACAGTTTGCCAATTGAGGCTTTCTTGGAATAATTTCAGATGTTTGATGTGCCGTTGGAAAGTCACGTTTGATTCAGGCAACAGCTTTAGAGTTCAAAGTGGTTAAGAAAAAAATCTGTTTAATATAGTAATGAAAAGTTATTATTACAAAACTCTTCTGAATATTAGTATTGTTTGGAGTGCTTAGACACTGCATATCCCACTTACGCAATTGTTACATCTCTGGAGCCACAGAACAGAAAGATTACTTCAGCATCTTCAAATACCTGGATTTTCTCCTTTTAATAATGCTTGGACTGCAGTCTCTGTAGGGCAGAAGATTAAGATGCTTCTTCAAAGAGAAGGATCTATGTTTCTGGAAAAATGGCTCAGTTTGCTGTGATACAAAAGAGAGACTGTGTGACAAGCTTTGTGAGAAACCACTGATGGTTAGAGCTTTGCACTGGGCCTGCCTCTGTCCAGGCTAGACGAATCTGTCCAGGCTAGACGAATCTAAATGCTCAAATTTCTGTATAGTTAACCAAATTTGACTAGGTATTAAGCATTACAGAGAATAAATTAGAAATATTATTGAAAGGATGAATAAATGGTAATCCATGGAGAAAATGTTGCAGTGGTTATGTTCTTTTGTGTCATTCTGGTCTCACAAATCAAGCAGGAGGTTTCTTTAAAGAGGGTGTAAGTAAAATAGCCTGATTTGGAGAATCTTGTATTGTTGTAAACCTGGCAAAACTATAAGAGCAAGAAAGTTTTCTCCAGTAATATTCCTTCAGATCGTTAACCCTCAGAGCAATAAGAACATTGACAGGGTAAATGAACACTGAGATGCCACCAGAAAAAAAGTCTAACATTTAGACAAGGCATCTTGCCTCACTAAGGAAAGAACTGATTTCTGTACCCAGTGGTTCCTTTGGACGTTGGCCATTCTGATTGGAGCACCAGTGAATAATCAGTTTCTTAGGTGGAAAAGACAGCGATGTTTGTCCACATAAGAACTTCTAAACTGAAATTCCTCTAAAAGCAAATGTAAATGCAAGCAGAATTTACTCCTGAAGTGATCTAATCCCAACCCTGCTACCTCCCCTCTTACTAAACCAGGTGAACCACAAAGCAGGCATGTTGGAGTCTCATAAGGGCTGGCCATGGGTAATACACAGTGTATTAGCAGTCTTTTGTTTGTGCAGGCAAGAGTTTACAGCAGCTCAAGCACTGCTGCAGAAGAAGAGCAGATTCCAGATTCCTATTTGCCAGATATGTGGGCTGCTCGAGAAGATTCCGCTGGTTTCCTGAATGAATGTTTCAGTAGTGGGGCAGACTCAGAGCTTGAGTGAGCTGTGCAGTAATATACTAGATATTCCTTCTGAAATGGCAATGAAATACATTTGTAGGCAGATGTTTGTAACAGTCCAAGGTCAATTGCCTAAGGTCCACATCTAGAAAATGGCATAAGGAGATCACATGCCTTATACTTTTGGAATTAAGATACAGAAGAGGGACAAGCTTTGGCAAAGCAGTGTTCTCCATTTGAGAGCACAGTATGTGTTGTAGTCAGATGAATTGCCTGTGGAATTTTAAGGCAATGTAGGATATAAGCTGTATTCCATTCAGAGATTTTGTCAAAATGCCTGCCTCTCTTGGAGGCACAGCTAGGACAGTGTGAGGTAACCAAACCATGTTTTCTTAAGGAAAATAATAGATGGTACCAATTGTGGTTAGTAATCATCATGTCAGTGACATGTGGTGAATAAACATGTGGTCAATAACTATGAACTTAAAATTTTTAATCTCAGAAATCTTTATGTCCCCACTAGTGGAAATGAATGATTGAACCTTCAAGATCTTTTGAGAGAACAGAACAAGCTGACAGATTTCAGTGGAAAAAAACTTCTGGCTAAATGAAGTGAGCTGCAAGGAGCAATAGTCATGTCACAGTTGGGCAGAGACAGATGTGCGGATGAATAACCAAAATTAATAGCAGGCATCCTTAAAGGGCTGGTTAATCTGCCAGTAGAGAGTCTGTCTCTTCTCTACCCACTAGTACATCAGCTCATAAAAAATACAAATGAGCCCAATAGCAGCAAGAGCCTTAAGATCTGCTTCCTCATTAGTGAAACTTCAGAGAAGCATTTCCTTTGGCTCCGTATCTTTTTCTACCTTTTAAGAAGTTGTTAATTTGAATGTGTAGACTGAGTTCTTGGCAGAGAAGTGGGGAGGGGGACAGAGAGAAAAGGAGTGGAATGAATACAGAGTAGGAAGAGTCTTTCTTGGCTTACTTTAGCAAACTTGTTATTTAAATATTTTAATGGAGAAAATATATTCAAGTATTTAATAAGTGTTTTTCTATTGTAGAGAAGAATTGTCTCGTGTGGTTTACAGTTTATTCACTTTGTAGCCCATCAGGAGCAGCAGTGATAATAGATTGTTTTTGCTCAAATAGGGCCAGTCTGAGGAAAAATGATCCAAAGATGGGCTTTCCTGCCAGTAAGGGAAAAGTTAATGCACCGTGTGTTCTGTGAGTAATGTTGAAGGATAAAAGAGTTTGCAAATTTGAGGTGGGGAAAATGCCATTTTCAGAGTAGAGAATGTCAAGACAGCATGGAGTGAGCGGAGGGAAAAAATAAAAGGAAGTTCAGCCTTTAGAAAAATTTAGTTTCATTTAGTTGTGGAAGATCCAAAATGAGTGAAATGGACAACAGGAAAGGAAAGAAGAGGTCAGTGGTCAAGAGGTACACTAGGGGTTGTTCAATTGTGGTGATAACTTGAACTGATAATGTTCATCAGGGCAATGAGGGGGTGGATTTCAGTCCTCGAAAGAGTTCAGCACTCTAGCACTGCACGAGCAGAGGATGTAAACAACTTCATTCCCTCTGTCTTCCTTCTGAAATTGCCCAGAAAAAGCTAGGAGTTTGCTTCAAGCACTCTCTCACAGTTTATCTTCTCTTTGACCTTCTGTTTGGGTATGCTGCCTAATGTATAGCAATTACTTCAAAGGCATTAGTAGCCATCTTTTGGGAGCAAGTTACATGACTGCTTCTTCTTTCTTTTATTGGAATAAAAATTATTCCATGCAAAATGATTTAAAAAAAAAAAAAAAACAGAATTTTAAATCAAGCTGTACATTTGTTTGGTGTTCAGAAGTATATGCTTGGCTCTTTCCCTAATACTGCATAATAGATGTAATCTTCATTATTTCTGAGTCATCAGACTGCTACACTATTGTTCAAATTGATTTGGATGCTTCTTTCCTCTTCCCTCATAAGAAGTAATCAAACAACTTGTTCCCATATATCTTCTAATAACCTATTCTGTGCCTATCAGCAGCTCTTACAAGCATTCATGTTTCTTTTCCAAGGTGATATACTCTGCCCCTTCACAAGTTCTTTGGCTAAATATTTATCCACACTCATGTTTAAAGAAAGAGCCTCTGCATGAAAGATCCAGATAACAATAGTAACAGAGAGCAACAATGAACTTTTCAAGGTATTACAGTGATGTACTCTCTTATTAACCTGTATGCTTCCCCTCAGAATTTTGTTCATGAAGTTTTGCAAAGTCGTTGTCAATTTGTCTATCTCTCTGCGTGTATCTGCATCTATAAGACATACACATAGAGTTCATATTAGTTGGTGACATGAAAGGTCCTTTAATCCCATTTCTGCTGCCTCATAGGTTCAGGAATTGCTGCTTTTAAAAACAGTTATTAACCTGATGGAGTCAGGAAAATCACGTACTTCTAAAATCAAAGGTTTTCCTTGTCAGTAATATTATCCATTAGAAGTATTATTCATCAATCTAAATTTATTCTCAGGCTATATTTAAGCACTTCCTATAGGTCTATAATTACCAGTTGACAGAGCTATTCCACACAGATAGCGTGTCAAGAGATTCTGAGCATTTCTTCCCTCTAGGGAACCTCAGAGACTATGAAATGTATTAGCTGTTTAGAGCAAAAGTAGTTGTATAATTTCACGAACATTAACAGCATGTGTAGAATTACTGAAGTTGTTCCTATTTAAGGGATAAAAGTATTTGTGTTTCCTTACCGGCCTTCTCACAACAAATTTGCTAGCTGACAGTTTCATAAAGAGTTTTTTTGTGCTTGACACAGTGGGGATGGCCTGTACTTTCTCATTCATCTGCCGTATTTGCATAACCTTGCAGAGCTAATGGCTGCCATTCTGACAAATTAAACTGGTTTCCGATGTCTTTAATGGATTAAGTCCTCTTGGACAAGTTATACTTTATTTTAATCTGCGAATAGTGTTTGCTGAGCGATGTAAATAATACATTCATTTTATTCCATTGACATTTGCCTTGCATGCTAAAAAACATGTATATGACAAATATAGAATGAACGGCTTTTGTACCTATATAAATTCAGGATACATAGGTCATCAATGTTTAACAGAAGAAAAAAATAAAATACATTACACTTTAGTTGCTGCCAAATATTTAAGACAATTTTATTGTGAGAATAGTTTTGCTATTTAAGTTTTTAATTGCCTTGAGGCAGAGCTTTACGCAGTTCCTGATTTCTCTCATGATTTTTTTAATTCTGTAATTTACATGTAGCATACCTCAAGTGTAGAGGCATTATGTATGAATTATCTGACAGCTGCAATAATATATTGGAGTAGTAAATATGTGTTAATAGAGGCAAAATATCTTAATTGAAAATGTGTTTTAATATTATAAATACCTGGAAATGCCATGACTTGAAACTAAGGTTGTGTTTATAAACATTAATCAATGGGAACGGAAGACCATTGTATCTGAGGCAACATCACCTACCTATTTACAAAGTAGTAATTTGATAATTCTTAAATGAACAATAATTACGGGTTCTTCAAGCATTCTGGTGTGGTAGAGAGTTACTGCTTCTGCAGCTTTTACCCTTAACAGATAAATGAGGTATAAAGCTACTGCCTTGTATGCAAATGAAACTTTTAACAAAATTTCTTTTCTCAATATGAGAAGTAGGTGGTACATTTGCTTTGTGCCACATCACGCTGTAGACTTTCAGATTCCTGAAATTGATATTGCTGGGAGGTTTAAGCTGCATTCAGTCCTAGCACCAAACTGACCGAATATGGCGCCTGATGTGCCAAAAGCAAGCCTAAGTGTGATAGGATCAGTGCAAGTATCTATGTCAGTGGAACAACCACTGACAGAGCTCACGTGGAGCCTGTGGCTCCACCAGGCGGACTACAGCGTGTGGGGTGTGCTGCTTGTGCATTTCCCAGAGAGCCCCTAATGCACCTAGGGTTTGGGGGCGCAAATATGCGTCTCTGATCATCTCATTGGCATTCATTTAAATAAATGAGACTTTTAACTGTGTGAAGTAATACGTACCGTATGTCATGCTTGGGTTAGAACTGCTTTGTAAATGAAACGTATTTAGCCACACAGTATAGCTAAGTGGGAAGGAATTGAATTGTTCCTGGCTACCAGACCTTTATTCAATTCAGTAGACCACACAAACACTGCGCTGTGATTTTTTTTTTTTTTTGGTAATATGTCAGATCTCTGGCAGTGTTCCTAAATTCTGTATATTTTGTGTGCACAGGCTTATAAGCTAACTCTTCTTTGTAAGCAAATCTAAAAATTCTGTTTCTTCCAAATAAGTCCTAGGCACGAGATCTCTCTATGGACTGCAGAGTAAAACAATGCTATTTATGTGATATGACATAACAACAAAATATTAAACAGGAGCTTAATTCTCCCCATCCTACTCTGGACCATGACAGTGGGCCTCCTGCTGGGAAATACAATGATCTGTTATTAAAATGACAGCCCCACCTAGAGAGACAACAGCTCAATTCAGAGAGCCAAAAGCGCCTCCACTGCCACCACCAGCAATTGAGATCAGCTGGTGCACTAGCACAAGCCCTTGATTTAAACATCTGGTGGCAGGGCTTTCTCAGTGGAGGTCCGCTGACTGTGGAATTCTCTTACACAGACACATACATGATTTAACAAAGCCAAAGTTTCTTTATCCTCAGGGTACAGAGTAAGGCTATTTCCTTTCCCAGGCAGAAGTGTTTGCTGATGGTTCCACTGGCATCCAGTACTGTGTTAAGAAAACTGTCCTTGAGGGATATAGCCAGTTATGCCAGAGGATGAGCGGCTCCACAGTAATAACTAGTGCTCTTCATCAGCTCTCTGTAACTGGTAGAGCCCTTGAGGGACAGCAGTGACAGAAGCATATCGTGTTTTTCCAGGAGAATCTATCATTTTTGCACATAATCTTACAGTTTCAGAGAGGTGCACGCAGCTGGGGATTAGGAAGTGAGAATGTGTATGCTCTGCTATTCTCCATCGTAGATTCTATGTTCAGCTGCTCTGTTTCCCACGGTGCTTCTTTAATCAATCTCCTGAAAATGAAAAAGCTTCATTTTTTCGTATTGTAGGGATAATTCTGGAATGCTTTTTCCGTGTTTTATCACACCTATAAAATACAACTGTATTCGAAGAAAGCATTTTAGAAACACTTGCTGTAAATAAAATAATTAACCTACTAGAAGCAGTCAGGTTTCAGTGGCAAAAAGAAGAGGGTATATTAATTTGTCTTGCAGCCATGGCCTGGTGTCTTTCTTCTTTGGGGAGCCAGGGGTGGGGAGAAGTGTTGCTGTTCTCCCAGGTTACCTCCTGACACTAGTATTTGTCCTAAAGTGTGAGAGTTTCTTTTAGAATCAGTTGAAATCTACAACCTATATATATACAACTTTTATTTGGTAGTAATATACATATTTTAAATTATGAGCTATCAAATTAAACAAAGTATGCCCTAATTCACAACACAGTTTATTTTCAGCATATTAGCAGATTAAGAGTACACAGTGGAATACTATTCAACACAGCTATGCAAATCCAGCAAACAGAATAGGGAAGAAGGAATTAATAGATATCCATGGGGCTGTGGTGCAGCATGACACAGAAGTGTCAGCAGTCAGTATCAGTAGTGTAATGCAGCAGTACAATTCCTGCTCCCTGCTCCCACATCTTCTACTTAGCAAAGTACACATAAGAGAGAAGTGAAGATAAAAATTGTGCGTTGACTTTTGAGTACTTTTCAACCATGCTGTAGCTGCTTATCTACATGATGAAAATTCATTGTGAAGGGTATGATAAGGAGATGTGGCTACTCCTATAATGTCTGTAAAATTGGGTGTAACTTCAGTCTAGAAAGCTGCCGTGCATTAGCTTTCACTGTGAAAATGGAACAGGAAAAGCTTAAGTGATGAAAATTAGAAATGTTTTCTGTTTGCTGTTAAAGGCAAATATTTTTAGTAGCCCAGTACTCTAAGCAGTGTATTGCCTTAAGTTTTTTTTTCTTTCTATTCATATGCATGCACAATGTTATAATAGAAAAATTGGCACTATGTGTTAAAACCAGCTTTGGTCTAAAGATTCTGATAGAAAGTACATGCAAGTAACTTTCCTATATCTCTCAGCTGTTTATGAATGGCAATGACAGAAGCTAGAGCACCGCTGAATTTACATACAACATCCTTGAAATAACTATTAAATTTAATTTCTATTAATATCAAGTAATTTTTTTCAAAAAATTATGTCATCAGCTGTTCCTGTAATTTTAAATTTATTCTGTAATGATTTTTGTTTTTTATGTAATACATGAAGCTAATTTGCACACATGCTTAGTGAAAGAATGCTTGTTTGTACAGAAGTAAATAAGTATGTTTACATATGTCAGTACAGAGGGAAATATGCCATTGAAAATACTGCAAAATGTGTTGTTACTGTTTGTGGAGGAGTGTAAAATACACAGGAAATGTTCTCCCCAAAAGAGAGTACAGCCTTCATTTTGATTGTTTGAAATTCATTTTACATTTGTCCTAGATTGAACTTCACTGCACATTGCTCTTCTTCCTTTTCACCTTTTTCTTTTGAACTTAGTTCCATGCTTTTGATCAAAAGAATTCAGAGCAGATCATATGTGTGTGTATATATATTTTGTTGAAGGAGGACATTTATTTCCTGCTCTGTGTGAGATACTGTTTGTTTTATGCAATTAAGATAATATTATATTCATTTCTGGAATAATGGAGTTCAGGCTTAAATGAATTGATAGAAGTTTATTAACTTCCACCAATAGTCCTTAATGAATATATCCAAATAAAAGAAAAATAAATTCAAATAGGGAAAGGCCAAAACATTCTTGAAGTCATATTAGCAAACTTGATTCATATTCCCTCTTATGTAAAATAAACACCAACCTTCACCACCTTCCCTCAAGCGTAGTTAAGGAGTATCGGAATGTTGTTCCAAAATGGCACGTGTCTTTGCAGTTCTAATATCATCATTATCCAATAGATGCTATACCACAAGTGGGAAAACAAAAATGTATTCCAGAGCCTTTTCTGCTCTCTCCATGTGTGGTAAAAAGTTTCCATGTACCACATGTCTCTTCGCTGTATCTTTACGGTATCTGCCAAAATAAATATTTTATTCCATTTATTTTCAGTTGGTATTGCACAGGTCCTCCTTAGATTAAGCAGTCAAAGGTCAAATAAGTTGAGATGAACTGTAGTTTTAAAATAGTTGTACTGCTCCTAATTGTATGTATAGAGGTTTTTAGATATATACACATATACATACTTACATATATAGATACACATACATACTTGATTAAAAGCCGAGGATGTTTGCTCAGCAGAGAGAAGCAAAACCATCATTATCTGATTGTACATGGAATCCAGTGGCTGCTAATCAAACCCGGGGATGCATCTGGTTAAACATACTTGGCATAGACTTGCTACAATTAGAGGTTTTGCCATGTCAAGGGAATCTTTCACTCAAAGCAGCGACCCATATTGTACTGAACAAACACATGAGTTTTTAATTGAGAACAATAGCTTAACAAACCACTTCCCAGGACCACTGAAAGAAAAGTATGTGCCTGTGGCAATTCTGGCACTGAACTGTGTTTATTTGAATCCATTTATTCCAAGCCAGGGTTCAATATACCAAGCAAATAATAAAAAAAAGGTCAATATGGAAAACAAAGTTAAAGTGAGAAAAGTATAGCATGCTGAAATATAATGCTGACAGCAAGTCCTTGTGTATATATATGCTTGTGCTCTCTCTGCTCTTCAGTAACTTTCAAACCTGAAAATGTACACTTATTTGGTTTCATAGTGTATGAATTTTACCATGTACCATAGCTCTGATGTATGTATTTACATTGTAAAGGGAACATTGAATTTAGCTTTTGTTATACAGAATTTATTCTATGTCTGTATATCCCAGTAAGTCTGAAATTAGTGTGTGTTCAGAAATACCTGTAGATGGTAACGTGAGTGTAATAAGAATTAAAGAAGAGAACGCTTTAGTTTGGAAAGTTAGGTGTTGTATACACTAGCCAGGGCCCCAACTTTGTAACTATTAGTATGGTCTTCTAATTCCAGTAATATCTAAAACCTGATGTTGCAAGTTAGGCCAGGGTAAATGACTGAAAAAGAACAATGAAAACTTGACACGGTATTTATGACACTGGCATAAAGATATTTGAGTTCTATTCCCTGATTTCTACATATTTCTCAAGAATTCAAAGTCACAGTTTATTAATTGAGTCTGAGATTTTAAATGGAAAAATATTATCATCTGCTTTATACATGCAGTTGGTTGCCCAAGAAAGGAAGCACCTACTCCAGGAAAACTTTATTAAGGTTCTAATCCTGATGTTTTAGGTTTGTCTTCTTGTTACTTGGCCTCAAATCTTTAGTCTAGACTGTCAGCATATTAGTTTAGTTTCTGACTCATGGCTGGAATGAACTGACTTCTTGTCAAGTGGAGACACAAAGATGCAAGGTGGAAGCAGTAAGGAGAGTGAATGGGAGTGGAAAGGTGCATCCTCTAGTCACTGTGGGCATAGTTTGGTTCAGGTGAGTGTTTGTCTTGGGAAACGGCTAGCGGTGTGTTCAACAGGTGTCAAAAAGTGCTGAAGACGGCGCTATGTATGGTGTTGAAAGTCTGCAAGTAAGCCTGGTGAATCCATAAATAATAAGGGAAAAGAATCTTAAAGGTAGAGTAAGTATTATGGAAATGCAATGCGAAGTTGCTGAAGAAGGATGGATGTATAGTGGAGTACCTGTAGCAGTGTGAATTGCTGACGCTTAGAAGCATCCTGCTTAGCAAGTCATGCCAGGAGGGAGCAATATGTAGTGTCAAAACTTGTCTTTATGAGCAGAAATTTGAGGCCACTTTATCTGGAAGCAGTATGGCCCAATCTATTGCAGTTCTTTATCAGACTTGGATTTTTGTTTCAGGAGCAGTAGATGCAGTTTTAGGGTGGTTATTAGGAGATCAAGAATGTTATTAAATATGAATGCTGTACAAACTCACCTTTATGT
>VXAV01002285.1:80637-96387 GCA_013399715.1 Alectura lathami | reverse complement strand
TATTATTTGAAGGAATATTGAAAAATAATGTAATTTCTAGGGTTAAAAGAGGGGTTTTGTTGCAGTGTGTATTTGGGAAATAGCTAGCTGAATCTTTTGTTTTACTCATCTCTGGGTGGGCGATTCACTGCATTTGTTCTTGAGGTAAATTTGATTTAATATTGTCCATTTGATATTTCACCTCTCACTGGAGCCCATAAGACTGGGTAGAAAGCAGCTCCCATGTAGTGCTCCAGAGGTCCCTGCCAGGCCTCAGACTATCCTCCCACTTTAAATAACACCATAGTCCGAAAGTCTCTGTCACTTCAAATTTATGCAACCTATGCTGCTTTCACTGTACTGAAGATTATCCTTCTAGTTTTGAGGGAGAACAGGTCTGCCTTGCTAGCTTCCCACCCTATCTCCCTTTAACCTCTCAAATCTTTTGGCCTAGTTTCAAGTTTCATTGCAAATGCTTTGACCAACTCTACTTGTTACCACTTCTAGACTTTTGGATTCCACTTATTATATTCACTTGGGAATAAGAGCTTGATGTGCTATAAATTTACTTTTCCTTTACAAGAAACAGAATGTAGTTCTTTGGAAGTTAATCTGTTGTCCCATTTGCCTGATAACCTTTGGGCTGTTTTTTTTCTTTGAGAAAGTGAGTGAAAACATATTTCAGTGTTCTTGTAACAAAGTATTTTAGTATCAGAAACCAAAGTGTAGGGATTTACTGTATTTTAATATATTCCTACAGGTGTGAACTCTTAGACATAGCTCTTAGAAATTTTTATACAAAGGGTAACTCATTTAAGCAAAACACAATGCGAGTTCTTGTTTCAACTTTTTCTCCTTTTACAATAGGAAAATGTATTTTTCTCTTTAAGCGTGTTACTCTTCATAATCCTTCATAAAACTTGAAAATGTCAGTCATTTAGATAATTGAAAATATATAATAAATGTCAGACTTACATAATTGTTAAATTAACTACTAAGTGTGTTAAAAGACAAAAGAATTTATAGCAAATATGTTTTTTCCCCCAAGTCATTTTTGCTTCTAATTATGCTACAAGAAAAAAAAAAAAAAAAAAAAGATTTTATGGTTAGTGAGGTTAAAATATTCTCTTCTGTTTGGTCTTTCATCTTCAGTTTTGAGAAGATGAACTACCATGTTTATCATTCTTGTTTTGACCTTAACCTTTTTTTAATGAAAGGGACTTAAAATGTCCCAGCTGGCATGTCTCCCACTGTTGTGAAGAAAGAAGAAGAAAGAAAACTTTGAGTAGTTCTTCCTGTCCAGTAGCTCTAGCAGGATGACTAAAACCTAATAACGTATTACAGTCAGTGATACCATTAATCGGAGATGGAGTTTGAGAGATGACCTGCCTCGGTTTGTTACCAAACCTGTGAAGAAACTGTGTGGAGAAGAAAATGTCTGAAAACATATCAATAATTGTACAAAACCATTAAAACATGCTCTTCAGTTTTAACTTTGTTTTGCATCAGTAAATGTAAGCACAACAAATTTTAACGTAAAGTAGTTTGGCTCAGTGCAGGGTTCATATACCAGACCAGTAATACCTGTGACTTTTGTGGAATTGTACAAAATGTGTACCAGCTGGAGATCTGGTTTAAGGAGCCTTATGTAAACTTTGGTACCTCACATATAAAAGCACTCTTAAATTACAGGTGAGAATTGGCCTTGAGAATGTGTGCTTATACTGGTAGAAAAAGGGCATAACTTCACCAAGGACAGTAGGTTCTGCTTGGTTTAAAAATATTGCAGTACAGAGATTTTTTTTTTTTTTTTTCAAACCAGTTAATATGATTGTATTTTTACAAGTATGTCTTGCATCATATGTAAAGGAGATGAGGTATATTTATCTTACAGTCTATATCAGATGTCTATATTGTATACTGCCTGAAAGAGTGCCTCTGGATGGAGAACACCTTGCTGCAGATTGCTTCCAGACAGATCTGGGAGCTGATGTAAGGCTATCCTGTTAACAGCAGTATTTGATCAGAGTTGAAGATAAGAAATAATTCAGTATGTTGGGTCTTATTCTTGTGAAGAAGATTCTGTTCTGTTACTCAGAACTTGCTTTATATGCATTTACTTTTTGGCAGTTGCTTTAATTACAGGAGGTGTGTGTAAATAACACTTCTTGCTTTGAAGCAAAGGAAGAATCAAGCAGATGTACGCTGTAGCCTATGAATAAGGTTTAGAAGAATAAGTTTTTGGAACTCTTT
This sequence comes from Alectura lathami, assembly GCA_013399715.1. Classification (NCBI taxonomy): domain Eukaryota; kingdom Metazoa; phylum Chordata; class Aves; order Galliformes; family Megapodiidae; genus Alectura; species Alectura lathami. Next base: position 94,155 of record VXAV01002285.1, on the reverse strand, counting down.
ATAGGAGTTCTTAACCTAAGAGATGTTAATATTTGCTTGTTTGTAATTATACACACCACAAATGTATAAATTCTGCGTACATTGCTGAATGGTATATGCTGAAATAGATTATCTGGATAAAAAGACACAATTTTTACTTGGCTCCCTCCAGAAGTAAAATTATCCCAGCGCTATAGTGAAGGTGGCTGCTAGGTAGCACAGTCTAACATTTTTGAAAGCTATGCTTAATTACCTTAGAAAAGATAGGACCTTATGCATAGTGTTGATGTAACATGGAGTTTACTCAATTTTCCCAGGATCCCTGGGCAGTTCCTTTGGATATTGTGTGGTGTCTGTTTTTCAGCTGTTCAGCTCTAAAATTTCAGCTCTTGTGACTTTTCATTCACAGCCTAAATATAGGTAAAGGTCATAATGTTTTCTTTTAATATAAGTAAAGTCCTTTCATTTATATGGCATGCTTGAACTTATGTTCAGTCCTGTCGATGACATGGAAGGAGCCATGACTTCTGTTGGTCTTGTAGCATTAGCCTGCTTAGCCTGTTTTAACCTGCCATAGGACTGTAACAGAGGGCCAGATAGTTCTGGGCAGGAGAATTTTAACAGAACTATTTAATTCAAGACTGGAACCTTAACAAGTTTATTATTCTTATTAAAACAGTAAAATGTTAATACAGTGAGATTGGCAAACTTGTTCTTTTGAGTGATCTGAATAATTACAGGTTAACTTGAAATATTCCCCAAACTGTTCTATTTTAGTAAAAAGCTGTTGAGTAATATTCTGCCTAAATCCAGTGTCTACCAAATAAGAAAAAATAAATAGGTGAGATACAATGATCTGAAAGCCATTCACTTGAAAGCTGTTGATGTCCAGGTAACTTAATAGTGTTTCTCAAACACTATTAAAAGTAATATAGCTTATTTAAGCATGGGACATTCATTATATATCCCAATGTATTTTTCTCTTTGTGATGCTATTAGGCATGCAGGATAGATAATGGTAAAATGATGTTGCGGTTTGACGATGGTGGCATTATGTAACAATCACTTTTCAACACAGTGATAGTGTTTCAATATACAAATTTTACATACTAAAAAAAATCAGTCTAGCAAGCTGCAAACTTTTAAAGACTTTAAATCTTCCAAATTATAGCCACTTATTTTTGCCTGACATATTTTCAGCTTAGACCCACATAGGGGCTGCCAAACTTGTTTCTTTTCATTACCTGTTCTATGTCTGGCTCAAAGTTTAGATTTTAGAAAATGGAAAAAAGCTGTTTGTGAAATCACAAGGCTCTTGAGCTCTTAGTTTCCTCTTAGTATCAACGTTTATTTATTTAGGTTTGGGCTGGGTTTCAAAAGATTGAAATTGGAAACAGAGAAGGTGACTCTGAATACCATTTATCTGTATGTAAGCGAACATTCAATGTACATTTAATTTAAAAAATTGCTGTTTCCTACAAGAGGGAGATATTTTTCACATTGTTAAAACATTTTTAGAGGTCACTAGGTGGTCATGTCACCAGCAGGGAGTTTTTGTTTGGCAGGCTGCATTAGCAGTTAGTAACAAATGCCTCCCATGATTCTGTGTTCAAAAGGAGTTGCTTTGCAAGTAACAAATACTTACAACCTGAGAACTGAAGTATAAAAAGTAGTGACAGGGGAAAATGTTTGGAAATGTAAAACAGCATCTTTAGTGGCCAAATTGGAGTGTTTAGGGAGTTGAAGATTACATATCTACTTTATACTTGAGCTTAGAGTTTACAGAAGCAATAATATTTTCACTACTGCAGTTGTGAGTCTCATCATTTCTAGTTAGTGAAGAAGTGTGAATTTGTCTCTTAGAGAAGTTTTTGGTTTGGGATGTAACTAACATTTTCAGTATAATTTTTATCAGGTCCCTCATACTTCTTTAAATTTTTGTTTCCTGATGTGGTGTTTGCATGTTTCATAAATGCCAATAAATACTCTGACTTAATTTTACACAGATTTTGAATATTTTAAGAAGTAAGAGGCAATAAAACTGAATAATACCAAACACATTTGGGCAAATTGACAGTATGAGAGAAAGGATCCCATGTTTGACTCTTCTTAATCCCTGAACATTTTGTCTTTATTGATTGAGGTTTGGTGTCTAAATATTTGCTAGTGGAAGTGCAAGGGGAATATTAGTATTTGCAAAGCAAAAGTATTGTGAGTTGGACTGAAAATGTCAGTTTGTTACATGTGTAATTATATTAATTTATGAACAGATATAATTTTTAGCTGTAAAAGTGGTTTCTTCCTCTAGCCATAGAGTTCTCTGTCTCCTTATGAATATAATAGAGAAATTCTACTTTTACCAGTGTATAATTAGGCCTGTATCATCCCACCATGCTTAAGAAGTGGTGGGGAAGGGCTCTACAAGAAGATGCCCCTTAATGATGCTAATGTAAAGCAACTCCCTGACTTCGTTAGCACTGCATTGATTCACACCTAATCTCCACCCTGACATCCATCCTATTCCATTGCCAAAATCTCCACAATCCCTAAGTTTTATGCAGATGCATAAGTGACCACATTTTTCTCTTGAACTGACCATGTCTAGAGTAAGGCCTTTGTAGGTGTGAGTCTGGTTTCGGATATGTAGCCTGTCTAGTTATGTTTCACATGAGGTATACTTTCTCTAGTGTTGTCTCCAAGGGATGGGCAAAGCCAGAGCCAGGATGGACACATGAGGTCTTTTCTCTTTGGCATCTCAAAATAATCTGTTTCTTCAAACAGAGCTTTGCACTTCTCAAAGGGAGGCTCCTGTCAGTGGACAGTACTGGAGGTATGAGAACCAAGAACAGCTCTGAACTTAAAGCAGGATGAGAAGTGTGTAATCCCATCAACTCACCTTTATACTTCCATAGGAAAGAATCTCTAGAACATAAGGTAGAAGAGAGCTGCTGTGCCCTCTGATCTTATGACCTTGTGAAAACCAGGCCTCCAATCTGGATGAGCTGAAGAATAATGTGCACCAGCTGTACAGTCTAGATGTAGCACTGGGAACCAAGACTTTGACAAAAAAAGGCGTTTGGAAAGGCACGTTAGTCCAATTAATACCACATGGTGACCTTATGAGGACTCCTCGGGGTCCCTTTTTGGAATTAGACCTGGACCGTATCTAGCAGCTGGATTTTGTTTACACTTGAGGGTTGCTGTGGTTTGGTTAGCTATACTGTTGCCTGTCTATATTGAATAGGAAAAGATCAGGCCTGGAATTCTCAATATCTCTATTTTATTATACTCAAAAGGCACATTCTGATAATTTTTCTGGGATTCCTGGCAGGAGCAATATGAAACTTAATCTTTACCTCAAGGTCTGGAGTACTAGATTAGCTCATTATTACTATGGTTAGGACTAGTAGAGAAGATGGCAGAAAAATGCTGTCTCGGGCCTGCGGGCCACTGGTAGATCAAGCAATGAGCAAAGGACTTCTGTTTCTCATGTGTGAGTTTTCTCTGGTTGCCCTAAGGCCTGCCAGCAAGCTCTCGTATTTCCTGTGTTATTATGGGCATTCTGTGTGATCAGGAGGTGTTGACCTTGTCTGACTCCTGAGAGTTATGGTTATGTTTATCTTCATTATCATATAATCATGCAATACCTGGAAGTTGTGACCTTGTGCTGAGTAATGGTACAATCTATGACTAATGAGATTACTTTAAATATTTTTTTTAGTAAGATTTCCTAAAAGTGGTCCTAGCTGAGTGGAATAAGCAGTATTTCCCGAGTCCAACAGTTTTCACAGCCATTTGTAGAATTCTCACCATTTTAGTTTCTGTGCAAAGGGGAGCTGCAGTTCCCCATCAAAAAAACTTTAAATTTTTGACTTTAGTTTTCTTTATTGAGTAGGTTAAAGAAGTTACAGGTCTTTTAAAAACACGTAGGCTCGTACTGTCACATGTACAATGTGAAATAATTCATAATTTAATGTTTTTCTATTTCTGCGTTTAAATAACAGGGTTTGAGTAGTTCGCCATCAGGATCGCTAAAAGTTGATCTATGAGCTGGTAAATGTTGGTTAATGCTGTTTGTTCTTTAGGTAGCTGACATAACATTTGTTCTCTCCTGTCCCATAGCAGTTGATGTTTCACTGATGGAATAAACTATTTTAGTGTTAGATCTATCTTTAGAAAATGAAGGCCACAGCATTTTAGCCAGAAAATTTTATCAACACCTTTAACATATCACCAGTGAAGTGCAGTACTCATTTTTATAAATCCTTTCTTTGCTGACTTGGAAAAAGTCATAGTTGCTGAGACTCTGTTCTGTCACATAAAAACGTAAGGCCTCTCTCAGCATAAGCGCAATAATGAATGCAAGCCTATGCCTAGGGCCTGTGAGGAATTTAAGCTGTTTCCTGAAAGGAGGTTGGGGCACAGTTGGGGTTTTGTCCCTCTCAGCTCAGAGAATTGTTCGCTTTCAGGTACAAGTGTTGGATTCTGGGAACTGTTCTCAGCTGGTGCTCAGATTTATTCAGTTGACTGTACTATGACTACCTGATGTTTGGTTACCAGACAATGACATGAGCTTAATGATAAGGTACATAGAATAAACTGCACAGATGCACTCTGCCAGATAGGTTTTACATTTGTCAGTTTGTCCATCTGTGTATCAGCTTTCTGAAGCTGGAGATGCTGGGTTGCGTGGGGCAGAGATTTTCAGGCTAGCCAGCTTCCTGGCTGAGCAGCAGCGCTGGCACAACTGCAGGGTGCAGAAAGCTTTTTGGTGCTGGGTTACATGGAGTAGCAGCAGTACCCACTAAGAAAGAAGGCAGGCAGCAACAGCCCAGGGCTGTGAAAGGGAGGGATGTCAAGGTGGATCACTCAGTGAGGCATTAGTTCTGAAGAGGCTTTTAGGTGGGAAAAGGATGACAACTAGTAGCGTAGTTTTTGATAGGATGGAAAGGCTTCAAACATTGCTGTTCATTTAGTATTCCAGATCTAACAAAAATTCACAGGCTAACAGTGTAGGATTTTGTTATAACCCATAACAGTAATTCTACCTGTTAAAAAAAAAAGGAAAAAAAAAAAAAAGAAATAAAGGAAAAAATGTCAACTAGCACTTCCTCCTTTAATTATAAGGTGCATGTGTCTTATATGCTGTATTAATTGCAGGGTAGAACAAATAATTCTTCCTTTAAAATATGAATGGCTGAGACAGTAACTTCTTAGAAAACATAAGAAGTTAATTATTTTGGAGATATTGTCAACATATGTGAATTTAAGTTCCCATACACTGCACTTTACTTTTCACTTACGTAGTCAGCACTGATCTGTTACGTTCCTTGTTCTCCAGCTCTCTTGCTTCAAGCTAGTCTGCTTCCTGTAAATGTGAACTGAATATGTCAGCCTTTATAAACATCATATGCACTCTGTTCCTCCCAAACAATTGTAGCTGTTAGTAATTGTTCATTACAAAGTAACTTCCACTAATGTTCAGAAGCATGGAAGTAATTTGGGGAGAAATATACTTTGTTCTTTTGTTCTTACATAATATGAATCTCTACCTTAAAGATAAGCTGAAGTCAACCTTAAGTATAGAATCATGAGCAGTATTCGGTTTTAAACATAAGCAGACCAGCCAAAACAATTATGTCTTTTCCAGGTTTTTACTACTGGAATGTAGTTTTTAGTATTTCCAACATTGTAGTGTTTCCTAGTTTTTAAAATACATGTTTTTTTTTTTTTTTTTTTTTTTTTTTTTTTATGAAAACATTGGTTCCTACTATTGAATTAAGGTTTCTTGGTAGTTAATACAATACATTATATGTTTTTGTTTTTTTGTAATAATAGAGACAGACAACTTTTTTAGCACCTGGTACTGACCTGAAGTTTTGGTTGTGTTTAATCTTTTATTCCAGTAAAGATAGTGTTGTATTCCGTGATTCTTTCAGCGACTCTTTGTCAAGTTTTTGTGTTATTTTCTTATTTGTGGAAATACTGTTCTAATCAGATAACGTAGATCTAATATGCATTTAAATCATTGCTGGAATAATTCAAATCTTTGTTGTTTTTAAGATCGTGTCACTTTCTTTTATCTTGGACAATACTTTTAACATCATAGCTACCTGCAGACTTCAGTTGCTCTGATTAAGTAGTACTCTTTCGCACAACAGTAAAAGAAATCCTCCAGCTACTTTGGTGTATAATCATCTAAACTTTGGTTAGTTCTGGTTTCTTTGAACTGCTGATGTTCTGGTGTTTCCTACCACCTGTACAGAGTCTCTGCTCATTGCAGGAGTTAACAACTTTAATTTCTCATAGCAACGGTCCATGCTTCTACTAGCACTCCTCCTTCTAGTGGAGGTTCATCCTGAAATAGACGGTATTATTTGTATGAGTCACAAGGCCACCCAGATAGCAATTTAAGAGAGCATTTTCCATAGCAACTGCTTAGGATCTTTCTGTCACGATTCTTTCCAGATGTGCTGTTGATTCAGGTAATACTTAAAATCCTATTTAGAAATATCTTATTTTTTCTGTTGTCTTGGATTATAGAGCCTATGCAAGGTTATGGTAAATCTACAATTTTGTACATAGTTGAAAAAAATAAATCAACTATAGACATGCAGAGGCCCTGAAATGTGTCCTCTGTTTAGTTCCAAGCAAATGTTTTATGTTCAGATTGGCTGATTATTATTTTCCCAAAAGCAAAATTGATTTTTGTTATACTTACAGTCCATGCCTTTGGCTTTGGAAGTTATTAATAGTTTAATAGTTTCTGAGCATGCCATAGACACTGTAAAAGCCATTATGAATTTAAATGTTCTGATAAACATACCTCTTGTAGGACTATTCCTAGGGAAATCTAATGTAATGACTTTACTGTCTGAACTGAGTATTTTCCAGTTTTCAGTGTTGAAATATAATCCGCAAACCTGCATTGCTTTTTTTTTTTTCTTTTTTTACTTTAATTTAAATTTAGAGGGGTAAAGTTTGTCATCACTGCTGAATGCCAGCTTTGAAAAAAAAAAAGAAAATTATTTGGATTCTGCATGATGTTCTTTTATTGTGCTACCAAATACTAATTCTTCTGTAGTTTTTGTTGACTTCTGAAGAGAGTTCTAAATTTTAGTAAGACCATGGACATCTCTTTACCTAGTGTTCTGCAAGAGAACTGTATATTTTTCTAGTATACAGCCACTGAAAGTTTGAAAAATATCTAGATAGTATTTTGAAGTTGTATGTTTGAAAGCGTTACTGGTTTATTGATGGCTTTTCAGATCACTTCTCTGTTTTCTAAAGCCCTACCTTAAAATAGACTCACCATATTTTGTTTCTAACAGAAAAATCATCTGTATTCTCCCAGTTAATGGGATACAGAGAGCAGTGGGTCACTCAGGCTTGGCAAATCTTGCAGCTACAATGAGGTATGAGGGAAACATTTCCAGCTCCTGTAGTTTTCCAAGATACAAAAGCAGAAAGAGTGAGGAGAAAGCTGCTATGTCCTTCAGTAGGGAGAAAAGATGTGAAAATAGACATAGAACCACTATACACAGTCCTGTTACTCCACTGCCACTTTGAAGATTACAGCAGTACATTCGTTGCCAACATATATGTGCCTAACTGATGAGTAAACTCAGCTGTGTGCCATCTGGATGGATCTCAGATCCTCCCATGCTTGATGGAGACATGACTGAATGACTACAGACAGAATGTCTGACAGTCTAATATCTTGTGACAGAGCTACAACTTGAAGATTTTTTGTTTTGTCTCTTCCAGCTCCTCAAAGGTGAGCAAAAGGCTGATAACCTTTGGTGTTGGGAGGTGGGGAGTGGGAAGCTAGCATTTTAATACATACTAATAAAAAGCAACTAGGAGGGTCTCATTAGAATATTATTTATATTTTACTCTCTATATCAGATCTGTATAACTCTCTCCCTGCAAATATGTCCCTTTTCCAGCTAACTCAGTGACTGAATGTCAGCATACTCTATCCAGTTCTGCTGGTATCTCAGAAGTTTTTTTTGCCTCCTGGTACCTGTCCCCTGCCACACCTGCTTGTAACCTGGGTGTCTGTGCAAGTGGCTGCCTCCCAGCTGTCTCACCTTGCAGGCACCTGCTGTGCCTCACCTTACAGGCTTAGTACCTTTTTTGAAAAGGTCTAGTATCCCTCTCTCCAAGAAGATCCACCTCAATCAGTTACGTTTAACATCACCCTGGGAGTACCCAAATGGAACAGATACCTTCTGACATACACCTAGCTGACACCTATAGCTGGGTACCAGGGAGACTTCTAAGTAAGGAAAGAGCAGGTAGTTAAATACAAAATTTGACAGCAAAGGAGAAGCAGTTTGGTTGAACTGCCCAACTAATATACTATTAATATACATATACTGTCAGTGCCATATAGAGTATTTTACTTCTATCACTGGTCGTAATAATTTAAACAACTTCTCAGTAATTGATTATCATCATATGGATTAAATCACTTTGTCGTACACTTATGAAGTAACTTTGAAGTAACTCAATCTTAGCTTGAAAGCACATTCTTTTTTTGCTCCCAATAGAAGTCTGTAAGTTTAGAAATATTCCTAAAGACTGCCAGAAATATTATTCAGATTAATTCAGAACTTCATCCATTAGTCCTGTTAGTCTAGTAGAACATATTAGAAGTTAACTGTTCATTAAGCCTAAGCAAGCTAAATTTTGTCATGAAACTATCCTAAAATATCCAGCTACAGCTATTTCTGTTGCATTGACATTGTTGCTACTCAGACATCCATCTTGCTGGGCATTATACCTTTTTTTTTTTTTTTTTATGCTCAGTGATGTACCTTATGCTTCTTGCATCTGCTTTGAGAAAGTCAGTATGAACTGTCTTCACTGAAAGTCAATATAAATCATCTTACAGCTCTATGACTGTACATATGCATCCTTACTCTGAAACAAATTTTGAAATAGTTAACCCACCAAAGAAGATCAATGAACAAACTTCTTTATGCGAAGTTGAATCATATGATGGTCTTCATGCTCCTGGCAATGCTTGTGAATTGCTCCATTAGCGAGGAAGTCATATAATTAAGTAACATCATGTGGTATCCTGTCTCTTTCAATCCCAATCTTTAAAGATACTAATTAGAGAAATATTTGTAAGCTGTTGTCTGTCTTTTCTTCCTTCTGCAATGTGTTAGGCCTGTTCTAGGCTTTCATTTTCTTTACTGGTATTTTTCAGTTTTATAGTTACTGTTCTCATATGCTATACTTTGGGCTTGCAGCATTTTGTTAAAAATGAAGGTGTGTTTTTTTTCTCCGAAGTAAGATTTTAGAGGCAGTGTTTGAATAAATGTTCTCTTACATAAAGCTTTTAGAGACTTATGCTGTTAGACTTGATGTGCTTAAAGGAATGGTGTGCTGTTAGGTTGAGGAAAAGTAATAGAATGTTTAATTATTTTATTTACCTTTCTTACTCAGCTGCTTAACTACAAAAATGTTTATGTTCATGCTAGTAGTAGTGGTATTATATTAATACTTGGTTTTCTGTAGCTTGACCATAAATACATATCCAGTGGTTTCCAATATAATGAAATCCTCAGAAGCAATACGTACACCTCAGTTACATTTAAGGTTATTTTGTGCCTTAGCATTGCCTTATCAAGTAGGCAGACTTAACAAAAACACTGTACTTTAAAAAAAAAAAAAATTAAAAATGCTGAGTTGTAATAACTTGTAGAATTGCCTGTTTTTATCAAATTAAGCTATGTAACAGTTTTCTTAACACGTACTCATAGTGTAGCGATAAGTAGTGCATGTCATCACATTAATAATAGTAATGATTATTCTGACTTCACAGGTCTAAATTTAAATAACTAAAATATTGAATGTCAGCCTGGTGGAGGAAGGATGGGTTTCAAAGTTCTCAGGAATTTCTTAGTTTAAGACTAACATACAGAATTGTATTCTGAGATATTTTTATGGCTGTTGGAAATTGTACAACACTGGTTTAAATAATCTCTGTCTGACTCAGTATTTTTTAGTAAAGAGAGTGTTTAAACTAGTCCCTTAATCAGTTATCAAATCTGAATTATGCATTGCCATGAGACTGGATTTTGTTAATCTTACATATTCAGACAATTTTCTTTCGTGAAATTGCCTTCTAATATACTATGAATTCTGTAATTCTTATTGATTTCTATATGTTGTTTAAAAATGGAACTAGTTATGCCTTCTGTGGTTTACTTTAAATGTTAATGTGCTTTACATTCAATTTTATGACTTTTGTGACATATCTTATTCAAAGGGCAGCTTCTTGTAGTATTAAGGAAATTAGAAGGAGGAGCTTAAGTCACTTTTCAAGATCAATCTTTTACTTCAAGTTCCAATGGAAAGTAATGCAATAAACTATTAGTGTATTTTGATTTACATTATCTGTTTGCCAAAAGGATCATTTTGTTGATCAGTACTTACTGTAAGTGGAAAGAAAGCCCCACTCTTTCTTTAGTGTAATCAACACTTAATTTGTGATGTCTATGCAGAATATTTTGTCAATTCAAAATTAAGAAGAGAATACAATTAATGGAAGGTTTTTTTGTCTCTCCATCTCAATTTTATGTCTTTGCGACTCAAATATTTTGAATTCTTTGCAATTTTATTAAAACAATAGTAACTTTTAATAATATTTTCCAAGCTTAAGCATTTATTTAGTAGCTCTAAAACGTTACTGAGATCTATATTCTAGAGGTGAAACTATTCATCCTGCAAAGTACTTTTATCTTTGTCTTCTATAAACACAAAAAACAGTGTTGAAGGATAAGGAGGCTGACAATGACAGATTACCTGCAGTGTTGTTTTCCTGTTTAACTTAGGTGGACCCTGTGCAGCACTGTGTTCTGCTGTAACACAACCCCGTGCATCCAGATGCCATTGTTCTTGTTCTCAGCAGTTCCCACTTCTGTAGTGTGTTGCAGTATGGCGTAAAACAGGCAGAGGTATTTTAACTGTATTTCGCTTACATTCCTATGGAGAATCATATGACGACAAATACACAATAACTGTCAATTCTAGTAAAAAGCTGCAAAGTCCGGAAATAATGATCATCATCAAACTTCTGCTAAATTTTGCAGCACTGTGATTTTTTTTTTTTCTCTCTACTCTTATTTGTTCTGAAATGTGTTATATCTCATCACATGTGAGCAGTGCTGTCAGTTTGAGTGAAATGATAATGCAGTGGTTTCATATGATCTATGAAACCAAGATGTAATTGGTTTCACCAATGTGTCTTTTTTCTGAGCGGGTGTTTTACTTATCTGTCATTTCTAAAGCATAAATCATCAAGACTTCAGAAGTGCAATGTTATGGGTTTTGAGAAAGTTCAGAGAATTCAAAGGGCAGTTGAGTGCCTACCTCTTACTGGAAAATTAGCAGCAAAAGATGGGCATGAAGTTCCTTCTTTGCCTTTAAAATGTCTCAAAACATACACCTTTATATTGGATGGTTTTTGTTTGCTTAAAAAAAAAAAAAAATCTTAATGCACATATGCAATTGCTGTTAAGAAGAAGAAAAAAGTATTTTTAAATTTCCAATCTCAAGATGATGCAGTTACTGTTACTGGGGAATTTAGGGAGAGGAGTGGTTATGGAAATAACAAAATGTGGGGGAGAAAACACACTGAACTGAGGCTCTGGGGTCAGGAGTAACTGGAGAAAAAGGGAAAAAATGAATAAGAAAGTTGCATTTTCAGTAAATTCCTTTGTGATTATTTGGAAACAAGTCTTTTCCTTGTTTCCATTTGCTCTGAGATTTCACATTTAGGAGAGCTGGTCCTTCCTTGTTCTCCTTGATTCTAGCTTAATGAAGATGTACATGTAACACAGGTGTAATAAATATAGAGACTATCCAAAGTCTGTCTTACACCTCATACCTGCCTCCAGAGGAAGACTTGGTCAGATGGTAAATTCAAGGTTTGATACTCAGATAATATGAGGAAGAGTGCTTGGTGGGTTGCACTGGTGGACTAGGGGTGTAAGAGCAGAGCCCCTGTGTTTTTATCCCATAGTTACTGGAGCAGCCCTCTGCTTCTTGCTGCGTTTGGGCAGTGGAGCATCTGGCTTCCTCTGCTTGCCACAAGGACACTAGGCCAGCCTCAAGTGCTATTTCATGCTGGTTTTCCTTCTGAAAATATTTCAAAAGCAATTGTTCTTTGAAAAGAGTGTAAAATAATTGTTCATTCAAAAGAATTAAACTATAAATTGTGTCTTTTGCGAAGTATATTCAGTCATGAATTTGGAGATTTCATGTCAGCTTCAGAAATACAATTTCAGGATAATTGCCAAAGATCAGTAGTGACTGAAATTAAATGTGTGTCACACAACTCTGTTATTGAATATGCAGATTTCAAATTTCATGCTTATGATCAGTATGTTTTGTTTCTAAAGAAAAAGCTTTAAAATACTAATAATATTCTGAAGTTTATTTTCTAAGATGCATGCACATCCATAATGGATTAACAGCATGTTTTAACAGACTATTTATTTGCTTTAGGAGTGACAGAGAGAAGCTGTTTCAAACAGGATCTCTCATCACTGTCTATCTCTAGTCACCTCCTACTGAACCTAAGGTTGAATACTGGGGGTCATGAGGGAAAGAAAACAATAATTAAAGGGAAAAAGTTGATTGAGCTGTTTTTTCTCCTTCAATACGATTAGCATGTGAGAAGCTGGCTGAGTACTCTACTGTGTATCATTAGTTCAAACATTTCTGACTTGATTTAACTTTAATGGTGACTTTTTAAGTTGCATTTCTGTATTTTGTGGAGAACGATTTAAGTAGAAAAGGCCGTAAAAGTTCTTGTTAGAAGATCTTGTTCCTATAAATCCAGGAATTCTGTTAGATTACAATTGCACTGTTTCTAAGAACTCACCCCACCTCCCAAAAAGTTGTCATGAGTTCTTTTATTAAAGCTCAGAAAATTATTCTTAGACTAACAGAGGTGGGGAGTAAAGCAGGAGAGTTTACAGAGTTCACTTCCAAATTGACTGTGATAAGTGGCAACGCAATGTATTACGATTAGAGGTTTCTGGGAGACTCTTTAAGAAGGTTAACTGCAAGGCAGCTCTCAAAAGAAAGCATTTATCTTAGTGGTCATCCTTCAGTGTTTTATACTACTGAGAATTTTTTTGTGGGTGGTTAGAACCATTTTTTGTGTTTTATTAGCTGTATCTTGAATACCTCCTACAAGCTGAATGACAGTTCAGGGTTATTAAATCTGTTCTTAGTACATACTTTTATCCATAGTTAATCTTGACTAAATATATGCTGGTGAACATTCTTTTTTTCTCAGTTGTTGCCCATATTTGTTAAAGAAATTATTCCATTTGACATTTGTTTAGGCTGCAGTTTGATAAAATACTGTATACAATATACTTTTTCAGCTTGGCATTCAACAGAGTCTTTCATGGATTTATTTCTTCTTGCATTATCTTATCTTCCCTTATAGCATGCTAAGGCTTCCTTTTCATATTAAGTAATTTTTTTTTTCACTCCAAGACAAATGCT
>VXAV01002284.1:169403-199867 GCA_013399715.1 Alectura lathami | reverse complement strand
AAAAAAAAAAAAAAAATTAGTCTGGGAAGATCTGTCCCAGCTGAAACCAGGACAGTGGGAAATGAGGAGGACGCTCACCATTGCAGCTTGCACCGTGCTGGTCGCAGAGCGGGTTTGGTGCGTGCTGGTTACATGCGACAAAGGCGGAGTGGATTTTGTGCAGATCTTTCTCTTCTTTCATTGATTCATTAAAAACAAACAAAATTATGAAAAAAGAGGGAAGTTTTTCATTTCACTCCTCCATATAATTGTTAGTGAATACATTCAAAGTATTTCAGTTGAAGCTGGCTCTAGTGACTGATGCCAATGTAACAGCCTAAGATTGTTTGCTTAATTCCTGAGTGTGCATTGTTTGTAGCAAACATTTCTAATTTACATGTTTGTCCTGCCTCTCTTCAAATCTGCCATTGGACTCAGCATGTAAACCAGGCCAGGCAGCTCTTCTGCCATTCTTTTTGCAGATCTCTCTTAAAGAATCAGGAGTGCAAAGTGCCCCCACGCCGGGAACCGAAGGGTTGACGAGTTCCCCAGCGTGCCTGTGCTGAAAGAGGGTGCTCAACACGTTGCACAAACAGCTCGCAGAAGCAGGGTGTGTAATTTTTAATAACTGGGATAAAACCCCTCAGTTACATCTTTAAAATATAAATGCTTTTTCTTGTTTCTTTTATTCCCCCCCTCCCCGTTGCCTTTTCATCTCTTCTCCTTTCAATTCCATTAAGCTTCATTGTATAATAATGTATCACAGTGGACTTTTTTCAATTATGTTTTTGATTTTTTCCTGCTTGTTACCATAAAACTCCAGATGTTTTGGGACTTCATGGTTCTCTGGATATTTTTTCCTTCATTTTAATCTTTTGTAACATGCCACACATGTGGTATTTTGGCCTTTTAAGATGCTACGCTATGCTAATCAGCCATAAGTTTTGGGGTGGGTTTTTCTTTTTGCAATGACTTTTTTTTTTTTCCCCTTCTTGCTGTTGTCCTCTCCTTGTTTTTTTTTTTTTTTAACTGTAACTGGTTAGTTCACATAAACAGTGGTGGATTCTCCCCTAGCCCTGGGGCTGCATCCATTATTTTAAGCAAATTCTCTCTTCACTCCAAACCTGAAGGTAAATTCTGCACGCCTGCTCTATCCTGCCTGTCAGTGCAAACTGTCCTACACAGGGCTGTTTGCGGCGTAACTGTCCTCCCAGACCAAAGCACAGTCTCTTACTTAAAGATGTGACTAAAATGTGGGCCAGGAGGCAAAGGTATAGGCAAGAGCATAGGACAGAATTTCAGTAATTTGTGTAAAGAGGTGCAAACTGGAATTGGGATGTTCTCTTGGAAAGTTAGGTAGATTTTGAATTACCAGTACAAAGGAACAGACTTTTGAAGTTTGTGCAGGGAAATGTACTTTTGGTTTAAAAAACTCAAGGAACCAGAGAGAAACAGTTTTATTTGCGGTTCTTTGCTGGCATAGCTGGAGAGGGATTTTAATTGATTTTGTTCAGTCTTAATTTTGTCCCCATAACAAGCAGATCTGGTTTCAGATATTGGAGCGGCAAATCTTGGACTGTGTGTTGTTCTTTAATTTCAAACAACTTGCAAGCTATTCAAAAAATCCCAAACACCTAATAGTTTCCCAATTACACATGAGGAAATCTACTGACATGTACGTTTTGGAAGGGGTGTCTTCTTTGCTTGTTACATGACCACATGCATTTTGCATTCTGTTTTTTAAACTGTTGCTCCATGCAATGTTATTTTTGCCTGCAAGCCATAATACTGCGCTCAGTCCAACTGTAATGAGGTTTCAGCAAATTGTTTAGTTTCCAAATGACATATTTAGCAAAACCTTATGGCAAAATTTGTGGCTGTCATGCTGCTGATAGTAAGATATCCCCAACTCCTCCGCTTCATTCTCATCTGTTGCAGCAAGTAAATGCAAGGACTCCTGTTTTGACAAATGTTTATCCCTCTTCTTGATTAAAGAAGGATGACTAAAAAGAATTTCAAGACGAGCAACAGGGTCTTGTGAAAATGATAGGATGCTTTGGTAGTTTCCCAGATATTTGGGGTTTTGCTGGAAATAGTATGAAAAGCCCTGCTAGCTCACTGCAATGTTAGCTGAAGGGCCTGACCTACTGGTACTAGAAGAAATCAATCTACAAATATTTCAGTGCTGCGAGCAACATCCCCGCCTTTCCCGATGGACGGTAGTTCACAGTGAGACGAGCAAGGCTTTTGAGAGCCAAACCACGTCGCACTGCTCCGTGACAGGCTGAGGCTCAGGCCTGTGCCGATGCTGCTCTGCACGCAGCACGACAGCGACCTTGGGAGAGGATGGGCAGAACTCACGCCAGCTTTGAACACCAGGTGTACTGGGGAGCACGGGTAGAGAGAGCCTTACCGACAGAGCCCACAGCCCAGATCTCAGCTGCCTCTGTAGTCCGTGCCGCACGGGTCTGCCGCTCCCGGGGACGCGGGGAGCTCCGCAGTGGGACTGCTGGGCTCGCAGCTGGCTGCCGGGGGGTGGAGGAATCCTGCCCACCCCAGGGGATGCTCACAGGCAAGTGGTAGGAGTTGGCAGTCAGAGAAGTCTGTTTGTGTGTGGAAATCACCTTGCGTGCAGAATCGGCCTTGTTTGCTGTTAAAAGCCTCCTGACTTAAATGAGCCGGCTGTTATGCCCTCCGTGGGCCAGGTCTGCATTCCTCGGGCACCCGTAACTCCTGGCACTGCCGGGGTGGCTCAGGAATGCAGTCTAAGGGCCTTATAAGATGTATCAAATTGGAAGAAAAAAAAAAAAAAAGAAAAAGGACAGCCTAATTTATCGTTGAATTCAGTGACATATGCTGATCAAACACCTCTTCCAGGATTTTCAGTGTATTAGTATTTTCCAATTTCATGTTAATTAGGAAATATGCAGCCTGTCTAATAGCAGAAAAGGAGCTGCTGCTGTTCAGCGTGTTGGTGCCAAGTGATCGGCTGTGACCACCTTAAAGCCCCACAACATGACCGATGCACTGCGGTTGTACTTGTGTACAACCTGTGTACTCCCTGTGGCGGAGTCTTCCAGGTTTTTCCTCTTCTCATTCTGAAACCTTTTACCTTTTCTTGTCCTATACTCCAGCAACTGGCAAAAGTCCAGACTGCTTTTTTAAAATACAAATAATAAAATGAGCACAGGTAATACTTCTCAGGATTGAAATGCAATATCCTGTACAAGTGTCACTTTGCAAATGTAAATTGTTCAGACTTCAAAAAAATTCACAGAAATGGGCAGGTCCTGTTTCTGTTACGGCTACCTTCCATTATTGTGTTGCTGCAACATGAAAAAAGCAGCTTCTACCAATTTAAATCTGTAAACGGCTATATGAACCAGGATTCTTTAGGAAGCTCAGGCCTATGGGTTACTGTTTATGTACACAAATAGTGCTGCTGAGTTTAATAAAATTCCTCGCTTGAGTCATGTTACTCATGAGCGAGTATTTGCTTCACATTGTAGCTACCATGGAGAATTAAAAATTAATCCAGTCAGGAGTTGGCTAGTAAAAACAAATCTCCACATCAGATATTTTGATTCCCGTGCTGGGTGGATGGACTCGTGTGCTGAGGTGACTGACGTTGGTAACAGTATGGAGCCTCGTATGCCTCCTCCATGTCACCATCATTAGACTCAGCGTGCTTTAAAACATTGATGCCATTTAAAGGGTGGTGTGACTATTTCCCCCCCTTCAGAAGGGATACACAGCCTCACAGGGTCCTTTTTCTCATAACATGTTTTTCAATAAAATTTTCCCAATTTTGTAATCAGCTGGGAAGAAAGAACATTTCACAGTGTTCACAAGGCTTGTAGATGTTTTGACCAGACATAAGATTTCCTATTGATAGTATTAAATGCTTTGGAATGAAATGTTTTGGGTTTTCCATCTGTAGGCTGTCTGAGATGTCAGCAGCCAATATGACCTGCTCTTTCCCTTTTCGGCCTATGAAGAAAAGGCAGCTTGTTTAACAGATCTTGCAGCGGAGAGCAGAGGTGTATATTAATGAGCTTTCTCTAATGGCACACTGGACCTATTTAGCACTACAACTGTGAAGGCTTCTCTTTCTCAGTCATAACTCATTTCCTAAGAAAATGTCAGTTATTGCTTCACCTTACGGTCTGAGCTGTTTGGTTTATAGTTTATTTCTTCTGATCTGTCCCACTGACAGATATTCTAGACATGCCTGTGATTAAATAGGCTTATGAAAATGGTAAACATTTGATAATGTAAGCCCTCATGGGGATATGCTGTTATTTCTGCATGGCAGCATTCTCAGGTGCGTTCAAAGCATGATGTGGAAGCAAAGAAAAAAACATTTTAAGCAATTACAGTTATTAGATTAAATTGTTTTGTTAGGGAAATTGTGATGTGTTTAGATCACTGTGAGATAATTTAGTGTTTTCATAAATATGCCTTTTAAATGCCTGATATTCCAGCAGTTAAACTCCAGTGAGACTGTAGTGTAAAATAAAGATAACATGTGCATTTCCATCTGGCATTGAGCTAATTCAGTCCTGTACATTTCTACAGCATATTTTTCCTGGTAGCAGTCTTATTCTAAAAGCACATTAGTTATAAAATCCACTGATTACATCACGCTATTCACTGTAATCATGTGCCATTGTTTTGTGTCTGTGCTCAGATGTATGTAGCATAGCCGTGTCTGAAGCGCACATTAACAGTCTCACAAAAAAAAAAAAAAAAGACAGAAGTACTAACAGCAATATAATTATTATTTTTAATTGATGAACTTGTTTAAGATCGATGTTGACTTTTACAGACTCTGAGGATCGTGCAGTGTTTGTTACAGTCATCCCAAGCATCGAACGTCAACAAAATGTTTAAGATTGTAGGATTAAGCAATGGCAGATTGGGGCCAGATGTCTGGGAGATCCTGTAAGTCGCCTTCTCTCAGATAGCTCTTATCATCCTGAAGCCCTTTGGAAATTGAACATTTGTTCTTGGCAGCTGAAGCTTAGGCACTTCACGGATTGGCCCTTCTGGGTGGTTATTTGGAAAGGAGGAAGAGCGCCCCATTTCTCCAGTAGTTTTATGTGGTCTGTATGTATATCTGCACACAGCCCGTGTAGCTGGGGTAGGCGGCAGGGTTACAAGTGGCGGAGAGCAGCAGTGAGGGCCAGGAATTTCCTGACGAAGCCATCCTAACACAGTTCCCTCAGCAACCCATTGAAGTCACCTTGTCCTTGTACAACTGCAGGGGGAGGCGCTTCCGCCCTGGGGGAGCTGGGTCCCGGCAGTGCTGCCCTCACACGTGGAATTGTAGCGAAAAGCTGCAAGGGCGACAGCAGAGCCAGCAAGACAGAGCTAAAGCAGAGATTTTCCTGGAATCCTTCAAGGCAAGGTTCTTTCTGCAGCTCTGAGTGCAGTCCTTCAGCCCCACACCTATCAGCATTTTGTGCCAGCTCCTTTCCTCTCTCCCTCTCAGGCCTTTCACCTCCACCTGTGTACATCTTCCCCTCTCCTCACTGCTTGCCAGCAAGGTTCTCACCCCCCCTCCTTTTCCACTGATTTTCTTTGTATTTAGCCACCCTACCTGTAGCAGCCCTCTCTCCCTGAACGTATGAGCTTTAGTCACGTCACTCTCTTTGCTCGTGTCTTCTCCCACCTTATGTGGTGACTGAATTAGTCACAGCATTGTGACTGTCCCGCTACACGTTATCCAGCATGATGGAGCTGGATAATGCAATTAATAAAAATGAGAAAATAATATAATTAAGAATAGCCATCGAAGTGCAGGCATATGTGGTGAGGGAGGCCTAATGCCTTCAGCATTGTGCCTTTGCATGATGTGTTAGCACCAAAAAAAAGGCAGCTGACCACAGTAAAAGTATAATTTATTCATATTTGTTTGAGTGTTGCTGCTTGCATTGTAGCTCTGAGCATTTATGGTAGGGCCTGTTCCTTCTCTTCCTTAAGTCCTGATCCAGCAAACTCTTAAACACATGGGCTCTCATGTGTTTCAAATTAAGCCTGTGTTTAGATGTTTTAGGACATTTGCCATTGGAATTTTTGCTACTGACATCAATGGGAATGGAGCTGTACCTCTAATTAGTTTGGATTATTCTGCATACTTTCCTACTTTGCATTAGGCTGTAGATACGAAGCGGAGGGCTGATAATCCACTAGCAAAACATTCTGAGGGGCAAGATCCTGCATTCGTGACTGAATAGCTGCGAACTGACTTCTGTGACCTAACAGGTCTCTCCGGCGCTGAGACAACGCATGGACAAGAAGGATCGGGTTGTGGAGTGTCACTGGAGGGATTCTGGTGCCAACAGGCTATAACATCTGCCCAGGACCCATTAAGAAGAAACATGGTCATATAATGTCTTACTGGGCTAGGCTGTTTTGGGGCTCGTCTGTCAGAACCAGCAAAGCCCGTTAGAGAGGGCAGTGGAGCATGTCGAAAGGGCTCGTGATAGTGTCAGGGGACACTGCTCAGGCAGGGGCGGGAATGGCACACACAGCTGTGAGAGCACAAACAACTGAAGGGAAAGTTTTGCTCTTGCTGCTCACCCAGGATTCAGATGAACGAGGCTGCAGAGCTGAGGCTGTGTTGTGGCCAGTTATGGGTGAGTAAAACTGAGAAGAGCTGGTCTGCCGAACTGAAAGTGAGGGGGTTATTGGTCCGAAGGGGATGGTACAACGGGGTGGACACAGCCTGGACCAGAGGAGGCTGAGGAAAAGTAACTATAGGAAAGGAAAAGGAGCTGGGAAGCATTGAGGAAACAATCTTCAGCACCTCGGAACGCGAGCTCCATTTGCCAGAGGTTGTCTTTATGGAATGTCTTCTGGGAAGTATGGGTTGGCCAAACTGCTTATTTTTCATGGACTTCAGTATATTTGCACATTTCAGTGCATTGTTCTGAATCCTTTTGCCAGATTTTCAGTGATAACTGAAAAGAAAGTTTGTTTCTTTTTAAGCTTTGGCGGCTTGGACACTTCCAAAACTTGTCCCCTCCCTTACCAGCTCAAGTGTTCTGAGGGGAGTCGTGACCAGACTTCTGGAGCCGGAGGCTGTGTGTCTCCGGGTGGCTCCAGAGCTTTCAGTATTGTTGTGATGGGCAAAGGTGAAAATACATACATCTCAGACAGTGGTCTGCACACATAGACCTCAACATGCCATTCAGACATTCAGTATCTGCCCAGGGCAGAAAAAATATTTAGGGCAGTAAAACCCATACTGATCCCTTCGTGTATGAGTGGCTGAGAAAGGCAGAATTCTGCAGTCTGCCTGGAAACCCTCCGCGTGGTGTCACCGTGAGTGCGCTGGATCACTTTGTTCAGTGAGGTGAGATGCCTAAAACGCCCCGGTCTGGGCATTTTGGTCTTCGAGGTCCCAGGTTACAGTGGAGCCAGGTTCCGATCTGTATAGAGACACAAGAAAATCTGCAATGTCATGAAGCTGCAATGCACAGTGGGCAAAGTATATTCACACCACCACGTGTGAGCATGTGCACAGGTACCTGAGTGCATCTTCTGGGTTTGCTGGTGCACGAGTGTGCAGAAATGTGTTTGTGCTCACCTGAGGTAATTCTCGAAGCCCGTCCTGGAGACAGCACCTCCCCTGCAGATGCCTGTTGCCTGTAACACTGAAACTTACCAGTGAGCAGTGCAAAGCACGCTTTCCTTGGCCTAGTAGCTGGAAATTTCATTTATTTATTTATTCAGATTTAATTTGAAACAGCTACTTTAGTTATGAATGCTGTGCAGCATTTTATTACTGAGTTCCTTAATGAAACGGGTGCTTAAGAGATCAGAATTGCTCAGGTTACTGGTTGTGTAAATGCTGAGAGCAGATCTGGATGATACGGCCAGTGAAGAAAAGGGTGCAGAATGACAGCAGGGTTCCTTTGGACTGATCCTCCAGTGGATCAGGTCTTCTTGTAATAGCCTGTGCTCATCTGCTCCAGCGGGTAGCGTTTCAGACATCTGAAACCTGGCTCTTACCCGCCACAAATAGCTCCTCTTGCGCTCTGCCTGTAGCAGCTAATTGTTACTGCCCGCAGTGGTTCCTGTGCCAATTAACATCTGAGAGAGCTCATCAGAACACTTGTTCTTTCTTTAAATTTTCTGTACTGACACCGCGTCTTTAAATGTTCGGTACTTCAGACGGAACGTGTGAGATATTTATAGCCTATGTATTATTATTGAGCTACACACCATGTCTTCAGTGACACATTAAATGAACAGCACAAAATGTTGTGTTTCATCCATAAATTTCAACAGATGTTTGAATGTTGGTTGATTTATTACATGTCCAACTTGGATCCTACACTGTTCTCATTGTGGCTGCATATGGTTTATTTAATACTGCTTTACAGCCATTTTTTATGACTTTTTGCAGTTTGAAGGGTGCAACAAGGCATTTTCTAGGCTTGAGAACCTTAAGATTCACCTCCGAAGTCATACTGGGGAGAAGCCGTACCTGTGTCAGCATCCAGGCTGCCAGAAAGCTTTCAGCAACTCCAGCGACCGGGCGAAGCATCAGCGAACACACCTGGATACCGTAAGCATGATTTCATACCGGAGTTGCACTGAGTTTTCCGATGGTCCTTGTGCACATTCTGTTCTGAACCTGGAGGGTGACTTTTCCTTTCCATGAGGAGTGTCTCAGAAAACTCAGCTGTAAGCAACTGCACTTTTGTTTTTAATTGACTGTGCTTTGAGAAATGAAAAACAGCGTGATCACAGAAGGGCAAACTCAGCTGGCTTACTCATGCTGAGAAATGAGGTACTCAGAAATAAGTTACTCAGCAAACTCTCCCATTGTTCTTGCTCCAGTAAGAGAAGGCTCCAGGAGGGTAAGGTGCGGTGTGGGTGACAGCCGACTCCTCGCTGCTGTGCTAAATGTCATTGTCTCGCTTCCTAGCCTATGTTGCTTCACTAACGTCTGTTCTGAAGGAATGCAAAAGCAGCTCAAGCAGCTCAGCAGAAGGTAAATGCCTCTCAGTTTTGTAAAGGCAGAGACACATCTGTGGCATAGCTATATAAAATTTCAAGGACCCACCACAGAATTAGTTGTAAGAAACAAATTCACTTTGATACACAGTGGGTAGATTCTGGCTCAGTTCTGCAAGTCCTCTCACCTGTCACGCAGAGAAGATGGGAGCCTGTCTCTGCCCTGGGCTCTGACAGACTTAAACCACAGCATTATGGAGAAAGAAAGTAAGCAGGCAGCTTTGTAGAGGAGTTAAGTCTTCAGCATAAAGCTTTTAAATAACAGCCAGAGTTGTTCCTTTGTCTTTTTCAAAGCAGGGAATATATGGTTTAACGTTTGGCCAAGTGTTTATGGGGCAGAACTTTTGAGTTTAATTGATATTTACTTTTTAAGCAGTTACACATTTCAGACAGTGCAGCATTAAGGAATGTCTAATGTACATTATGCCTTGCAAAAACAAACAAGTAAGAGAAGCGAGTCAGTCACATTTTCCAAACCAAAGCACACTTACAATAACAATGTTTTATTTATTTGAAAGTCAACCTGAGATATTTGAATTTGTAATTAGTTCTAAAATGCGTCTCTTTTGAAAATGGGTACATGGAACTGGGTGCATGGTTTTGAAATTTAACTGCTTGAATCTAATGGATATGTTTTTCACTAGCCAGACTCACAAATGGAATGCCATTTACTAGTTTTGAAAGATAATTCAATGAGTTAACAAAATAAGCAAAAACTTTTATATCTGTTGATCTGTGCGTTTTTGAAGACAAATCTCTTAACTTTCTATTTTCTTTTCTTCTCTCTTTATCTCTGTCTTAATTATCTGAAAAGCTCATAAAGCAGCAAAAAGGTACAGTAATCATTTTCTGCTTTCTTAAATGCCTAAAAATATCATCCACTTTATTCTGTTGCAGGTTCTTTAAAACTGTTTCTGTGGTCCTGCACCATACCGACTAACTTCCACTTGTTTGCATTATTTTAAAATCCTGTGATTTGGCTTAGTATTGTGTGAATGTGAAAAATAACAGAGCTACTGCAAAGCCTGCGCGTTGCGTTAACTCAGCGGACGGAGTAACTGTCAGTAATGTCCAAGCAAACAGTAGCCAGATTTTCAGCTAGTTCCTACAGCTGAATGATTCTACCAGTAATTCAAATGATGCCAGGGATTTGAAAAATACTTCATTTGCTAAGGGGTTTGTTAAAATTTTCCGTAGTCCTTCCTCAGGTGTCGGTTCTTTGTGTGCTCCAGACACTCGCAGTAAATCTGCTTTGCCCTGTAGCTTTCTGGGTAGGTGCTGTGTTAGCCTGTAGGGCCATGAATTGGTGAATGATTCTATTATTCCTTCAGAAATTTCCTGCTGGCTGGACAGAGCAGCAATACTTATCCTCTTGAGGTACTTACAAAGAAAAGGGGTTTATATGGACTGCTTGTTCCTTGAGTGCATTTGGAATTGGTTTTAAAGCTTCTTAATGTAGGTCATTCCATCATTTATCTTCTCCAGAAGGAGAATCTGTAAATAATTTCAGAGACTTACTGGTGTATGCTAGCTTGATTAAATCTCTACTAAATCATCTGGAAGTAGATCTTTCTCCTAGGCAGAAGCAGAACAAAAGGAACGTATCTGTCCTTCTGGTAAAAAGGGCATGTCATCACTCCTCCAGGAGTAAAGCAGCTAGTGTAAAGGACCTGACAGTCACCTCTCCCAAAACAGATTTTTTGTTGCTTTTTTTTTTTTTTTCCCCCTTTTGTGCATCTCTTTCTGAAACTAAGGGGAATAAGGAATGTGGCACCGAGGTCATGACAAACCAGTTTCGCTTTGGGAAGGCACGGAAAGACTTACTGGTAGTGAGAAGGCCAAGATAATGTTGACAGATGAGGCAAGAAAACAGAGAGAAAAGGAATGTTCAGCTCAACTTTAAAACCTGGTGAGCTTTGACATGCAGCACTGCTTTGCTCTCCCTTAACTCAACTGTTACTTGTAACAAGTGCCAGGTCCCTTTGTTCAGCTTGGCAGTAGCACAGTCACCGGGAGGCTGCACCCTGGCACAGAGATTGTGTTTGGTTTGTTGGGAGTAAGCCTGACTGAGGGAAGAACTTGGTGAGGCTTTCTAGCGTTGGGGCGCCCGAACCAGCAGTTCAGTTGGAGTGTCCTCCTTTATTTATTTATTCTCACACTGGAAGAGAGCACTGAACTGCTCGCCCAGGCTCACATGGTTTTCCCAGGAAAGTGCTCATACTGCGCCATGCTTTGGCAAGCTCTGAAGCGTGCCAAAATCAGCTGGAAAGGTCTTCCTGACAAAATCAACAATAGTGGATTTTTCTTTCTGCATTGATTTGCTCCGGTGTTAATATTTGATGCAGGTTGTTTGGTCAGGAGTTATAGAAAGATGTTGTTGTTCAAAACAGGAGAAGGCTGTGAAGGAAACCAACTGTGTGCTATTCCACAGGTTTTAGTCTGCTGCACATGGAACATGATTGTTGTAAAAACGAAGTAAATCAGAATTAGAAACCAGAACTACATTTAAAGCTATCATAAATAATCTCATGATCATTTAGTCTACTGAAAGGCCAGAGAACTCAGTGCTCTCAAAGCCCGTGTGATTATGTCTCATTAGCATTTAACTCAGCTCAGTAATCAATATCCAACGCACCAGATTATAGATGTGTCAAGTGCTCTCAGCACTTGCGTGGAGTGCAAAATCAGAGCTACCAGTGCTGTTCTTCTGTTTGCACCATGTCAGACTGAGGTACATGGAGGAGTCTGCAAATCTGGAAGCGGCAAGTTTAACACTGTGTTGCACGAACTCAGGCTGTCCTTCAGCGCTCTGTGCGCCAAATGCAGAGAGGCAGAGGAATGTGAAATCTCTTCCCTTTCCTCACTCTTACAGAAACCGTATGCCTGTCAGATCCCCGGCTGCTCCAAGCGCTACACGGACCCCAGCTCCCTGCGCAAACACGTGAAAGCTCATTCAGCCAAAGAACAACAGGTGCGTAAGAAGGTAAGAGCCAGCAGGTGGAAGTGATGCATCTCCAGGTGGTTGTTTTGATGTTACCGTTAGTTTATATAGTTTCAAATTGGGGTTTTTCTGCAAAATCAGAAAACTCAAGTTGAGCTAATTTTCCTGTTGGGTTTTAATCCCTATTGCTAACAGGTTGACTTCATAGTTTTGCTGCAATTTCAGCTTGCCTCACGCCTTCTGTCCAAGCATTTCTTTCATGTTCATCTTTCATACACAAGCCCAAATTCTGCTGTCATTCCTGTAAACTATTTACACACTGTGTGTCTGCAATCAGCTAGTGAACAGCTGTGGGCAGATCATCTCAGATACAAGAGAAACTAGGCCTGGAAGTGTCAGAACAGGAGTGCTTGCAGTCAACTAGAATGAACCCCCCCACACTTTTCCAACCACACCTGGACCTCAAATGTATTTATAAGTCATTCCAAACCTAGGCTGCTAGTTATGTTTTCACTACTATTAGATTCCAGTAAGTATTTCGGTTTCTATGGGCTGAATCCTGAACTCATTATTAAATGTGGAGGCTTATGGACAGCAGCCCAGGATCAGAGACTTGCTGATTACACATTGGTACACACAGTTTGTGGAAGGATGATTGGGACCCTGCAGAGCTGGTCTGTGACAGACCGTGAGCATACTTGAGGCCCAGGAGTGGCAGGGAGTACAAGGCTTAGCAAGCAAGTTCAGTTAGCTCTGGTAAATAGCAGTGACACTCTCACCACTGCCACGAGATTCACTGATGAGACAGCCAGGCATGTTTAAAGGATGGAGGACAGAGCAGAAATGACAGCATGGTAAGACAGAGCTAGGGAGCTGCTAGTTTGGAGAAAATGTCAAAGGTAAAAACCACAAGCACTGAAGTGCAAAGAGAGGAACATGTGGAAAGAGACAGCAGCAGAACACAGGCGATCTTAGCTGCAGAATTAGGGATGAGCCATGGAGGAGTGAGATGGATGTCAAAAGGCCTCATTTTCCTGCCTGAATGCAACTGTGGTGAGGTCATGCTGATCTGTCCTTGCATCAGCCATGTCCTGTGTTACACTCCATCTCTCCTGCTGATTCTCAGCATGAATCGTGTCCCCTGTCAGTTTGCACTTGGCTAGTTCCACCGATCTGAATGACCATCTCCACTGCATGGAGAGTTGTCCATCTCCCAGCTCCTCCCATAACTCTGCTCTGTATCAGCTGCATGCAGCCCGAGTAACAGCTTCTGGAACACCAGTGTCCAGAGTTGTGCACCCTATTTCAGACAGCCAAGAAGCACTCATGACATGCTGAGCATTGTGTCTGGGAGAAAGGCTCTTGCCTAGCAGCCATGCAGGTGTCCGCAAAACCAGGGCTGGTCTTAGAGTAAGAGACAAAAAGCTGTAACTGTAATTGGCTACAGCTGACCTCAGAAAGAGGTGTGCTGTAGCGTGAAAATCTTTTGCAACAGCAAGATCTTTGCAACAGGAAGATTTTGTTATGTGAAACTCTCAGATGAGCCTAGAAAGCAACCATGCTCTATTCTGAAGGAGAGAACTCCCCCCATCTTTCCTTTCCATGGTTCATACATGGACATGACTTCCAGTGGACAGACTTCATGGGGAAAGGAAGGAGGGAATTATTTCCTAATAGCAAACATGGGTATCCTTTGTTCAGCCCTGACTACAGGGCTGGATACATTAATTTGTCAACATCCTTTATGTCTGGACAAAGGAACAGTCCTCTTTGTTACACCCCATTGCCTGATGAGGCCAATTTTCAGTTCTGCAGAGGAGAGCAGGGGAAAAAAAATAAACCCAAATTTTGCATGAATGGGAAGAAAGGACTTCCTGGATAAGCAGCAGGAGGCCTTAAGCATGGAATAAGTAGAGGGCAAATGGGCTACACACGAATTGCAAACTCAAGCTACTTGGACATACCAAGACGTCAAATATGCAGGGTTTCATATCTCTTGATCTCCTAGCTTGAGGAGTTTTCCTGCATGCATATAAATACCTTCCCATAGACTTACCAAGTCTATCTTAAAATAATGTCAGTTCCTTGCTTCCCACACCTGATTTGGTAGACCAAATCCGAATCTGCACTCCTCCAGTGGTCAGAAATCATCTTCAGATTTCCTGTCTCATTTGCCCATGATAACGTAATGAGCATTTGATCCTGTGTCTTTTTTTTCTGTAACCTAAGAGGCATCAGAAAAAGCAGTAGATCTGAAGCGCGTTTTGATCAGGCTCTCTTAAAAGGGACCAAAGCCAATCTGATTCATGGAGAAATAATAAACAAAGCAAATATTTCACTTACGCATATTATAGGAAAAAAACCACCTTTTCACAACTGGGTAAATCTCAGTGTTATCGAATCAGTGGCCGTCTACTCTGGATTTCAGATTTAGGAAGAAAAGGGAAAATACTGTTTACACTCGCTTGCTGGTTTTTGGTTACCGCTCTGCAAAGGCAGTTGTCTGTTGGTATCAGCTTTGTAGGAGTTGTGAGTGGACATGACTTAGCCAAGAAAGAAAAATTAACGGGCTGCTCTGCCCTGTCTCAGTTGGGATGTGCTACCAGAATGTGCCATCTCTGATAGAGAAGGAAATGCCCTGAGCTGAGGGTTGCATCAAAGGAATCCTGAATATTTAGTTCGTAGCTTAGATGGCTGCAGTGGTAATGTGTGGTTGTTCTGAACAGCTTTACAAGCGCAAAATCTGAGAAAGTTAGCTGTTAATTTAGTAGTAGTCTAAGTTTAATTGGCTGCAGATGCACTTTGTGATCCAAGTGTTAGATGTTTATCTGGATCAAACAAATGGATGTATAGCAGCATTCTGAATAGGTTTGCCTGGACCTTTTGTTTAGAATAACCAAACCCAGGGGAGATCGGTATGCAAAACCGTAACCGTAGAGACAATAACTATATATTAATGGCTATAGAATATGATGGCTGTGTGTGTAATGTGAGCACTGTATTATGACAAAAGCTTGGCAACATCAGCATGTTTGAAAGAGAATTAGAAATGCTTTTCTTTCTTAATTCCCCTCTCCTGCTGTTTTTAATATGATCGACATTGTGGTTTTCAAGAGTTTGCTTCAGACACTTTTGCCAGAGCTTTAATTTACATGGAGAACAGCTGACATATTGGTGATACCTCTTACACAGTACTGACAGCACATTATTCCACCCGTTCTAATCTGATAAGCACAAACGCTTTTCTTTCCCTATCAAATGTCTTTCCAAGTGTCACAGTTATAACGTCATGCAATCCTTTTGCCACAGAACCCGAGAAAGTACAGAAAGCCTGAAAATGTGCAGTTAAACTACTAAGGAAGGCTTGGAGAAACACAGGGTACATTATTTTCTGAAGCAAACTGTTGTTGATTTAAGATTAGCACACTTAACTTGTGCACTTAAGAAAACCAAAATTATCTCTAATTAGAAATATGAAGTAATAGCTATATTCTTAATTACACCAAGTTCTTAAGAAAGACATTTTGTTCCTTCCTTCTATACATAATCTTTAAGCAAAGAGACGTATGAAATTAATTAGAAGTCATTTGTTTAACTTTGAAATAAAATATTTGTTTTATCCTCCTCTTGCAGCTAAATTCATGTACTGATATCGAACAGGATGTACTAAGTGAATGCCTAGCTATACAGCAGCTCCACACATCTTCACAACACATTTTGGACGGGAAGTGTGGTAGATCTGTAGGTCATCATGATTTAATTACAGGTGAGACTATTTCTGATAATGCTAAATGTCATATAATACAGAGTTTAAAAAAGAAAAGCTCCTGGGTCTGATCTGTTGCTATGAAAGATGAAAGAAAAAAAAATAATAATAATTTTGTAAGTGCTTTGCCAAGCCTGGTTTGTTTTTTCAGAGCTAATCGGCCAAATAGCTCCTGTTAATTTCATATGAAGGCAGCAGCACCGCTGAGAGTCAGGCTCTAGGCATTTGTTCTCTGTTAAAGTTTGCCTTGGCTTCAGCAGATGCAGGTGCATGAGCTTTGCTAAAGCCAAGTAAATGCTCTAGCAAAGACAAAGGCATGCAGCAGTAAGGTTTTCCATCCACAAGGTCTGTTCTCTTCAGAAGCCACAGAAAAGGTGGTGAGGCTGGGTAACATCATGCATGGCGTGCTTGTAACAAACAACATGGTGATGTAAGAGTAGAGCAGGAGCTTGAATTTAAAATGTTGAATATTTTAATGATATTTTCTACTGTTTAATCTCTCTTTCATTCCTTCTTGTCTGTTTTGATTTCTTTCTTGTGGTTCAAACCACCCTGGCCCTTTTCAGTGACCTTACATTGTTCTGTATATTTTGCTTGAAGAGAAAAACACGCTTCCATTCCTTTATTCTAAACATAAGACCTAGATACACAACTTCTGAACCTCAGCTGAGGATCTGCAACCAGAGATGTAGCAATCTCAGGCTCTTGGTTTAGTCAGCAGAGAAAAAAAGGAAGTCTCAGTGGCCATCAGTTCAGCTGTAACCGCCTTACCCTGAAGGGCACCCACACACTTCCACCGATTCTGTAGGTCAGAGTGGAGAACCTTTCCCCTAGCTGCTTTTGCTCTCAAATCTCCTCTTGTCCATGTGTATATATAGCTCTTTTCCTAATTTTTGTATTTGTTTTATCCTTGGCTCCAGCAACACCATGCTTCAGTGAGCTGCAAAGCCCGTACATTTTTGAAAAAAAACTTCTCTTGATTCGTTCTGCATGAGCAGCTTGCAGATGATGTTCAGCGAGAAGGCTGCACACATGGACTCTTGCTCTATCTGATTTGGTGGGACCTACTTCTGGAGAGGCGTCCTTGTTCCTTTGAAATTCCCCAACTCTGTCATGTCCATTTGGGGATGGGGATAACCAATTCCAGATCGCTCCGTTCATACAATTTTTAAACCATCCCTGTAGCATTTTCTTGTGTCATTTTCTGTTGTGCTTCAGACAAATCCTGTTACATGGGTGGCTTTTCAATGGCAGATGCATATTAGAAATGGGATGGATTTATTGCAATATTTTATATCTAATAGTTTATATGGTCTGAATAGAATCTCCGGGGGAAAAAAAAAAAAAAAGAAAAAAAAGATATAACAGATATTAATTGAGTTTTAATTCTATAATTTTTTAAACAGTAATGATCGGTAAAGCCAGTTATGGACAGACTTATTTCCTAATTAGTTCATAATTTTGAGGTAGGAATGAGTACTTTGGTATAATCCACAATATGCCTGAGCATAGAGGACAGTTTGTAGTCTTTTTGAAAACACTATTTTCAAATTTGGTCAATATTAGAAAACTTTCAGTGCTGTGAAAATCCAAATTATTCACAAAATGTTTTAGCTCAGAGCCAAATCAATCTATCTTGATGTAAGATGCATTTTATCCTATTTCAGCTTCACTGTGGAGCAAAGGCTTGCCTTGATATTACTAAATGTGTTTTAAATTGATTTCTAACTCAGTACAAGCTTTCTAGACAAAGCCTAGCTTGTTCCTGTTGAGACTTAGAGAAAACCAGTGGTAAACTGGGATTAGAAAACAAGAATGCCCGCCGCTAGTTCCCCTGCACCAGGGGATGAGCTGGTGCTCTCCGCTAATGTATTTGCTTTGTCAGTGCAAAGTGCTGAATTACTGAAATTACTTAGGCAAGAACCTCCTGCTTTTCTCACTCCAAATGTTAAAAGCAACAATAACAAAATCATCCTGTTTGACATCTCCTATTCCCCTTTCCAGTTTAACTGGCACGAAGATGCCAAATGTACCTGGTGAGCAGAATGAAGCAGGAGGGGAAATGAGCCATCATTCCAATGGCGGGCCCCGGGGAGCCCACACTCATGGTTTATATGTGGCTCCTCAAACGGTGGCAGGAAACTGGAGGGACTTGGAGAGATTATCTCAGTTCCCTAACCTCTCAGTGCCAGTTTGGAGAACCTCTTCTGAAATTAAGGATTTTATCTGTCAGTTATACTGGCTTCTCCAATATGATTCCTTTGCTGACTGTATCGAGCCGTCACCAGGATGCTGTAAAAAAAAAAAACCTAGTAAATCTTCCCAGGTACTTCCATCAGGTCACCCCATAAGAGACCCCATCACATGCACAGTATGAAAAAGCACCAGGGAAAATAAATCAAGATTTGAAAGACTGTTTTACAATGAAACAGAAGTTACTTCATATTATGTGTGGTATAATTCCATAGGCAAAAACTGTTTCTCTGTCAATATTTAGGGCAAATAAGCTAAAGTGCTGGTCCTTACAGATGTAAAACATAAGGACATTCCTGCTGCCACCTATAGTTTGCACATCTGCTCTTTCACATAAGCAGAGGTAATATGTCTGGACAAAGCAGCTATAATACTGTGTACAGGATATATATGGACGAATACAGTTTATGATGTTCTCTTAATTCCACTTGAAAATATGAAAATGTTCATGGTTTGAACTTTTTTTTTCCCCAAAGAAACCACATTATTAATGTGCAGAGCTCTGGGCTTTAGGGATCGCTTGGATTCCTGGAGCCTTTCTGTTTTGTCTTTCTCCAAGTTAAAGCACATTTTAAATATGTCAGGGATGAAAGCCAATCACAGAAAAATGAAATATGTAGAAAAAAACCTCCCATCCCTTGTGTCCAACTTCAAAGCTGGATTATGCTTAGGACTGGGTAAGACAGTGAGCAAAAGAATATTTTGCAGTCAGACAAACCCATTGTTCGCTGAGATCTTCCTCCTTTTTCCCTCTTTGTATCTTCATGGCTGCACACATTCAGCTCCAGCTGTGCCCAAGAGCTGGCTCCACTCTGCCTGCAAAGCAAGATACCGTCGTTCCAGTAATCCTGTGCAGGCATTTTCTCTGGGCATAAAGCTGAAAAAAAAATGCTGCTAGTTGCAGATACTCAGAGTACCATTTTGGCAACAGATGTTAAGGTTAAAGGCCAAGCAATTTAAAATATTGATTGATGACATATATTTACAAGCTGAGATGGTCAATGCGTGAAGAGGCCCAACATGCATAGTCCTGAACTGGACTGCACTTGCAGGAACAGTCATTTATAACAGCTCCAAAGGCTTCTGCGCGACTTCTGGTGCTAAGAATATTATAACTCACTGCTGAAAAAAGGGGAAAAAAAATGGAAAACAAAAGAAATTTTTGGAAGGGTTGAAAATGATACTGAGTGAGGCTGGAACAGCAAATGCTCTTCCCCCTTGACTTCCATTGCAGAGGCACCTGGTTACCTGGGCAAAGGGAATCCCTGCAGCAAAGGAAATGCAGTGTTTCTCTCCTCTCAGACAATTCTTCCTTCCTGTTAGGGACTGGCAGCGGGAAGAACTTCTGCACCCTCCTATCAGCAGATACCTCTTGCTTCCCTGAACAAAGCAGTTCACTCTCACTCTTTTCTGACAAACTGCCCCTATTTCCTTGTAAAAGCACAATTTTTGCTAGAGCTTAACACACGATTAGGTGGTCGTGGGATTGGAGTGACAGCAGCAGCTCAGAATTTTGAGTGTCTTAATTGTAGAATGAAAATACGCTTATTGAAACTTTGGTAGCCAAAATGAGTTCGAGTAGCAGAACAAATGGCTCCTGGCGTGCTTAGTGCCTAGCGTGATGCACCCAGCCCAGTGCCTGTGAGCAGAGAAAGGTCTGTCCCTCTGAAGGAAGTAATGTTCTGTTGGAGTGCTCTTCTTTCATACTGTGTAAAATAAATAACTTCTGACTTCAAGTAAACATCAATTCAGTTCTTAGTGACTCAACAGAAATGACTGATGTCTCATTACAGACTCACCACAGTAAATCTCATCTTCCATATCCTGTCTCACATGGCCTTAGAAGTAATCTTAATTGTAGGCAGACACCCCCTGCAAAAAAAGTGAGGGAACAGTAGGGTCGATTCTTCATCTACGTTGGCTCCTCTTTTGGCTTTCTCACTATCCGTCAGCTTCAGGGGTGGACGCTACCCCGATAAGTGGAAGACTGTGCCATCTCCAAGCTTCATCACCAGGCCCAGGAACACACGTTGCTGTGTCTGGTGTGAGAGCAGCCCTGCAGTTCCCTGTGTTCCTGTGCCCAAGGGATAGGTGTTTTACAAATCAGGGCTCCGAGTTTAGGCTCATTTCCTTATAAAGTAAGACTTATGTATTTGTTTTGCTCGCCTCTGTCCACATCTGTGTCATTCCCCTTCCCCACAATATTTTTTTAATCCATTAGCCAAGCTCAACCTCATTTGACAGACACTTCAGAGATAATTGTGTTCTGATGAGTTTCATGCATCCTGGCAGCTGGATACCAGAGAGTGGCACCCAGAATCAGTGTTCCCCCACAGGAGAGGCTGGGACACATGCTGCTTGGCAGCAGCCGGCACATGTGTAGCACCACATTTGTCAAAGTGTCATGGAGGGTATGGGGACAGCTGGGTTGATCTGACATGCTTCAGCTGAGGTTGCGGTGGGCTGCCCATCTAGCCATGCTGTAGGGACGGGGTGAGGCAGCACGAGGGTCAGGGGGGCGTGAGGAAAAGAGGCACCACGTGTCAGACTGAGCATGAGGGAAGGCATTGTGGTGAATAAAGACACAGAAAAAGGAAAAGTCAGTGATGAACTAACCCCACAAACCTCAGCAGACGTACTCCAAGCAAGGGCCATTTCCAGAGCAGGTGTGAGCAGTAAGTGAAAACATGGATAAACTCAGCGTAGATGGAAGAAGCCCTGTTTAAGTGGGTTTAAAAGGAGGTCCAAGCCTCCTTTTAAAGGAGATACAGCTCAAGTGTGAAATGACACAGCACTATCAAAGTCAAGTTGGTATTTGGCTTATCTGCCAAGCGTGAGAATGAATGCATGAACAACAAGGATTTGTGGGAATCTATTGCATTATCAAATGGACTGAAGCCACTGGTAGAATAATAGCATTCTCACAGTGTAGCATCCTAGCTACTGGCTTTCTGTTATCAGATAAGGCTTTGACAAATAAATCCTAGCAGCACCTGGGAACATCTGACCTCTTAAAAGCCCTTCCGTCTGGCTTTCAGTGCAGAAAGCGAGTTGTTTTCACTGGCTGGTTGACAAATGTTCTGTCTGGCGGGAGACAGAGATGATGTGGTTCATTCTCCTACTTTTAGATCTGTCAGCAGCTGGGGACTCGTTGTTCATGAGAGGTTTTTGACTCATCTGAAGTCCCTGACAAAGGTGGCTGGAATCTTGCCTTAGTGGTTCTACTCTTCAGTCACACAGAAGCAAATGCTGACATTCAGCCATTGCTTATCCGCCCAGAGGGCTGTCACACATTCCCTGTGGCTCCAGATTTTCCTGGAGCTTTCTGCTTGTTCCATGTCACTGGGAGGGTTTGGGACCAGTGCCATCCAGAACCCTGCCAGTAATGTGGGACATGTCAAAGCATAGCTGACGCACAGCTCTTTTCCTGAATGTGTAACTGCACACACTGAGCAGGAGAGGAGAGGTGAATACTACAGGAAGAAAGAAGGCAAAGAAACTAGTCTTTATGCATGTGGGGACTGCTGCGCTATAGCTGGGAACTGTGGGAGCTGGCAAATGTCGTCTGTCCACCACAACAGTCAGAGTACAATGTCAGTGGCTGCTCTAGTCCTGCTCTGTGTGCATGCCCAGTGGATCAAAACTTTGAAAGATGTATTGCAGGTAAATTTAGAAAAGGAAGAGACAGGCAGAGAAGCTGAGAAAAGAAGGACTAGGCTTTTCCAAGAATGGCACTTACTAGGAGCCAGTCCCTTTTTCCCCCTGCCGTGGGGTGGCATGTGCAAACGTTCATAACAGGCAGCAAGCAGTTCTGCTCAAGGCCAAGGCCCTGACCTCTAGATAGCCTAGGTACTGCCCTAGTGCACGCCCTACTGTTAGAGGTAACTTCTGTTACTGCCCCAACAGAATTGTNGGGGCAATGGAGGAGTCAGGGACTGCCAGGGATGCTCCTTTCCTTGCTTATTTTATTTTGCCAGATGATGTTTGTTTCTTCACAGGCATGTACAGTGGTTCCAGCGCTAACCATAATGGTCCCTCACCAGGGATATTGCCGCCTCCTCATGACATCCCTTCAAGACACCATCCTCTTGACTCAGCCCTTTCCAGTCCACATCACCATCAGTCGCCATTGGAGAGCACCAGAGAAGGGTATGTGCGTGAAACGTGCTTGGCCTCTGTCTGGTACGATAGTGAATAATTAGTTGTTTATTTTAGTTTGTATGGATGCTGTTTGAATGATAAACACTGGTGATGGTTTTAGAATCATAGAAAAATTTGATTTGAAATGGACCACAAAAGGTCATCTCATCCATCCCCCTAGCAAAGCAGGGCAAACTCTGACATTACCATCAGGCTGCTCAAAGCATTGTCCTTGCCTTCAACAAAATAGACGCAGATTTTTTTTTTCTTCATAGAGTGCAATTGCATTTTTCTTTTTTTTTTTTAATTCTTCCTTGAATTCTTGTAGATTTGGATAAGTACAGAGAGCTTTTCTCAGCTAAAATGAAAAAATTTTCAAAGGGTAAAAAAACAAACAATGACTCACTCAGGAATAAGGCAGTGTTTGCCTTTGTAAGGCTTAGTTTGTGTCAGAATGGCAGGCTTTCTCACTTCCTTGCTCTCTTAAGATTTTCTTTACTACACCTTTCAGCTGCAAGTATTAGCCAGTACGACCTTAATCAGGGAAGCGTATCTTATCGCATTGGTTGTATAGGTTGCATTGCTACAGTATGTCATATTTCTATAGTGCCATTTTTTTTAAGGATCTGAGACCATCTCAACGGTACAGAATCTCTGCAAGCCACAAAATTCTGCTCTCATCTTAGAAGCTTCTGTGGTGCCTACACTGATGCAAATCAAATATCAAATGTATTCTTTTCTTCCCAGCACTTAGGGTAGGGAGGCTACTCTGATTTTGCTTTACTGATTGACATATAGAGAGATCAAAAGACTATTTGCATAGTAATATGTGGAGGTTCTTTAGCAAAGCCAGCAACTGACTGTCATTTTTTTCCATTTTTGTCCAGTGACTTCTATATGGGGAAAGGAAAGCCCAGAAAGATTTTAATTGTACTCTGTAAGCCACTGAAGGCGGGGTGTATGGAAAATTACACCTGGAACAGCTGACGCACAGTGTGATTGAGGAAATTCAACTAGGAACAAGCTACAATTTTCTTCTAAATTGGGGAATCAATGCTGTAGCAAGCATGGCATCTATAGGCTGTTCCTCCCTCAGCCGTCTTTTCTGACCTGTGCCAGCAGCAGGAACCAATGCCCCTGCAATGCTGTGCAATACATATCTGCCCATCATAGGAATAGATGCATTGCGGCCCTAAATTATTGAAACGGTTACTGAAGATGTCTGTGCCCAGTCCCTCTCCCTCCCTGCCCTGCCACCCACATTCCTGACCTTTTATTTCCTGTTGACAGACTCATGCCCGTGGCATGACATGGACAGCAGGAGGCACTAGTCACGGGGATTTAGGTGGAAGTTCCTCTGAGTAAATGTGAGGCTTTCTGTAGCAGAGAAGGCAGTAAGTGCGAACAGGAGGAATGGAGACTGAGAGTCCAAAATGAAGGTAATCCAGAAGATATTCTTTCCCTGCAGCATGGGACTAATTGAGCCTAGGAAGCAAGATAATTTCCTCTCTCTGCTCCTCAGATTGCTGCTCAGCTATTTCCTCCTTGAGATGGTTCTAGGATAGGCTTCCTAGGGGAGGTAAGACAAAAAATCCCAACCAAGAGTGGAATAAACTAATGATGCACTAAAGGAAGGATTTAACAGGCTGTCACTGAAGCGGTTGTTTCTAAAGCACTTCACCTTGTGGTACTGCTAGTAAGAAATGAAAGCAAAGGTTTGACCAAAATGAGTGCAGCAGTCAGCTTTGCAGTTTGAGGGGTCAGAAGCTCCCAGACGAATTCTGCCCCCTGCCCCTCGAGCCTCCTCTCCAGAGCAGGGCACTTCGCTTCAGCACTCAGTGCTGAGTGCACTGAGTTTCTCACCGAGCTCCTTTTCCAGACATTTGGATCATTTGCTTAGGCCAAAGCTTCCATCAGAATGGTCTCTGCGGTTTCCAGTTTTAATGGAATAAGTAGTCTCTCTCAGAGGAGACACCACTTGTGATTTGTTCTCTCGGTGCTTATATAGTTAAGTAACACAAATTCTTTGTGGAAGCACCGTAGTTAATGTCCTATGACAAAATGTAAGACTGAGATGGTAACAGATTTCTGACTGTGAACCAAATGTCAGGAAATGGAGAACGGAATGTATTTTTGAATAGTATTTTAAAGAGTTGTTTTAAAACAGGCTACCTAGTTTTTATGACATAACAACTTGGAATTCTCAGGATCTCAAATACTGCTTTATCAACTCAAATAATCTACAGTCAGTATTGTCATACCCAGTCCCAGATCTTCTTGCTGTATTTGAATTGTTTATGCTTGCATTGTTAATGACTGTTGAAATAAAGCCCGTAACTGACATTTTAATTGCAAATATAGAAAGCTTAGTCTGAACTAATAGTCTTTGAATTTAGTTTAGCACAGTTTTGTGTAAAGCTTTCATTCATTTAACTAGGGAAAATCTCTTAATAATCTAATACCCGGAGCCACTGAATTCTAGAACTGTCACACCTTCACCGTTACTCATGTAAAACAGACACAGTTTACGATAGGAAAGAAACACCTACCACTACCTTTCTTCATGTGAGCTGCTCTAGCTTTCTGGCACTCATATAATGTTTTGCCTCATTTGTCAGCTCTCTCAGTATTCACATTTAAGTAGATGCAAAGAATTTCTCTGCTGTGAACCAGTACAATGACAAGACTGGCCTGCATAGTTTAAGTCTGTGGAATGAACCAAACGATTACTATCAAGAAATCTAATTACTGAGTCATCAAATATGCAAGATGCCAAAATCTACATGGGGCAGAGTACAAATAGTCTACTCAAGTTTGACAGAAGATTCTGAATTTGATTTAAAGGCTTTCTATTTTTTTTTATTAAAAAAAAAAAAAAAGCTGTATGCTATACCATCCTTTGCCAAAGTCAATACCAAGTGCAGCAGTCAATTTTCCCAAATGGTTTACTAAGACATTTAAATAGTTTGACAAAATTATCTAATTCACTTGAAAATGTTCTAACAAAATCTGACTTCATTACCAAATGTATTTATACTGGCATTATAAAATACAGAGAATATTTTCTCAAATTGCGGTATAAAATGTACGCTAGACCAAATAATTTAACTTATATTGATATTAATTAAACTAAAGGCCTGTGATTGAGAAATACTTTGGCATTCAGCAAGTGGGCTTGTCATGTTCCAGGCTGAAATATATATTTATTTTTTATTTCAGGTAGCAAAATGTTATTTTAGCATTTCTTGTAGCATGTGCCATGTATACTAATTTGGAATTCATTTTGCCCATTGCAAAAGTAGTCCATTTTGATTTGTAGCAGTATGAAGATGGAAACATCTTTTACTATTAAATCTTAGGAGGATTTTGCACTTGGCATCCCTCTACTATTTTTTGCTGGTATTATCTAAGTCATTTAAAAAAAAAAAGTACTTAGTTGCACTTGTAAACCAGCTCTGTAAGTTCCATTTTAAAATAGTCACTGTGATAAATGATCAATTTAAATGAAACTGGTCTGACTGAAGTTAAATGAGTTTAAGTGGTGGCACAAAGTTAAGGATTTGCACCAATTTAGCTTAATGACCCAACAAGGTCGCTTTGCAGTACCTGAACACAGTCCCTCTATATACGGAACTGTGAGGCCCTCAGTCACTTGTGTCGCCCGTAACAAACAGCACTTATGTTCTCAAAAGAAGCTGGCGGTGCTGACAAATAACTACTGGGAAGGTGATGTGTCTCCAAGGGAAAGGTAAGTGAAACTATTCTTTATATACTCCTGTGGTAATTTGGAACTGTGATGTCCATAGGTGATGATTAATGAGAACTCTGAATCCAGTCTTATAGTTGTGGTGAGTCTTTAATATCAAGGATTAAGTAATCAAAGTCAAAGGAAAGAGCTTACACAACTCTCTTTTGCCTGGGCCTCTCACCAGCTGACTGCAGCCCGTTCAAACTATGTTCCAGACCCCCCTGAAGAGCCACTTACCATACAAAATCACAAGAAACAGGACTTAAGAGCAATCAAATGAAAAGAGACATTTTAATCAGACTGCTTAAACACCAGAATTTTTGTTTGCTTGCTTGTTAGCACCTGTTAATTCAAACACCACAGAAATACTTCACTGTAAAGAGATCTCTGTTAAAAGTTTAGTCCTTAATTTCCCTTTACTTACAGTAAAACAAGGTACACAGAGCCTCCATTTTGCTTAACAAGGGAACACCAGATTTGAAATTCCTGATATTTTCAAGGTTGAAAAAAATACGCAGGACGAAATCTTGCGTGTTAGGTTTTGTACTATCACATTATACTTTGGCAATAAGAATGGTGTGAGCCAGATCCTACTCACAGATGAGTCCTGTAATGCACACTGCCAGGACCCTGTCACTTCAAACCAGAACTTGGCCCCAGCCCTCGCCTGCTATGTGAACTGTGGAGCTGGGAGAAGACCCCCTCCAAGAACCCCAAATCTCTGCTCTGTGGCATTGTTTTCAGCTTCAGCTTTGCTGGTAGGTGATGATGGCGTACAAGGGGTTTGTTTGGTGGGTGCTTTCTCATCACGTGGGACTGGGCTCAAATTGTGGCTATGAGAGATCCACTGTTGTGTGCAAACAGCTCATCTTCTGCAGCATGACTGTATCTGTTCTAAGATTTAAGAAATTGCTCCAAATGCAGTACCAGATTCTCTTCAATAGGCTATGCAAGCTTCTTGAACTGCCAGAATCCATGGCCAGATCTGAAAACACGTGTACCTAATTCTCATTACTTTCAGTCATGATTACACGTCTTCACTACTTATGGCTAAATTTTATTCATCTTTAAGTTTGTGAGCTCACATAAATAAATTGAGGAGGAACTGGCATATTGCTAGAGTCTTTGTTTGAAACAAACTTTTACTCTAGAAGTACTCTGCAGAACTAAATACCTACACAGTTTTTTATAAGAGTCATAGTACCAAGGAGATGCATCATTCATTCAGTGTGGATTCCTCTGGAGAATACTCTTCACTTATAATAGAATACACAAGTCAG
Source organism: Alectura lathami (assembly GCA_013399715.1). Lineage (NCBI taxonomy): Eukaryota > Metazoa > Chordata > Aves > Galliformes > Megapodiidae > Alectura > Alectura lathami. Next base: position 172,730 of record VXAV01002284.1, on the reverse strand, counting down.
TGTTTTAGACTTTCTTTCAAAAGCACTAAAACCAATAACAAGAAACAGATATCTCTGACAGCTGAAAACATTTTCAATGGGGGAAGCCAAGAACCCATCATAATTTATCTCAGTGTTATAGACCTGAGCACGCAAAAGGGGCATCAGTACATCTGTCCAAAGAAAGAACAATGTACAGGTGCGGAGCTGAGGTTCATGTAACAAAGAAAATCAGTAATTAAAAGCACCTGGTTTCAAATCCCAAGTCATTTATCTCATTGTAGAAGATGTGATCAGAATTCATTTATAATCATGTCCAGATAGGCTTATGCAGTTTTTTCCCCCTTAAAGCAAAATTATCATTAATATAGGCTCACTTCAACAGTACAGAGTTAAGAATAACTTAGTGCTTGATCACGGGTAAAATACTGTTTGGCCATCAGCAGAAATAGACGGACGTATTCCATTAATGTTTCTAATAGGGCTGGACTGACATTCGTTAGACAGCTTTATCCCAAAAGTGAGTGTGAACTCTGGTCACAGAACCACAGAATGGCTGATGTTGGCAGGGATCTCTGTGTCCATCTGATCCCAGCCCTGCTCCAGCAGGATGCCCGGAGCAGGGTGCCCAGGCCCACATCCAAGTGGCTTTGCAAGGCCTTGAGGAGGAGACCCCACAACATCTCTGGGCAGCCTGTGCCAGGGCACAGAAGTGCCTCCCAGTGTTCAGATGGAACCTTCTGAGCTCCAGTTTATGCCCATCACCTCTTGTCCTGGCACTGGGCGCCACTGACAAGAGCCTGGCTCTGTTCTCTTGGCACCCTCCCTTCAGGTACATGTGGACATGGGTAAGGTCTCCCCTTGATGACTGTCCAGAAGAGACACTGTAAGCAAAACTATCTTAGTGTAAGATAAAAGAGAGTTACAGGAGAAAGGGGGAGTTTAAAGGAGTTGGTCAGAGTAAATAAAAAACCATTTAAAATGGATTCAGCCACGGCTCTTCTTTATTAATGATTTTAGCCCTCACTGCTTTTATCTGTAGGTAACTTACATGTTTAACAGCTCTAAAGCTGACTTTTTATTTTCTTTTCATTTTGTTTGTTTTCTAAGCAAAAATTCTGCAGTTAGATGCTAGCTATATACATCCAGCACAACAATTTGTCATGGTGTAACAAGTCATTAAGTCATCTTAACATCTCCCGCTACTCAGTATAGTGCCTTTTAGACTGTAAACTTGAAGAAAGCAGGCATCAGCTACCTATAAAGAATCTATGTACACCTGGAAGCATCTTGCTGCATACTTGTCACAGAATAATGACCTTAAATGGCTAAAATAAGGCAGATCAGTCAAGCGTGCAGTACATGTCAGATAATATTGGGTAGACAGTATCTGTGCTTGATTGCATGTTTTGTAACTGACTTCCTGGCAATCACTTGGACCCAAGGCTGTGCTCTTGATCTAAATATGTTTTGATATTTCTTTGCGCATGTTTAAAAATAGTTGTTTTTTTTTTTCTTTGATAATATATTTTCCTGCTAGATTTTTAGAATAAGATTTCAAATTTCCATTAGATATAATGGCTTCCACTGCAGTGATTTATCAGCTTATTTTCAAGGAAAATTATTGAATGAACCCTTAAAAATAAAAATGTCTTTTAGATTGGCATAGCTCCAATAATGATCACCAAGATTTAACTGCTCTGCAGAAATTGCATATCAAGTGAGAGCAGTTGCAGAGATACTAATTTAACACAGAAAAATCCTTGTTTGTGTATATGTGGGTCTATTTGTGTAGGCGGGAAGGGAGCTACAAACACTTGTTGAGTTATGTTGTACCCCTGGCTATGAGACTTGTGCATGTATTTGTTAGAAAATTTGATAAGTCACTCTGGACACAAGGAGAAGGCCTTTAAATGTACCAGGAAAGGACTCCTTTGGCTCCTCTGTAATTTTCATCCTGAAGCTGTTTTCATATCGCTGTTGATTGGTGCTATTATTCTAAAGCAATTAAGTGACGTAAGAATCTGAAGTCACGTTAAAAGCTCCTGTGGATAGCGACATTCTCCAAAATGTTGGTGAAACCCCTCTTACTCTGAGTGCACTCTTACACTCGTTTGATGATGCTGCTTAGGGTGAGGGTGAGTGAAGAGGCAGAACTGGATTAAAGTAATCCGGAGCAGTACTCTGAGTTAAAAATAGTAATTTGTACTTCTCTACAAACTAGGAAGAGGTTGGCATTTCCTTAGTCCTACTTTAAAGCTGTTACTCATGGAGGTATGTCACACACTGCATCAGCAGCATAGCCAGGCACAGAGCCCAAGCCCCTCAGCAGCAGACACTTAGTCAAGCTGGCCACAAGCACAGCAAGAAAAGAGAAGAACAGAAACACAGTGTCATATCTTGCAGTCACGGAGCAGAGACTGAGTATCATACAGCCTAACAACTTGTTTACTCATTGTTTACAGAAAAGGGTAATAAAATGCAATGATGCCCAGCAAGGTGCTCTGCAATGAAGGATTTATTATATATCAGGGAGAGAGGGGAAGAGGAGAAAGGAGAGAAAGAAAAGATTCCTTGCATTCCAGAAACCTAGCCAGAGGCACCTGGCAGTGATTAGTGCAAAGGTTCACCAAACTTCAGATAGTNAAAATTTCTTTAAAAAAAAAAAAAAAAAAAGAAAGAAAGAAAAAAAAAGTGAACGGTATAACTGTTTCCTGAGCATGTGCTGACAGAAATTCCCATAGGGCAAGACCCAGAACAGAAACACGTGGCAAGAGATTGGGAGCTATCCAGAGACGAGATTAGCAGAGCTTTACACATCATTTTTAATATTATGGGAAGAGATGAAATTCAGTGTTAGCTTTTTTTTTCATTAAAAAAAAATATCTCCTGGTCCTGGAACTCAATTGGACTTTCTCACAATATAAGTAACTGTAATGCTTGAGAGAGAGAATTTATGAATGAAATGGTTGGCATGCGGGATGTTATGGCAGAACCTGGTTCCAAGGAAACATCTCAGGTTTGTTACTAGCTGCAATACTGTACAAGTCACTTATGCCAAAACACAGAGCTTCTTTCCTTTGTGCTTCTCATGCTGGTGCTTTACATTTCTTCCTTCTAATATGAGTTTAAAATATTTCTCAAATTCTAGATTGTGTGATGCGTCAATATAGTTAGTATACATGAGAACTGTATTACAGTATGGTCTTAAACCCCAATTATATAAAAATTATTCAAGATAAAGGACAGATGTTTTTCAGTCTGGATTTGGTCCTATTTCCACTGAACCCAACAGGATATGAGTTGAGGCTCTTTGTCTAGCTTAGGAATCTGCCAATCAAGCCATCA
>VXAV01002284.1:121445-169359 GCA_013399715.1 Alectura lathami | reverse complement strand
AAAAAAAAAACTGACAGTTTTCATATTGGAAACATCCCTATCTCTGACATTTCTATCTCGTGGTTACACTTCATTCTCAATTATTATTCAAGTATCTCAGTTTGAATTTATTTTCATTGTTTTTCACTTTTCAATTCAATGTATGCATTTACTGCTTAAGTGTACTGTGTGTGGGTTTTGGCAGTCAAGACATGATGAACTAGACGATGAAAGAACTCTTTAAAACAGCTCTGAATCTGGCTTTACAATGTGTTACTCCGTTAATTTGTCCAGGAATGGCTATTGAACAGAGTAGCTAAAGCAAAGAGTAAAACTATTTCTTACTCAGACTAAGCACTGTGGATGAATATAGAAAACACGCATTACCATCTTGATGGAAAACTCAGAAAAATGTCCATATCCATTTATTTTGGGTTCTTTATTTTGCAAGAATATTGGAACATGATATTCGGTGTGCACTGTGAAAATACACAGCAGATTTTCGTGCACCACTGACTACCTGGGGAAACCAAGACAGGAGGCAGGATAAATAATTCTAAAGCAAGTTAATGGTACTTGTAGCCTATTAAGTGTCTTTTGTACAGATTGCTGCTAACTTGTGGTATTCCTAGATAGTTCCTTCACATTTGTCTTTCTTACAATTTAATCCGAACTTTTATAATCAAAACTATGCAATGTTAAAACATAATCACAAGAAAATTTATGTAAAAGTCTTACTGAGACTTCTGCTTGAGATTCTTAAAGGTTTGCACTTCATAAAATGAAGACAGATTAGTATCTTCTGGGATTTGACTTTCAATTTAAAAAACTTCTGTTATGATCCAAATGTCTGTGATTTTCCACTGAGGTGAGTGGCAAATGCTTTGCAGTAGAGGTGAGGAACTGGCTCGCTGTCTATGTCTACCACTTGTGCTAATGTGAGTAGTATCCCATCTGACTTCAAGAGCTTACCTTAGGAGGGCCATGAAACCAAGTATTTTAAAACAGCGTTTAGCATAGTGCAGAAATGTGTGCCGTATCATGACAAGCATGTTATCAACTTAGGATCAGTTCTTCCAACAGTGCTCTGTCAGTTGTGTGGATGATGGTATTACAAAATCAAGGTTTTTCTGATTAGTCCTTTTGCTTAATTGCCTATGATGCATCCTCAGGAGAGGAATGCTTTAGGCTCGCAATTCCACCTGAAGTCATAGGTCCCTCAAGACTAGCATTATGTCTTCAGCGCCATCCTACACGTGGTGCTTCAAAGGGAATTTGAAAAAACCCACAATACCTGGTCAATCGTATGAAGTTGTGTGATGAGTGAAGAGTGAGAATTCCTCTCTGACTTCTTGGGCGATCAGTTTACATCCTGAAGCACATGATTTGATTACCCCTTGGTTAGCATGGAAATGTTGGTTTTGGCCATTAAATTATTCAGTCCCTTTTAAAAAAACTAGCTAGACTGTTTGATTCTGTGACTTCCTGTGGCTATGATTGCCACAGGCCAGGGCATGCTGTGTGAGCAAAATGTTCCTTCTGTTTTAAACTGACCTGCCTCTCCCTGTGGTGAATGCCCTGTTGCTCCTGTATCTTGGACAGGGTGGAGAGGAGGCTGGCTCCTCCGCTGCACCACTGTAATCTGAAAAGCTGCATTTTAATTTCTCTTTTTTCAGTGCCATGCTTCTAGTTTTAGTAGTTTTACTTTGTGAGAAAACTCTGTCTTACTATCCTAGTGTATCTTCAGCTGCTTTTAACTCTTACAATTATTTAATGCATGAAGACTGAACACAGCTCTTCTGGTTCTACCACTATGTGATATATGGTCACTAACAAGTGGATTCTTACTGCATCCAACTGTATGATTCTCTTTCTGTTATTATCACCTCTCAACAAAGTTGCATGTTATTCCTACAAACTTGCTATTCCCACAATATGAGAAATTCAAACCAGTCAGCACATACAAGGAACAGACTCTTTAGCCAAATACCTCAAATTTCTCCAAGTTTGGTTTCACTTTGCATCCTGTCCACATTCTCAGTATACTCAGATCTGTTCTGAGTTTCCTGCTAGCGCCTGAGTAGCTTATCAAGGAAACCTGAGTATTTTCAGTGCATGTCACCAGTTCTCCCCTGCTTTCTGCAAATCACCAGTGAACATTCTCCTTAGCACCTCCCTTCAGACCTATCCCAGCAGCAGTGCCACAGGAGCCTCTTGGGCCATGCACGTAGCAATCATTTGTAATTGTTAAGCAGCATCACTTTGGTTTGTGATACATGAAGTACTGAAGATGCAGTTCTGGAACCATGGGGACCCAGAGGAGTTACAGCAGAACTGAAGGTAAGGAGGTGACTCTCCCAGGGTTTAGACAGTGTACCCTCCAGCTAGGGAGTAGCCAAATAAAACAAGGCTTGAGGTGTGTATTAGTCACAGATGCTGCCTCCAGGCTGGGGGGGTTGCTGGGCACAGCGCAACAGTGGTGACTGTCATACAGAAGCCCACCCAGAGAGCGCTACAAATACAGCAGAGGTTTCCAGCCTACAGACTCCTGAGAATCCACAAGCTGTTCCTAAGAGTTCCACAAGATACTGAGAAGCAAAGTCACCAGAAGTCTTCAGATGAAAACGCTTTCCTACTTGCACCATGTATTATGCACAGCAAGGCTTTTTAGCAATAGCAGTTCCATCAGTAGGCAAGTGAAAATCTGCTAGGTTCAGAGGGAATCCCCAGCTAGGGATTTCATTAGCGTCTGTTGCAGGAAACGGGTAGCAACAAGGTAATGCATGGGTAAGATGTTACCTTTCATGGAAGGGACAGGGTAGACTGTATCAACACTCAGACTAGATCAGCAGTGCAAGCCAGTTGTAAGAACTGCTCATCTTTTTTTAGCTTTGTCAACAGAAAGATTTAGAATAGTCAGGAGCCCTCAAATTTAATGAATTAGGGAAGGATTTTTTTGCATGCATCTGAGAGTATTTATCTATAAATATCCCAGTATAGCTATATATAGGTACAGATAAGTATTAAAAGGCCCCCAAAGGACCTGCAAACTTACTGAATTATGCAAGTTACAATTAAAGTAAAATATATGGCTTATATTTATTATTAATATCCAGACCAAAGCAAACTGTGGTTGTAGTACAGTATTAACAGGAAATATACAGTTATTGAAACATATGCCTGAGCTACTGCCTGGGAATTTTTAATGTATCCAGCTTAGTTTCTGGTTTAAATAGTTTAGTGGTTCTCCTTCCATATAGGAGTCTCCTTTTAAGCTCTTTCCTGTTGCTAGTGCACATCTAGTTAATTTGTATCAGGAATGATTCCTCCTATCCTTTAACTGCCTGAGTATCACAGCAACCTGATTAGCAGGCAAATATTCAGAACAGAATTAAAAACAGGAAAACAGGGCACTGTTGGCTGGAGAGTTAGCTGATGGAAAAACTCCCCCTGAGTGTGCCCGAGCACATGTGCACACACAAAACAGTATTTTAGGGGCCAGCCCAAGCTGTAGGTTTTGTGATGACTGTTTTAAGGAGACAAATCTCCATGTTGGCCACTTATGCTAATGCAGCCTCATTATTTTTATTTTTATTTTTTTCTTTTCTGCTGAGCAGTGCTCTTTCGTAGCTAAAAACTGCTCTAATTTATGGGAAATGTGAAATTCCCTGCTTGGGATAGAGTGAGCAGAAAGTAGTAGATTTTATGGTTAACTGCTCAAATTGTATGAAACTCTTCACACAGAGGAGGCAGAGAGAGCTGAGTGTTATGCAGAGCTCTCAGGTTTTCAGCCCAAGCTGCTGCACTACAAGTTACTAGGATACTGGCTGCCTGCAGACAGCTATGTTTGCTGAGCCCCAGCACCGTGCCAGCAGAGCGAGTGGAAGCGGGGAGCTGGCAACCCAGCTTACCCAGCTGGAGCAGGGCCCCACACCTCCTCACCCCTGCTGCCTCCTGGCCTGGCACTGGTGTGCCTCTTGCCTGCTCTCAACAAGCCATGCAAAGGCTCCGAGGCATAAACCCTAGCAAACTATTGAGCTCAAGCAGAAAAAAAAACAAGAATGTGGAATAGTGTGAGAGGGGACAAGCGCTGCTTTAGAAATAATGGTAACGGCTGTTCAATTCATCTCACATGGTTAAGATTTAAATTTTGGGAAGAGTTAAACACGGAAGCTGAGATTTTCAAAATGCGCATAGCCAGACAACTTAAATGTACTATTTTTATTTGCTGTGCTGTGTATTTGCACAGAATGTTAAAATGCAATTATTCCACCATCCGAACAAAGCATTCCGCACAGAGCAGCCGGGCAGGCCCGCATGGCGTTGCATCTCCCAGCAGTGGCCAGCACAAGGCATTTCAAGAGCAGGCACAGGAAACCCAGCACAGGCAGTCGCAGAGAACTTGCTCACCAGAAGTATTTTCCTCCCTCATTCAGAGTGGTTTCTGGCTCATCCAGGCCTTGGAGTATTCAGTTCATCTTTTGTTTCTCTTTAAAATGTGTGTGTGGTCATTACCCATATAAATGTCACTATCATGATCTCTTTTAGCTATTACCCTTCCAAAGAAAACAACTGCAATCTTTTTAATCTCCTTTCAGATAGAAGCATTTCCAGGCTTCTAATAGCATTTCTGGCATGTCAAGGACAATGTCTCCATGTGCTGGTTGAACGGGCTGGTGACCGTTCTGTAATTTGTGGTCGTGCTTTGCCAGCACTCCCTGGCAGCCTTGGATGAGACCATAGCAAACTTTTCTGCAGGTCCTAGCAGATAACAGCTGTCCTATCTGTGTGCACTGCTCACCCCAAACGCACGTTTGAGAGAATTTGCAGAAGATCCGACGCGTAGCTGGGCAGCACGAGAGATCATTTTTGTTAAACTGTTTCTCCACTGAGGCATTTGAGGAGAAACTACGGCCACATGGGAGCTGACCTTCGCATTTAGCTGCTGCTTAGCAAATAAACTCGGTATTTTCCCCCAAGCATCTGCTCTTCAGCAGTGCAGGCTCCGGAGAACACTTTCGGCCTGTGACCTGAAGAGGGCAGGGGCGGCCCCGCGCTGCTCGCCCCGACACAGCCCTGCTCCCTTTCCCTGCGGTGTCTATAGCCTACCTCGTTTTAGTTCTTGTTGCAGAGTTCTTTTTTTTTAATATGCATTTAAAACAAAAACAAACAAAAAAGTAGATTAATCAGATTTTTTTTCTTTACATATTGGCTTTTAAATTTTGCTTCAGTTCTCTTTATGCGTTGCTGGCCTTTGTTTCTAGTGGGGTTATATTTCTCTTGAAAAGTTTATTTCCCAATTCTTAAATATTTGGCTTGAAAATATCCTTCCCTTCAACCATTTAACAATACTTGCTTATTTCTTCAGTTTAATTTAGGGATATTTGAACTGTCTGTGGTCATTACTGTGGTCAGTATTACATGCGTTATTTTTCTGCTTTGGGGTGATGGAGTTACTTCATCATAGGATTGGCTTTGACTGGTTAATTTATTTAAGCTCCTCTTAATAAAGCGTCACTGTGACACTATGTCACTGTGACAGCTTTTGGCAGTGTTCCTCTGCCTCTCATGTTAAATTTGATTACGCTGTTGTCACCATTAATTCACAGTTCATCTATGTTTACTTCTTGAACACTCATGCAGTGCTTAGCCTTATGTCCAGCGTAGCCTTGCTCCAGAAGATGTATTCCCAGCTGCTCCAAGAAGCAGTCGAGGAAGCTGGTGAGAACCTGCTAGTGCGACCCATGGTGTGCGATGTTTGAATGGCTCATGCACTGCTAGAAGTCATCACCAGTGTTAGATGTGATTTGGTTTTGAGTTGATTCTTTGTGCTCTTGCAATGGCACATGCTTAGTATTTTTTTGCAGCTAAGTGGCACATATTGTAACCTGCACCTTGGGGCTAGAAGCTATGAAATGTTGGTAGTGTGGCTCTCAGGCAGTTTCTGTGGTGTCTGAAAGGTCCAGCACTGCTCCAAGAGCTGTATCCTATGGTTAGCTGAAGCTCCAGAGAAAACAGAGAGTATGTGCTTGAAAGCCTGCTCCAGGCAGCCCTCACCGGACTGTGTGTCAAAAGGCCATTTGTCATGGCTACAGTAGGAGGCTAAAAGATCCAGCCTCTGACTAGTTACTCATTTGCAGGGTTAGTTTATTGTAGCTCTAAAAGATGCTTGTGTCTAAATGACCAGGTTTTTACTCATGTCTTCTGCACCATGACATCTTTCTGGCTGTAAACGGCCAAAAGGGTTTGGCCCTTCTGGGCCAGCTGCCATGCCTGGTCTTGGTGGTGTGGACGCATCCCGGCCAGAGGAAGCACTGGAGCTGGAGGGACTGCCCAGGGGTTTCATGGCAGTGGGTTGTTGAGGCACTTCCTCAGCTGCTCCAGCTGGTTTTGGGAATGTCGGGTGGAATTTTGTCCCCTAAGAGGGACTGCTCCTGCAGTCCTGGCTGGCCTGAGTCCCAAATGTCTGTGGGGAATTTTCCATCTCTCAGGTACCACCCTGCCCAGTCTTCCACTGAGCAGTGCAACTAATGCTTTTCCTTGTGTTGGTTGAAAGCTGGGTGTAAAGCTTTACCCTGCTACAGCTACTAAGGCACCTGAACAATTTACATCCATTTATTTATTCTATGTTCTCCACTTCTGTTTCTGGACATGGTACTCAGCTCACAAAATTGAAAATAAAACTGACCTGTGTCTAAGTTGCTCTCTGAGGAGTGATGTCATTTTGATTATGTCATTATGATTAGTACAGGAAGTCAGCGTAAAGCAACACAAATCATTTTCTAACTGCCTTCCCGCTAATGAAGACCTGAAAGCAGCACTGCATTGTTAACTTTTTTTTTTTTTTAACAGCATGATTTGTATCTGCAAAATGTTTCTGTAGTTTTGCTGTCATGGATATAGGGCCTTTCAAGTATCTCATTTTTCCCTGATGTGGTATGTGAAGTTTTTCTGGATTTTCTTCTTCTAGGCTGGCTCCCAACATAATCTCTCCACTTGTCAGCCCCCTGAAAGCACTAGTTCCACCTTCCCTATTGCAGAAACACGGCTCTCCATCATCGCACAGCCAATCGCCAAATGGGCAGCAGTTTTCTGGAATACCAGATAAACCATACGCTCAATTTCAAAACCAGTCTGTACAGCAGGGATCTCAAGGTAACTCTCTTTTTTTTTTTTTTTTTTCCTTCTCTTTTTAAGTGTTCCTGGTTCCTACTTGGGGAAGAAGAACTGATTTCAGTTTTTACATTTTCTGCCAATATTATTGCATTAAGGAGCCAACAGCATTTCAATGAGAATTCCTATTTTTAAGATGGTTTGATTTAGAGTCAAATTTTCAGAGCATTTAATACTGTGATATCATAGTAGGGAAAGCTATGTCAACAACAGATCTGTTGCATTTATTCAGCTTTTTTTTTAGGGCATGATTTCAAAAAGGTCCTCATGAGAATGAATTATGCCCCCAAATAACTCCGTGATTTAAAGATCAAACGAAATAATTAGCTCTGACTCGCTCCGTGATTGTCACTAAAGGGTTACTCTCGCAGCGCAGTAGGTGTCTGCTAGCTGTACGCTGGCTGGTTTTGTAGCCTTCAGCCAGTTCGGGAAGAGTGACCCTGCCAAACCAGGAGTCATTTTTAGCTTGCTAAAACAGATGGAGGGAAGCACACCTTGGCAGTGTTCTGCTCTGTCCAGTGATGCTGCTGTACTAGACATGAACTTAGATAAAGAAAAATTATTTTGCTATTTAATATTTGGCAGTTTGGCTTATGTATTATTTTATACACTAATCTGCAAAGGCACTTCGCAGAACTATAGAGTGTCAGTGTGACTTGAGGACAGGAATGGGAGCAGCTAAGCAGCTATCCCACTGCTTTAATTTAAAACACCTTTTTTTTTGGTTCTGAATTACCCAGCCTTTTTAATGGGGAGCTTATTTTCCTATTCCAGAGATCTGCTGTGGGAACTAATTCATGTTTCTACAAGTTTTTGAGGTATAAATTAGCAAGTGATATTGTTATCACTGATTCTTCCAGTAACAGAAGCTTGCATATTTAAGAAATATGTTTTATAATCCAGATGGTAGGCTGCTTAAGTGTGGTAAATATTCACAACAAAGAAGTGTGCAGGACATCTGTCTGGTTGCAAGTATAACCAAGCATAGAAGTTTATACAGGCAGATAACCAGTTTTTTGAAACTCACTTCCCAGCTGTACTATCATTTGTATATGGTCATTTTTGGCTGACAAAGTGTCACATGCGATCCGTTTAGGTAAAATAGGAGCTTTGTTTTCTTTGTAAAAATTCCAAGGCTAGGTCTGAAATGCAAGGTTTTAACACAAGCCCAATAAACAATTCATGGCTGTAATGGGGTTCTGTATCCCAACATTTCCCTCTGCCCTTCAGTTTCTAAGGACTATTTTTGCTCCTCGGTTGGACTGCCTTAGTCTGAAAAGTTAAAGCAGATTGTATTAAATGATTTGTGCCAAAGGAAAAACTAACTCAACCTGATGCTCAACAGATTACTCAATTTAAAAAGATTAACTCTGTGAGGGAAAAGTGGCAGATTTATGATAGCATATAATGATATATGATTATGTTACTATAATGAGCTAAATAACTACAAACCACAAGAGGAAAGTTTAGCAGCTCATTACTATGGCAGAAACAAATGCATAGACAGAACAAGTTTTGAACCACTTAAATAAATTGACTTTATTCCTTAAGAAAACCACATTTCCTTTTGAATGAATTGTTGCTTTCTAAGTGTTATGTCGTGTGGTTTTGAAAAAGCAATAATTTTCCAGTTTGGCTAAATGCTGAAGTATTATTATAAATTCATTATGGAAATGGTCATTCAAAAATCAGCTTTGATTGGCAGCCTTTGATATCCATTGATCTGTAACCTGTATTTAGCTCTACTTGCTCTAAGTGTTTTTTGCATCTCAGTTCATTAATAGCACATTGTTCTAACGGAATCTCTAGTAATTTGTGAGCTTTGAATTTTTGCTGAAAAAGGAATGCTATATACTTTTAGCTGTAGATCTAGGCATCTGTATAGAAGCACATAAACATCGTGGATCTGCAATTTTTATAAGGCAGCAAGCTTCATTAAGCTGGTAGCAGAAGTATTGATAATGAAAGGCTATTAAGCTGACATTATGTGCTTAAACCTGGCTGTAGTAAGATCACATGGAAATTATTATATGCTGAAAGAATTTGGCAGGCAATAGAATCCGTAGTTATTTATACCTGACATGCTTTCTTCTTAGAAATTTTATGGAATCTGAAGAGCTTAGATTTATTTGTACATAACGTGTAAATGACATGACATAACCAGATGGCATTTAATAGACATATTCCAATTATTTGCTCATTACATCATTCATTTCAAAACTGCTTAAAGTTTTCTAGGTTGTGCCTTAGAGAAACAGAGGCAGCCAGTGCACTGTGAAGTGGCTAGCTGCAGCTTTTCTGTCACAAATTATTTCAAAGCAAATTTTAGCTAAATGTTATGCTTGGAACTCAGTTTATTCCTTTAGTAACTGTTATATTTCTACATCTACTGTACATAAAACCTTTAATAGTGATCATTTAAACTGACAGGACATTCAGTAAATTCTTCGCTTGAAAATTAACTTCAGAAAATTTGATTTAAATAAAACAAATTGGAGGGAAACCTGAAATCTATGTGGAAAAAAAAATATTGATGAAGCACTTGTTGCCAAATTGGTGCTACATGTTTGCACCGGACAAGCCTTCTTGCTTACTTCATATTTTAACCACTGAAGAGAGTTTGTAAGAACTCATTGAACCATTAGTTACGGGATTTTAATCGTATCTTAGCTCCCAATACTTTCTGTGATAGGTGCATGGGAGGTAAGACAGGTAGAAGTAAAGCATTTCAGAAAACCTAAAGGAACCATAATGAAGTTGGTTTTGGAAAACAAGACTTACAAGGAGCAACTGAGGGAACTGGGGCTGTTTCATCTGGAGAAAAGGAGGCTGAGGGGAGACCTCACCACTGTCTACAACTACCTGAAAGGTGGTTGCAGTGAGAATCATAGAATCATAGAATGGTTTGGGCTGGAAGGGACCTTAAAGATCGTCTGGTTCCAACCCCCTGCCATGGGCAGGGACACCTCCCAGCAGCCCAGGTTGCTCAGAGCCCCGTCCAGCCTGGCCTTGAACACTGTCAGGGAGGGGGCATCCACAGCCTCTCTGGGCAACCTGTGCCAGTGTCTCACCACCCTCACAGTAAAGAATTTCTTCCTCATACCTACACTAAATCTCCCCTCTTCTAGTTTATAGCCATTACACCTTGCCCTGTCGCTACATGCCCTTTAAAAAGTCCCTCCCCAGCTCTCCTGTCAGCCCCCTTCAGGTACTGGAAGGCCGCTATCAGGTCCCCCCGGAGCCTTCTCTTCTCCAGGCTGAACAACTCATGTTTGAGGAGGGCATCAGTCTCTTTTCTCACATGACAAGCAATAGAACACAAGGAAATGATTGTAGATTGTGCCAGGGGAGGTTTATACTGGATATATTAGGAGGAATTTATCCCCAAGGCTGGTGGTTAACTATTGGAATGGGCTGCCCAGAGAGCTGGTGGGGTCGCCATCCCTGGAGGTATTTAAGAGACACGTGGATGTGGCACTAAGGGAGATGGTTTAGTGATGGGACTGGGTAGGTCAGGTTGATGGTTGGACGTGGTGACCTTGGAGGTCCTTTCCAACCAAATGATTGTATGATTAAATGGAATAAACCAAAAGCACCTTTCTTTGATACTGAACAATGTAAAAGTATATAAATGTGGTAAAGGTCTGCCTTGTATTGCATATCCAAATATAACATTGTACTGTCTGTAAGCCTCAGTTTCGTTTCCTGTGGTTGTGTAAAATGAACAAACCCTTATCTGGCAGGAGAACCCGTTGTTACAAAAGTCCTTGTGGTTGCTTTAGCTAACATGGCCTTTCCATCTCATCTAATGACTTTGGCTTTGGGGAACACTTAGCATTTAAACAAGCTGGGAATTTTCCCTTTCTATTAATGTAGAAGTTGTATGAGGCTCAGATCCTCTGAAGCAGATGACTGGCCTCTTGAATGATGCCAGGCTACTGAAGGCCGTCAGCAAAAGCCAGTCAACCTACCTAAAGAAACTGTGATGCTGAAGCAGCAGGTGTCAGAATAGAAAGTGTAGAAAAAGTCACAAAGAAAATCTTACTGACGTAGCAGCTCACTGATCCTGCAGTTCTGCAATCTGGAGTATGCAGTTTCAGTCGCTCCAAGACTGATTTCCACCTTCCAGGATAGATATTCAACTAGCTACATTTTCTTTTGCGGACTTCTGATTCTGGTGCAGTTGTCTGCCTCAGATATTTTTCCCCTGAGCAGCTAGAGTGTAATTTAAACCACTGCAAAATAAACCTTTACCCATAGGTCTTGAGCAAACCCTGGATCCTGCTAATTTCAGTCCAGTTCTGTCATGCTTGACTGTTCTTGGATTTTATAAGCCACTCTGCCAACCATGTAGATCATAAAGATTTTAATTGATTTAACAAAGGCAACCTTGGGAGCATGACGAAAGGGCAGCAATTACAGAGACAGAGAAAATACACATCATGCCTTCCCTAAAAGTGATGTGTATAGCAGACATTCTGGAAAATGTTCAGTTTTTTTTTTTTTTCTCTAGCAATGCATATGAGCGCTCTCTGCAACCAGCTATACCTCATCTGAAGCCAAGTGTCTCAGTCCTTTTTCACTGCTCATCTCAAAAGGAGCTGTTTTTAGAAGGCTTACAGCAAGAAGTTCATGTTTTGCAAACAGAAAAGCCAGGGTAATTATCAAAAGCCAATCAATAAGGCACTGTACCTAAAACCACATCAAAGTATGGCTTTGCTACCACTCCTAAGGGCTCTTTGGTTTTTTGAGCCAGACTCTCCACTCAGTAAATAGAGGTGAGGTGGCTGTCTGTTCATTCTGAGGAAAGTCATGCATCATTTAATACTCAGCTTTCCAAATTTCTGGGCCACCTTTTACACAGCAGCAAATATGGACTGTTCGATACAGTGTGCACAGTGTCTTTACCTAATGTAGTCATCCGTTAGTACCTCACCAATCATGGACATCAACCTTTTTTTTTTATTTTGTGGTGGAGGATCACAGGTTTTCAAGAAATGAATCGTCTAATCCTTGCGCATTCTGCCAAAACACATATTAAACTGTGAAACTTTAGAGCAAATCTTTCACCACTGGATGAGTTCATTGCATTTCTACCAAAGAATTGCCTCACTTAGCCTTATTTATTACCATCATTGAAAAATATGACCAGAATGAACAGACAGAACCTGGCCTCAGCCTGATGTTATCCCCTCGATCAGACTTTGGTAGTAAACAGAAAGGGTAGGAAAAGGCAGGAGATTTTTCTTAACAGGAAAAACCTTATACACTGCATGATTTGTAAGGGACAAATTCCTCCCTGTACAGCTCCCAGGCATTCTGGTGATAGAGATGGGTATTACATTTCTAAACAAACTAAATAGCTGCGCAACTGGCCCAGCAAGTCAAGTCTTCTGCTGGTGAGCGGAGCTATGCTGGCTTCTATCAGCTGAAGATCTGGTTGTGTCATTGTTTGGTTTTCTTTAGGAAGTGTTTCAGTCTAATTGAATAAGACTGAGGTAGAAAGACAACAACCCTAGTTTTTTTTTCTGGCAAATTGAGAAAAATCCTGATGGCGCATTCTACTAAACTTTAAGCCTGACCTGGCTGACTCCAGTCATCTATAAAGAAAGACCATCATTTCAGAAGGGGTTTTCAGAAAAGACAGAAAAATGAATAGTTCATCTGAATGTGCAATTAATGTGCATTGCATCTGGAATCAGGAAGAGGCTATTGGGGCAGAAGGAGAATTAAATCAGGCCATGTTTGGTATAAAATCTCGCAGCATGCTTTGAGGTCATCCTTTTGAGAACAAATAACATCTTTTAAGATGCTGGCACAAGCTTGTAGGCTGTAAAATTCCTTCCTCAGCAATTAATTTGTCCTTACTGCTAAATAACTTCTTTGTTGTGTACGATTCATTCACAAGTTCCACTTGCAAAAAACAAACTACAGATCCACTGGAAATATATCAAAAAAAGCAGAGGAGATGCAGGGGACAAAAGTCACATGCCCACATAGCAGAATGACCAAGACAGCCAGAGACAGTACAGATTTATCTTGGCACTTCTCAGAAGCAAGAAGCAAGTAATCTCTAGCTGAACCCAAATTCTTCACCTGATGTCCATCTAGAGTCAGACCTGCACCTCTAGTTCAATTCTGCTTGCAGTCTGTGGCCCCCTGTGTTCACTGAAGAGTTTTTGTTTGAAATAAGAGCAGTCTGGGAAAGGAGGAGTTTAAGCTACTCTTAAAGGTATTTGGAGTAAATAGTGCTGTCTCCAGCAGCACATAATGCATGCTGGATGGGAAAAGACTTTACTCCGCTGCAAACAGAGCAGTGTTATTCATTTAAAAATTGCATTGTTGTATTAAAATTAAAAGTAATTCATTATAGAAGCATTCCCTTAGGAGCTGAGCATCCTGGACTAGATCCAGCGAAGTACTTACTGCTTAGCTTTGAACACAAGTGGGCTGTTGACTTCATTCATCCAGTCTCTTCTATTGCTTCAAATGAAGCACATCCTTGACAGTTTTTGCCAGATGGAGGATCACAGTCCACAGCACCTTGTGGAACCGAATCTGACGTAGCTTTTATATTATTACGCCTTATAAAATACCATGATCATTTTTCCACAGTTAAAACTGAGAAAATGAAAAAAACCTACAACAGTAATGAAATACTGTGACAGAAATAGAGCTAAAACCATTGCAGTAGTGTTAAAATGTGTATGCAATATCTGTTTTCAGGTTACCAAGGCAGCTTTCACTCCATACAAAACTGTTTCCACTACGGAGACTGCTACAGAACAATGGACCAGTCTGTCACCAGTGATGTGCTAACTGGGGAATCCCATTGCTTTAATCCTCTGAGACAGAATGGCTATCACATACTCAATGCACCTTTAGCTTCAACAGGTAATTTATTCTGCCTATAAAGAATTATCCATATGATATTTTTAGCAGGA
Source organism: Alectura lathami (assembly GCA_013399715.1). Taxonomy (NCBI): domain Eukaryota; kingdom Metazoa; phylum Chordata; class Aves; order Galliformes; family Megapodiidae; genus Alectura; species Alectura lathami. Next base: position 155,263 of record VXAV01002284.1, on the reverse strand, counting down.
GGGGAAAAGAACACATTTTGAAGTCAGTATTACTACAAAAATATGTTTGCAGTTGAAACTCAGTCACTGAAATTCATCTGAATCTGTAAAAATCCCACAAGGAAAGCATTTTTTTCTTCAGTTCTATGTTTGTTTGACAGACAAATTCTCCTTTTGGTATGCTGGCTGTCACAGAGAACACACACCTTCAGGAGAGCTGACAAACAAGACACTTCTGACATTTACATGTATGGGCTGTTCATTGTACATGTCTTCACATATGGCAGGCTTTTATGATCACCATAGGAGAGAAGATAGCAAAATTCTGGAGAAAATAGCAGCAGCAGGAACTTCCTGTTCATCTAAGAATAAATGGATGGTATTGCTTTACAACACCAATGTTTACAAAATGCAAAGACACTACTTTGAGAAATTCCACTAAAAATATTGTTAGTTCCTTTTTGTTTGGAAGTTTCTTTTTATTTGTGCTGTTGCACATTCATTGCAGCTGTATTTCCCTGCTTGGCTACGTATTTGCATAGGGCAAAATTTTTGAAAAGTTAAAATACCTAGAAGACTATGGTACTTCAATAAGTAAATACTCATTGATATAAAGCATTTTTGTCTACTTTTAAAACCACAGTAAAGAATCGATAGAATTACTGAAATCAAACAAAACATGAGTATTGTCAGAGCCATGAAATACCAGCATTTACTCCATTCTTTACTTACATATCTCCAAGAAATTTTTATTCATGTCTGTATTCAGGAGGGCATCTTAGCTAAGGATAATACTGAAAACATATGTTTAAATGCTTTTTGAAATGGGGCCTGAGTCAGACCACAAAATTAGAATTGACTTTCCTGTTTGTTTTGTATTAAAGGAGACTTTGTTCAGAAAGAGCATGCATGCATTTGTCTCGTGTTCTGTACTAGAAAGTGTATGCATCAGTGACTAACACAAGGGAAAAGTTTAAGATGAAGTTTCAACTTCAGCTTTGAATTCTTTTGTGTTATTCATGTTTGATGTTACTAAAACATATTTTCTTCATGTTAACATCAAATTTCAAGTTTAGATTGACAGACTGCAATATTTAAAGAACAGACTAAATAAACTTTCCAAAAGAAATTGTAGGAGCAAAGAATAATACTATGGCAAGACACCAACTTCAACAACAGTTGAATTTTATGTCTGGGGCTAAACTATTATGAAATGTTTCTGTGTAATATTTTTGTTTTTAGAGTAGTTATTGAGGTATGCAAATACTTAGAGGCTGAAACATAAATATATATGAAATATATAAATCTTAACTCATCTTTTTGCGTGTAAAATAGAACCATTCACGTTTGCAAGATCCATCAAGGCTATGTATTAATTTTTTTCAGGCTTTTATAGCACCATTAATATTAAATGAGTTCTCATCTCACAGGAATGCCAAATGTGACTGGCAAACAGCTGTTCCATGAATCACATTAACAGTCAATAAATTTTTATTTTCTGTTCAGGACTTTGGATAGTTTACTCTATCTGGAATCTAATAATGATTTCTGAGGTGTATGCTTATCTTGGGTTTTGTCCATCTGTGGTTGTGTATCCCCCTGTATACAGGCTCATCAAATAGAAATTAGCATAACATAAACACTCACAAAGCTAATCAAAATACTGGTCACTCCACTTGGACCAGCACACAGCAGAGGGCAGATTAACAGGCCAAGTTAGTCTTTTGGAGACTTTAGCCATATGCTGCATGCCAGAACTCTGCAGACAGCAGAATTTGACCCATAAACTAACAGTAAATTAATGTTGTAGGAAAATGCATAAATATAAATAAGTAGAGAATTTTGCCTCTAATAATAAGAACAGGCCTAATAGTAAAATACCTATCATTAAGTTCTAAGGACCAAGTTGACATTTCTTTCTGAAATTAAGACTGGCTGTATAGGGATGCCTTCCAGAGGGACCTGGACAGGCTGGAAAAGTGGGCCCACAAGAACCTGATGAGGTTCAACAAGGCCAAGTGCAAGGTGTTGCACTTGGGTCGGGGCAATCCCAGGTGTGTGTACAGACTGGGAGAAGAACTCCTTGAGACCAGCCCTGCGGAGAAGGACTTGGGTGTTGCGATCGACGAAAAGCTGGCCATGAGCCGGCAGTGCGCTCTTGCAGCCAGGAAGGCCAATGGCATCCTGGGCTGCATCAAGAGAGGGGTGGCCAGCAGGGAGAGGGAGGTGATCGTCCCCCTCTACTCTGCCCTTGGAAGGCCTCACCTGGAGTACTGTGTCCAGGCCTGGGGCCCCCAGTACAGAAAGGATGTGGAGCTGTTGGTCCAGAGGAGGGCCACCAAAATGATCAGAGGGCTGGAGCACCTCTCCTGTGAGGAAAGGTTGAGGGAGTAAAATTGTTTAGCCTGGGAAAGAGAAGGCTCCAGAGAGACCTCATTGCGGCCTTCCAATACTTAAAAGGAGCATACAAGCGGGAGGGGGACCGACTTTTTTACACAAGCAGATAATGGTAGGACAAGGGGGAATGGGCTAAAACTGAAAGAGGGGAGGTTTAGGTTGTATTCTTCACTGAGAGTGGTGAGGCGCTGGAACAGGCTGCCTAGAGAAGTTGTGGCTGCCCCATCCCTGGCTGTGTTCAAGGCCAGGCTGGATGAGTTCTTGGGCAGTTTGATCTAGTGGTTGGCAACCAGTCCATGGCAGCCTGTGCCAGGGTCTCACCACCTCTGAGTAAAGAATTTCCTCCTGACAGCTAACCAAAATCTCCCCTCTTTTAGTTTAAAACCATTCCCCCTTTTCCTGTCACCGTCCATGTAAAAGGTTGCTCTCCCTCCTGTTTGTAAGCTCCCTTTTAAGGAACATCAGGAAGTTAGCTCACAGGCACGTTCTTAAGAAGAAGGATCTTGCTCCATGTGTTGCTCCAGCTGACTTAATGCTAATCATGATTATTTAAATTGTGGTAGGTGGGCTCTGTGGGCTGGCTGCAGGGGTCAGACCCTGTGATGAAGCTCATCTGGACACTTCCCTAAAGACTCAACCCAAAGCAGATGCTACAGGGTAAAACACAATAAGGTTAAGGGATGAACATAAGGGGGTCAATGTTTCATGCAATGGCTGGGGGCAGATGAGGCTTGATAGTTAGGAAATGGTTGAAGGAGAAGGTTTAGGAGGTTGTCCAGGCCCCAGGCAGACAGTGCCATGGGGGACACAGGAGGGACTGACTGCACATTGGTGCAAGAAGTGTGGGCACTGGGACAGATGTAGAAGGGAGAAGGGCAAGGCAAGGGGTGAACATAGTCAAGATGAAGTAAGGAAAGCTGAACTATAATCAGCTTAGACAGGTGAGAAGCCAGCAGCGCAATGAGCTTGGGTGGGATGAGGACAATGTGGTGCACAGTCCCTTTTGCACATCCCATGAGCCTGATGTGACCTGGACACCACTGAGATCTCACCTGTGCAGTATGTGGAAATCCAGCAAAGGTAGGACCCAGATTTCTCAAGGATCTTAAGATCAGCTGGGAGACACATGGAACATTTTCCTAAGTGCCATTAAAAGGAAAAACACACAAAACAAGAGGACTACATCACTTCTAGTGCACACTTACTAGGATCCTTGCCCATTCATTGTTTTGACATCCTATTCTGATAATAACTGTAAAGTCCCAAGAGAGTTGTACTCTGATACTTGCACTGCACTTGAACATGGGTAGCTTTCCACAGGAATGAGTGGGAGCCTTGTACACTATGACACAAATGCCCACAGAGATTAGTTTGTGCATCTCTTGGGTAAAGCTTTGATGGTAAATGCTATTGTCTTTTCATTAACATTGTGCTGTACTGTATAATCCCAGGCCTCAGCCTATGCTTCCTTCCTTATATGTACTGGTACTAAATTATGTCCATACAACTTGTCGTGCTTTCAGGCTATGATGCAATCTCTGAAGCACAGTGTGCATCTGAAGACATGGTCTCCAATGGAACTGATGAGAATGGATTTTTCCAAAACAGCGCCTTTGATCACTGCTTGAATCACATTCCTCCCATCTATACAGATACCTAAGAGCAGTGCTGACCTGACTTCCTTTACTATACCTATAACTGTGTATGTAATAACAAAGGTGTTGTTCAAGTACTTTTATTTAGTCTGTATCCCTATATGTGCTCATTTAAATAAACACCTCACATTTACCAAACCATTTTATACATGAATAGTCTGTATAAGATAATATTGGAACCTGTTCCTTTGCTGTGGCACTTTGAAATTCATGCTTTAAGGGAATGAGGAGCATTTCAAGCAGCTTGTTTTGTAAGTTCTCTTTGTAAAGTGTAAGTGTAAGTTATATAATAAACTTGTAAAGAAGTTTTTTTTTTTTTTCCCTGAAAAGTATGTTTCAATGTCAGTCCCTTTAATCAGTTCTCACTCAACTCATTGGTCAATTCTTTTCTCTCTTTTTTTTTTTTTTTCTCTTTAACTAAAAGGATTTTTTTTTTTTAATCACAGACCTCATGTATATAAAATCTTCATTTGCTCAGCTGGTTTTATATTTTCCGTTTTACAAGAAAGCATTAAAAACTGGAAACAAGTGTACTGTCATTTCTTAAAATCATTGGTCTGCCTGATTACACAATAATACATTTTTAAAATGCCTAGCAGTGATTTAAACCAAGTAGTGACATATAACTGAAATTAATGCAGCCCAAGTGTACATGGGGAAAATGCAAGGGCCTGCAGACCATGCAGGGAAAGGGCCAGTAGCCTTCCGGCACAGGGCAGCACCATGGGCTTGTTTCCCAGCACTGCATGCCCGCCAGCCCTGCACATCTCCCAGCCTTCCTGCTGCCTGTGCCATTGTGGGTACCTCAACGCAGGCAGCCATCCCAGCAGTGCAGGGAAAAATTAAACACAGCTGTGGCTGGCTTTTTGCCTCTACAGGTAAATGTCTGGCCTGATCCTAATGTGATGTTAGCAGCAAGTCTACACAGCACAAACACAGAGCTGGGGGTATCTCACCTGATTTCTCCATTCAAAAAGGCCTGGTGGCTGCTGTCAAGTCTCCACTTGAGGCACACGCTGTAGAGAAGCGCAGGACACTTTGGAGGGCTCCATCCAAAGCACTCGTAATCTGTGGCTCCCAGAGGGACCTGCAGTAGCCTGGTCCCTACCACTGTGGCCCTGACCCCACTGGGCTGCATTTCCCAGACAGCAGTGATTCCCAAGGAGAAGCAGGCATCCTGCAAGGGGACAGTCACTCCCAACTTGTGCCAGCACAGGTGTGTTTAAGTGAGTTCCTGGAGCTGTCCCCTGGTGGTTTGGGAGAACCATAAGAGAGGCTGGCAGTCTGAGTTAAATGACGATGTGCAGCGCCCCTGCGAAACTATTAAAAGTTAGCATCAACTTTGCTCTTGTACTACAAATGCAAACAAGTGACAATAAATGCCCTAGCTGGGCTTGGCAGCCACCTGTGACTGACCACGCAGTTACAGGGCAGAGCTCTTGTGAAAAGCCTGAAGGATTTTTTTTTTTTTTTTTAACAGCAGCTCCCTGAGAGAAGTCTGTTGACACCATGCCCACACCAACGACACTCCTCCTACATGCCTGCAGCAGCAGAAGTGCCATGCCAGGAGCACGGCAGCCTGAGACAGCTGTCCTATGTCCACCTGGGCCACCTGAAATGCTGCTGATGGCTAAGACATTCCTCACAACTACACCAATCTTCACAGGCACTAATACTAATGACTCCCAGATGGAGCATCTCTTGATACCTGGCAAATACCCCTTCATTACAGTTCAGTTACCTGAGCTACTGTAAGGCACCACTGGAAAGATCATACTGGGTCATAACCACCCAGTTTCTTAGAGTGGTGCTTTGCTCTTTTGCTCTGTCCTCCCCATTACCAGGATCTGCTTGGCAGCTTCATGTTCATGCAGTGCTGTCAAAGACCTTCCCTCGTGCTAGGCATGCTGGTGCCAAGCCCCAGCTCTTCAGTTTTCAGGCCTGTAAACCAATTAGCTGCTCCCCAGAGGAACAACCTAAAATATGAAGCAGCTGCTAGATTTCTGGCCTCTACAAAGGACTGTCAGAAGAAATGTCAGGCACCTGGCTTCAGCAAAATAGAAAATTCCTAAGGAAAAAAAAAAAATCCTAAATTCAGTGGCATGTTAGGAAAATACCACATTTTGCAGCTGCATAACCAGAATCCACTGAGCAGATCCTGAGCTGAATGGGGTGATTCTTTGGCAGCATTTGCAGAAGTGGTGCTACTGGGTCCACAGGACCATGTTTCTCCTTACAGTCATAAAGTTATAAAACCACAATGAATATATATATATATTTAAAGCACAATTTGGTGGTAAGGTGTGAACCCAGCAGCCAAAGTACTGGGGAAAACACAGTAGCTGAATAAACCCAGAGGTCTCCAATGGCCCATCTGCTCTGCACGTTTATGTTGGTTGATGAGAAACTCAACATGAGCTGGCAATGTGCTCTTGCAGCCTAGGGGTCTGCTTCTGCATGAGCATTAAGCACCATGGTGCTGCTGTGCCTCCTCAGCCACAGCAGCCTCTGAAAATGAGGGAAAAACTCTGGATGCAATGTTACAGCAGCACATTTAGCACCGAGGCCAATTTGTGCTAACCACAAAGCCTACATGGATGCATTTTACTTGTCCCCCCAGCACCCGGTTGCACCTTAGCAGAGTACATGAGGGTGCTTCTGTACCCAGTTCAGCTGTCCTCAAGAAATTTGAAACTTAGACATTCAGGAAGTTTTAAAGTTAGTCGCAGAGTACAAGGTGCATGGGGCAACCTTTTATAAACAGTTCCTCAAGATCTCTAGCTCTCCAGGACACCCAGTCCCAGCTACAAACCATTAATTGTGGCTGCCTGCCTGCCCCAAGCAGTCCCTGGCAGCAATGACTCATCATTCCTCTCCTAGAGTTACATGTTAAAAGGCTCCAAATCATGTTTTAAGCCTCTGCACATAGTTTTGCTTCTGATCACTGCCACATTTGGCTTTCTATCCTGTTCCCTATCTACTCAGACACATCAGAGCCTTTTGTCTCAGATGTAAGCAGCCTGAACTCTTCCCTACAATGTTAAGCAAGGAGGCAGGTAGCTTAATAACTGCCCACCAGTAAAAACTCTACAGCTTTTGGAAGAGAACTTAGAAAAATCATATCCAGAGCCCAAGAGATTTTTGGTTGAGACAAAAATCAAAATAATTCCTGTGTTCCAATTAGTTGGAGACATAAAAGGAAACCGTGCCTTAAAAATGTGATTAATCTTATTTCCTAAAAATTAAAGAAATACTTCTAAAAATGACATTTTTAAGTTAAAAATACAAACCAACCAAATCTAAACATATTTGATAAATTACAAAAATATTTATGTCACAACAACCAGGCTGTTCAAAACCACACAATGATTCACAAAGGTCTGGGAAACTTAAAGCATAGCAGCTGGAGTGATGATTTAATTCCAGAATCTGTGTGAATCAGGTTTTCTGTAAATTAAAAGGATAGATTCAGAGAAATGCAAAGGCACTCATCTGAATCTGTATGGTTTGGAAAGTTATCCGTAATAAAACCATTAAAACACACAATAGCACAAGTTAATGGTTACTTGTGAGCTTGCGTCCTTCATTATTTCCTTTTATTACATCTAAGTAGGGAAGTATCTCATGTAAGCTTTTCCTAAAGACACAAAGAAACCTTTCAATGGAATTTATTGCTTGGCAAGTTCCTCGTTGTGGTGCTGTAAAAACCCCACCGACTAATATATATAATAACTGGAGTTAGGCTTCATAATAGTAGAAAATTATTACTCTGTGGAATTAAAATGGAACTGCTGGTTCCAGTTCACTGTCAGATACTTTTTCAATCTAGGCAACAGAATTCAAATAATAAATTACAGCACTAATTTATAAATAGCCACAAATCATTTCCCCAGTGAATGAAAACCCCATTTACCCCGTGCATGCACTCTGCATGTGCGCAGTACACTTCAGGAATGATTGAAATAAGATGACCTGCAGTGGCCAATCAAGCTGGGAGAAAGAAAATGAATTTCAACTTCATACTGAAGCAGCTAAAGTGCTTCCTTGCACTTTCCACCAGCTGGAATGCAAGCCAAACTTTCAGCAGGACCGGTAAATTTTTAATATAATCAAGCTCAAGCTTTTCATTTAATAGAAAACCAAAATGCTTACTCTTTTCCCGTTTGCTAGCTGTGATACTTCACAAGCTATGGAAGTAATCTTCCTTTCAGTGCTACAGAGGTGCCTTTGCAAGTGAGCGTATGAGATGTACAGATGCATCATGACAAAGTAACACTATTTACACTGGAATTCTGGTGTGGCAACATGACACAGAAATTTGTGAGACCAAAGCCTCAGGTCTGCAATATGAACAGTTACAGCCTGTGGCATGTACCCCACACAAAGAAAAGTCAGTGAGTACCCTTTCAAATCATATTTTCTAGCTATAGCCACAGCAGGGAGAGCATCTGCTTGTGGAAAGGCTTCCTTGCTTCTGAGGCTGTCCTTTCAATTGGGTGCATTTTCTAACTGGTAAAGGTCCAATAAACTAAATTCCAGAGCACAGTAAGGGCACCAATTTGATACTGCAATAGATGTCAGTTACGCAAGCAGTGCAGGAAAAGAAAATGGTTCTTAAAACAACAACCAAGTATGTGAAAATAAACAGCAACTGTAAATTGAATTTAAGTTGCCTAAGAGTAAAATATTTCCATGTTTTCTGTTCTGATCTTATTAAACCTACATGAGTGTAGTTCAGTCCTCCAGTAATGTACTTATATTAAATTAGAAGATCAGTGCAACAAAAGACATTAAAAAATAGCCAGTCTGTATCATTTAATTCACTGACAGTTAAAAGCCATCGGAATATACCCTCCTGAGATCAGCCCTTCTGTGATCAGCAGTTACACTAAAAGCTCCTCTCTGCTTCACTTTCGAAGTAAACTGCAAACTATTAAGTCTTTTGAAAGTCAGTAGGGTGAGAGCTGCAGACTGCTACACTGTCAAAGCCTCCCAAGTTCGCATATATTGGCTTGGTGGGCTGTCAGCTGCTCACAGCTGCAAAACTAGTCAAGCCATGGCAGGCAGTTTTCTTTAAAGCATCTAAACCATAGGAATCCACAGTCTAAAGCTCTGATCAGACTAAGCTTGCTACCTGATTTCTACTCAGATGAAGTTTGTCCATTCCTTTAGCAAAATGAGTTTGTAGTGGTGCTGAAACCAGGAAAAAAGTCACATAATTCTTCTGCACTAACACAGATTTTCTGTGTTAGGGATGATACAGGGACATGGGAGGACATGAGGAGACACTTCCAGGGACTGGAGTAGGAAAGGAGTGGACTAAGGTGGCGTACTGGAGGATCAGCCCCATTTTTCCATGCTTTCAGCCTTTCCTTAGTTCAGATGGGCAGCATAACACCCCTCTCATTGCAACGGCAACCAGAGGAGCTCTAGAGCAGCTCTTCCCCTTCCAGCACCCGAGCTCAGTATGTGGTCCACACACCGGATTCAGGATTTTCTTCTTGAATAAGGGATGGCTTCACTTCACTCCGTGCCAGGCATCCAACAGTTGCCAAACCAGCACTTTGGCTTCCTCTCAATCATTAGGAAGGGAAAAGGTGTCTCCGAAAGGGGAGTCAGTCCATCCCAGGAAGGTGCTGAGGAGCCACTGGTGGTCATCAAAGTCCAGACAACATAAATCCTTTGCAGCACATATCCCACAACAAAGAAAGCTGAGCCTGTGGTCTGTGAGTGTCCAGCATCCTTTCCTAAGCACCCAGTACTTCTCTCCAAAACACTGCATAGCCCCAAACAGTAATCTGCACTACCTCTCTGAGCAAAACTGGGGATCTATGGAATCAAGAGAAATGCCTCTGAATATGAATTTGCACTGAACGTAATCCAAAGCCACATGATTGAAGTGTAATAGGCTGAGGGACAGAGTTATTAAAGGCATCTGAACACTTGAAAATGAAAAAGGACATTAAATGGGGTTTTTCAAAATTGCCTTATTTGCTTTAATTTCATCTCCAGGATTTTGTCTCCTTCTGAAAACCTTCTTAGGTGCCTATTTGCATCTTTAGACACATTCTGCAAATCTGGGCTATGTTGCGTAATGAGTTTTCTTTCCTATGTCTTTGGGCCAAGAATCAGACATTTGCCTAAGGAATTCTGTGGCACTGAAATTTGCTAGGATTATAAATACAGCCTGAGCTGGGAACAGGCACTGGAAACTGCCAGGAAGACCATGTACAGAAAACAGTGATTCTAGTCACACAAGATACCTGATATAGTTGGCAGAAAGGCAAAGCTAAACAAATGCAGGTTTACATTTTACTATTTAAAGAATAAAATATTCAGCTTGAGTTCCATTAACACCTGTCAGGATTTTGGTACATACTCAAATCCGCATTTCTAATTTTACTGCTAAATAATCCCAAACTTGGCAGTTGGAAGGTAAAGTAAAATACCCAAGCTAAACATCTGAAGCAAATTGTAGCTCTCTGGAAGAGCCCTTCTGCTGTATAAATGAAGGTCATATGTATAAATGATTAGAAGCTTAAGGAAATATGTCTTCTGCTTTTCTAAATTGATAACACACACACATTGCATTAATATTCCCACATCAATTACTGGACATGTTCCCCGCTGTAAGAAGAATGGTAATTTTTTAAATAATCCTGGGGAATAATATTCTTACGCTAGCGCAGTTAACTCTTGTCATGCAGAAAGAAAAGAGGTTGATTTAAAAATCTACATCCCAGACAGGCAGTGAGTCAGTCCCTGGAGGTGATGCCACCTGGGCACACCCTGGTTTTGAGGATTTGGGGAGCTAATCTTCATTCCTCTAGTGAGGATATACCAGAGGTGACAGGTCCTAGTGGGGACATGTTGCATGGAAGCAACCCAAATATGTAGGGTTTGGTGTTAGAGCAACGGAAGCCAAGCTGAAAGCAGACCTAGGAAGGAGCTCTGCTTATTTATCAGCAGCAAAATAAAACCAGCAAATATGGCAGAAAACTCCCTAACTGCTTTCTCTCCATAAGGGGATGCTTGTGCCGGGCAGTGGGCACAGGGTGAGATCTCACTCCATCTGTGACCCTCAAGTGCCCAGGCTTTTGTGACAGCAGATGGTTCGTGCAGTGCACACTGGACTGACCGCTGAAGTCAGGGGAGGGTCAGGGAAACCACTGCCAGCAATCATCACTCCTTTGGGTGCTGCTAAGTAACACTTGCCAGAAAGAACTTATTCCTAGGGCTCATAAAAATACTTCTGAAACACATTTTTTCCTCTTCAAAGTGCACCAGATTTCACTAAATACCAAGTATTTTCCATACATTTTCCCAGGCTAAAATAGACCCAGAGCCATCTATAGGGTCTTCATACACACAGCTATTGTACCTGGCCTGGTGTGTGGCCAGGCGGCTCCATTTCAAATAGAGATGGACTTGGCACAGATATGAGGGAGCCCAGTTCCATTTTCTGCGCAGGAAGATGGTAGCAGAGTTACCAATTCTTTATGACAGAGACAGAAGTCATCAAAAGGAGGCAGAAAAAAAAAAAAAAAAAAAAAAAAAAAGGACAATTATTTCCATTGACAAATATTTTGTATTCTTCCTTGTCATCAAGCATCAGATTGCAGCCATGGACAAATCAAAGTGCCCATTTCTAGTCCGGCAAGGTTGCAGCCACAAATGTCACAGTGATAGAGGTGTATGCACAGCAGCAGACAGAACAAAGCTACTGCCTGCCCCCTTCCCTGCGCATTTCTGGTTGATAATCCCAGACTTTTCTGATATATGTCTTTACTCACAAGAGGGAGCTCTGGAATAACAGCATGAAAATGTCCTGCACAGGCCCTGCTGCTCTGCTGCTTCTGAAAACGCCTGTCTCTTGTTCAAGGTCGGGTTCAAGGACTCCTCTTGCAGTTAAAAAAACTCACACAAAGGTTAAATGGGAGGTGAAACCCTCATCCACAGGATGGCATGCAAGGCTGCCTGCACTTGGACTGAGCCATGGAGAAAGTTTTGAAAAAAAAACTGTTTGAAAGCAAAGTTGTGAGCAGCTAATGCTGGTTTCAGCGGGAGATATTTTGTAGTTGCAGTATTTTTGACCCTTTTGTGCATGGCAGCTTGTTCCACACCTTGGCTATATTGGTGTTTAGGGATGGTCTGCTGCCTTCTGCCCATATATATTCATATGGGCAGATCTGTGTGTGTGTGTATATATACATATATATACACATACACATCTATATATTATCCTACAGACACAGCTTTACACTTTATATTTTTGCTTTTCCTCCCCACTTGTGTTAGTACCCACTGCAGCAACAGCCAATTTTTACTGCATGATTTTTCAGTCTGACCTGGTGTCACCTGAGGACTGCATTATCACACCTCTGATTTCCGTGCTGATCTCACTATTAACAACATTAACAAAAATGCCTTCCCAAAGAGATTCCTATGAGTAACACCTCACCCACTGAGGTCTTCTCCTTTCAGAACAAACCAAGAGGCCCCACACAGACAGCACACACAGTAGTGGCTAGAAAATAAGTTATTGCAACAGCCAAAGGCAGAGAGTTTATGTCAAGAACACTTCAGCACCCAAAGAACTGTGTTTGTCTGAAATCCAAAATTGAGACTGCATGTCCTTGAGCTCCCTCTGCTGCCCCCATGGTTATTTACACACACGCAAACACAAAGCACTCTGTATCACAGCAATGCCAACAGTATCTCCAATAACCCAGACGTGTGCTAGGGAGATACCAAATGTGCAAGGTTCCTCTGGGCAGGGAGAAATGGGATGTGCCAGAGGCTCCAATTTGTCAGGGAAATGGACCCAGGGGGCCCCACACGTGGCCCAGGCCAGGGCCTGGCCCCTTGTGCATCCTTAGAGTGGGCAGTAGTCAGGCCACAGCTCAGTGGCCACGGCTGTGCAGCCCAGCTCCTGCCAAGTGCTCCACAACAAGCCAGGCATCCCATAGCGACTGCCAGGCAAAGAGGTACATTGGTTGCAGAAGCAGATCAGTTCCTTCTGGTTTACTCTAAACAGCAAACAGGTTTTGAAAATATATTAATAAAATAAAATAATAAGAATTTTCTGTGACCAGCAACCAAAAGAATATCATATTTGTCTAAGCCTAAGGTTAAGAAGGTGTAAAGGCTGCACTGGGAGGCAGCTCTGCCTGGCTGACTGGCATGGCAATTGTAACTACCACTTTCTATCTATTGCAAACTGAATCAAGTTAGAGTAATTAAATGAAGTACATATCAGTGACATAGTGTGAACAAAAGTATAAAAAAGATTAAAAGATGACTGTGGAAAGCTAGTGTGCTCCTCATGTGGTTAAAACAAGTTGCTCAAAGGCTGCTGCTTGCCTGCTGGCACAGAGGATCCAGACAGGTCTGCAGGCTGGTAGCAGCAGCCCTGCTCTGGGATGGCTCTGCCAGAGCCAACGAGGGCTACCAGGAGTCGTGTGGGGTAAGGTTTGGGTTCTGAGTATCTCCCTGCCTTGCCTTCCTTTGCATAACCCCAAGGAAGTCTGCAGTCTCAGCCTGCCTCAGTTTCCCTACATGTTAAATAGATTATCATGCTCTCTCCCAATTGTACTAAATGATTTTATATCCATGGATTAATGGTCTAAAATTATTTTGCTGCCTTCCTATTCAGCTCTGCTTTGTTTAAGTAAGACCGTGATTAACTGTGAGGAATGCAAATTTGGTGTTGGCTAAAGGCTTATTCCAGGCAATGATATATCTTTAAAAATACCTATTCTGCTCACAATCTATTGCAAATAGTGTACTTAATTCAATATGGTTTTTGAAGTACTATTAGCAACACATAAAATCTTTAGCTATGCAATGGATTCCCTCTAATTCTACTTTATTGTTTCTAAGTGTCTATGATTCTATGATTCTGTCATGTTATTTCTATGAAACATTATATAATAAATGCACAACATTTCATTGCAGCAGTATCTCTGAACTGACACTTATGTTACACAGTATCAAATACTAATCAATACAGATCAGTTCTTTCATATTATGTCACAAAAATATTGGCTCAAAGGAACTTTCAAAATAATTTTTCTGTTTTTTTCCCCCCAATAAAACTAATACCCTACTTCCTTCCTCAGTTCCATATTAAACATCCAGCAGATTCCAATAGTTGCAACTTAAACATCTGAAAAAATCCAAAGACAGAATTTATCATCTCTCTAAACTTAAGAATATAAAAACCACATGTCAAAATCTAAATAAAAACCAACGAATGTTTTTAACTTCTTGCCAAAGTGGTTCATACAGTTATATAAAATTGAAGCATATAAAAAAATAAAGCTCACTCTGCAAAAAATAAAAATAAAAATAAAAATAAAAATCAGCAGTTCTGAGTCACTTTTTTCCCCTTCAACTTGAAATTGTAGGGAACAGTTAAGCTGGCTGATTGCACTTGATGAAGCAGCTACCTGAATTAAAGTCAGCTCTCAACTGAAGTTCCAGTGTTCCCCCAACCAAGAGATCTCTGCTCATTCTCCCAGCACTTTGTGGTGATGCCCAGGTCTGCTTTTATAACTGACATCAGTAACCTGCGCTGGCTGTTCCCAGTGCCACCTGCACACAGCATGCACTGACCCCCGGAAACTGCCCTTGCAGCCCCAGGCCCAGACAGATTTGCAACATGGCCATGCATACTACATCTTTGTTTACATACTGATGCAATGAAAATCAGAGGAAAACTGTCCAATTCAGGTACATGCTGGAAAATTCATTATTTACTACTATGGCTTAAAGTACTTTGAACACTGAGGATTTTAAATCTTAATCAAGGATTATCAGTGGAAACAACTGCTTCTCAGGAGCCACCTGGCCTCCTTTCTGGACTTCATAAGTGACAGAGCCTGCTGTGTTGGGTCCCCACTTCTTGCTTTTCCAGAGATGGAAATCCATATGCAGGCAGTATCAATAGAAAAGCCTGGTGGAGTTCAAGTGCTTCCTGAAACACAAGTACCACCTCTCTGCCATTAAAGCAAGTAACTTTCACTCATTCAAAGTCACTGAAATGTGCAGGTAAGTGATGGACCTGCATCAGCCAGTCATTTGCTTCTGCAACTTAATTTCTCTATGCTAATGTGCAGTTTCCCATCTTGTAAGCTGGCTCTCACTTGACTGTGCAATGAGTAACAGGAGGCAGAGCCAAGCACTTCCCTTCTAACCACCATCCTGTGACAGCAGCAGTCAACATTTGCACTGGAATTCAGTATTACGGCAAGAATGGAAAAAACCCCGTCAGGGAACAAATTGGCTTAACTGAAGAAATGTCCCTGATCCACTCACTGCTCTAAAACAAAACAGCTTTTTCCTCTGATCCTCTGCATGCCCAGTTCTCCTGTGAAACCTTGTTTCAAAACCAGCCCAAGTGGGACACAGAAGTTTAGCTGCTGGTGTTTGTCCCTCAAAATGCTTAGCAAAGGAGTTCATTTTTCAGAGACTGGTGGAGCAGAGATGAGAACAAACACAGGGGCAAATTATTTTTGCTGAGGGAAGTAATTAAGATTGTAAAGGTACCTAACTGCACATGTGCACTTTTATATTTACATTCCTTTTTGTAACATCTGAAAGTTATGCCTGGCACATGTATCTTAAAATTAAATGTCACATTACTTCTCCAAAAGAAACCATAATGGTCTTTTGTAAATAACTTTATCTACTGTTCAGCATTTTACTAGGCTTACTATGTTATACTATAGCATTTATTGTTCTACAAGTGTTAGTGTTCTCTGGTGGGAAATGCTGTAAAAACATAGAAACTTAAATAATTTTTTCATCTACTGAATTTATAACAAACATGGGACTCAACAGACAGTTACTCTAGCTGTAAGCCATTTGGTTTGTGTCAGGGGAAATGCTGGCTAATTGGGACAGCCTGCTGTTCTATACTGGCTAAACTAAGGAAAACATATACAAAGTTAAACGGCTTTTGCTCTGTATATGGGATTTTACAGCTAATGTAGTTCAGCAGATTGCCCAGTACTCCCCCAAACCTCCCAGCTGATCCGTTAGGAATCATGTCCCAGGATAACAAGGCTGACAAGCCCGGACAAAAGCGCTTCTCAGTTTCAGCTTCATTGCTCCAGAAGTGCCTGGAGGCTGTGTTTGAAGAAGTCTGACCTGCTCTGCCCAAGGTGTTGGGGATTTAAGTTATAGATCAGCAGAAAATGTAGATTTTTGAAGAGTCATCAGACCTTGGACTCTAAAAATGCCACTTTTTAGGAGCATGGTGGTTTTTGTTACTTTTAAGTTCACCCTGCCAAAGGGACAATGTCACAGAAAACAGCTCAAAAAGCTCACAGCCCACCTCTGCCAGAGTGTAGGGTAGGTACCTGGAGATGCATGGACATTGTCCTTGGGGATACTCATTACCAGCAAAATGTTTTTAGTTTTGGAAGACTTTCCCTCCACCAGATATTGTCACGAATGCAGTTGGAGAACCATCCGCCTCTCTCAGAGAGGAGGAATGGGAGAGCAGCAGCTGGGCAGGGGCTTGCTCCCAGACCCAGGGCTCCGTGTGCCAGAAGCATCATATGGGGGGCAGGGGTCCAGATCGAGTGCCTGAGGCACAGCCCCAAGCAAGGATTCATTTTTAATCTGGTACTTTGAAAAATTTTCATTTCTAGTCATTATGCTGCCACAGGGGGCCACATCCCCCACAGCAGCACGTTTGCCAATATTTCATCAACTTCCTTTCTGAAATAGCAACCGTCGTTTTTATATCATCTCTCCCAGTATTGTTAATGGATTACAAACACTGATGCTGTATCTGATTTGTTATGGTGCTCATTACTAAAGATTTCAATCTGATTTTCAACTGCCTGCTTATGTTTATTTAATTAAATTTATGTCTGATTTCAGGGTGATATTTGTTAAATCTCATTTTCCAGTTAACTTTTAGATATTTTGTTAATGGAAACCACTCGACTTTTGTGGCGAGCACTACAGCCTTTGATTATCCTGTTGTACAGTGTACTAGATTTACTTAATGTTCACTGTGCTTAATGCTCAAGTGGCTCCTACCTGAAGTAGAAGCAGCATTTTGTATGGCAAAATGCTCTTCATGTGAATAACCCTCCTCCCTCCTCTACAGCAGTGGATTTGTGTGGTTGAAGTGAAAAAGGGGTGACACTTGCAGAGATTGTTTTTCCCCTGCAAATCACTATTATTAATAAAAACAGCAATAATTATTAACATAATATTTAAAAAACTAAAAAAAAAAGCAATTCTGCAGTACTTTCTCCATGGTCCTGGGAGGGATTTTGGCACTCTCCTGATGCCATGAGAAGGAGCTATGGGTCACTGGTCCCAGGAACATCGAGCAATGCCTGCTTTGCTGGCTGGGGACTGAACCGGTCTGCAAAGTAGTTCTCCAGAATTGCACGGCTGCGTGCCCTTCTGATAACCCACTTTTCTCACTCACCAGATGTTCAGTAAGCACAAGACACAGTAGCTCATTAAAACACTACAGGAGAATAGCAGTAGTATTTGTGTGATGATTTCAACACCTGTGACATTAGAAATTTTCAGTAACTGTTTTTAACTGTTTATTTCTCTAGATGCATATACACACTCTCTAGGACTGCTTTACCCTATCACTCCGGATTACTTAGTCATCCTTTTAAACTCTCACTTAAAAATAACAGTTAAAGTCTACTTTAAGCAGCACAATGTGCAAAACAGATAACGATAACGAAACCCACCAGCGACAACAATTTATTCCTTTCAGACTCCACCTCCTCTTCACAAATAATAGCTTGCATGGATAGAAAAACTGGCATCACACATACCTCACTGCAGCAATACCTGCCCTCTAGCACATTTAGGTTTGCTTCTTGCAGAGCTTTCGGCTAATGAGAAGCATGGAGTAATTACCTCCCAAGTTATTGGCACCTGTCAGAAGCCAAAAAAAAAAAAAAAAAAAAATCAGTAATCCTCTTGTTCAGCCTGGTTCACCTGCAAACATGCACCAAAACACCATCTAAAGCAAATCAGAATGGTCACCTCCTGGGAAGAGACATTAATGACACTGAAGGTAATGCAAGATTTAATTAAAAGTAATACAAGACAGATTGAGGAAAAAAAGGATCACAGAGGCCAAGGCAGTATAACTAGGAAATGATATGTGGAACTTTATGGTGTCTAGCTACTAGCTTTCTTTAATGAATATATTATTAGACAATATTTAAGTGCAACTTAGTAATAGCTGTATATCAGAAACTGTCCTAAAAGCAATTGTTCCAGGTCTAGCAAGTTAATATTAATTTAAGAAGGCCAAAACAATCACAAGTGAAGGTTTCCAGAGATATTGTGGAAAGATAAATATAATTGCAGAAGATATGTTAGGGCTGTGGTAATTTCTCCACACTGAACACTCTTGGAAGTAGTTAGAAATACAGAATGGCAGTTTAGAAATACTGGTGGCATACTATGCTCCTTCAGAGAAAACAAAAAGCAACAACTTGCAGAAGGTGGGAGATGCACTCAATAAAATCCCAAAGTTAATTTTGTTTGCTTTCACACTGGCTTCTCAAACTAGCTTAGCAATAATCACTAGATTAACTAAAGCCTTACAAGTGCTAAAACTGGAAGGCATGGAAACCAAAAAGCAAGGGAAGACAGTTTATGTCCTCCAGGCAGAACTGTGTTCTGGCAGACTAAATTGGAGTGAAAACATCTTGTCAGTTAAAATAATAAAGGCACTAATTAATTGACGTTATGCTGCCCAGTGACCTTCTGTTGAACATTACGTACGGAATAAAGCTATAAATACCTCTAGAAGTTTTACTTAACAAGATTAAAGCTGAGTAACACAATGTGTGATTGACTCTGCAGGCTGGGACTCAGCATCCTAAACTTGCTCACAAGGCAGTTTCCAGTTACATACAGACGTCATCAGCACATTTGCAGAACAATCAACAAATGATAATATCAGCAATATTTAATATGGCCCCTAGCAGCAAGTTTTTTGTATCTATGCGAAGTGATGCAACTGTAGATGCAATTCCCAGCAGCACAGACTGGATGGGTAAGGAGGGGGCCCCCAGGGCTCACCCTGCAAACCGTTCCCAAATGCTCCTTGGACTGTGAACAAGTGCAAAAAAAAAGTTACAGTGAACCCACTGCTTTGCAGGTTGTGGAGTGAGGCACTGGTGTTCACTAGTTTCATAAAGGCCTTGACGAAAATGAAGCATCTCCATGAAAACCCAATGGGCAGATTCAGAGGGCTGGCAGGAGCGGGCGATGCTGGAGGAGCCATCCATGAGAGGAGCTGCTCTTCGCAGGAAGGGACAAGAGGCTGGGGAAGCTCAAAGCAACCCATCCTGCTGCAGAAAGGTGAGTGGTAAACTGGAGTCATTGCAGGGAGCCAGAAAAGTGGAAATGTAGGATCTGATTGAGGAAGGTGTCCAAAAACTGAAGGCAATAGAATTCACAGCAAGCTATATTGTGCAACACTGTTAAGTACAAGACTCAGCTTAACATCAAGAAAGATACGGCTACTAAATGGACATCTGAAGAGCCATCCTGAATGACTGATCCCTGCTTCATGGTAGAAGTGAGTCTGCAACAGAGGGCTGTGATCTAAGATCTTTTTCTTTTAAAGCTTATTTCACAAGCCAAGCTTTCTTATGTTTGTTTAACGCATAAAACGCACCCAACACCACAACCCTCCAGGAAAAAAAAAAAAAAAAGACAGGTTCTGCAGGGGACTTTTCGGAATATGACACTCTCCCTCTGTTAGTGTTGAACTAATTCCCAGTTCAGTGCTGGGGAAATTGAGCTGCAGGAAAGACAAACTTTCATACAAAAAATACAACCAAAATCTTGACCATTTATTATTCAGAGATTACCTCATGATATTTTAAAAGAAAGAAAGAAGAATTTTAATCCTATGGTCTTGGCCAACTTGCATTCTTCCTCACCGAAAGCTTCAATAAAAGTGATTTCTCATCAGCTGTTGGATGTGTCAGTAGGGAGGAGCAGCCAGCCCGGTTGGCAGTGACGCTTCCCTCCCCACGGCAAGTGGCAATTTGCCCCAGGCTTAGCAGTTTTGTGCCACTGAAGTGAAATGAATCAGCTGCTTTAATAAACTGGATAAACCAGGCTTAAGGCTGCACAGACACCAGCAGCTTCGGCATAGTCACTGGGTGATGACAATGCTGACAACAGGCTGAGAATGAAAAAAGGATAGAAGAGAAAGAAATATATGTGGGAGCTGAAGAAAAATCTCTCAGTAATGGAGCTTCCTCACTGGCATCCCAGATCTTCCTGGGATAAGCAGTTCAGAAGAAATGCTGGTGCCTGGACCAGGAAAAAGAGGTGACAAAAACACAAGCCTTTCTCCCTCCTAAAAACAGCTGGGAGCTGTGAGAAGCTTGGGGAAAAGACGGTGAAAGCTGCCTTGAAGAGGGAAAGGCCAAAGGAGTGAATCCAAAATTCAACAAAATGCAGCATCAGTTCTCTGACCAAGGCTGGCAACAGGTTACACTGTCAAAACAACCAAACGGAGCAAATTAAATATTTTTCATTAAAAATAATAAACTGATCAATGACACCAAGGAAACCTTACCTCCTTCTTCCTAAAGAAAATTGTCCACAAAAGTACATACAGAACAAAATCCAGGCTGATGATGAGCTGTGTTGTCTCTCAGCATCCCACCCTGAGAAAGAACCAGGCACTGAGCGTTGCCCGAGACTCGACTCCTGCTGCCTGGGGATGGCCACATCCATTTGGGAAGTTCCTTGTTTCAGCATGGCCCTGGTATTGCTGTTGTCACCACGCGAGGGCCCAAGGCTCATCCTAGCCTGCACCTCCTTGTTGCTGATACCTGGATGGAGCCCAAGCCAGGGAGCACTGCAACATTCACCCAGAATTTCCCAAGTGCAGAGCACAATCAGCTGAAAGGGGTTGGTTTGTTTTGACTGTACCTAGCGAAGACCTAAGCATGAGTAGTAGGTGCATAAAGGTTGGGCTGTCAATATTGAAAGACAGAAACACAAAGAAACTCCAGCAGCTGTAGTAAATTCAGTGTCTGAACCCAAGTTCATTCAGTGTCTGGGTATAGTTGTTACACAAGCAGATAATCAAGCGCAAACATCAAACTGTGCAAGGTCTCACTGCTTGCCAGGTCTTCCCTGCAAAAGCTTGCACTACAGAACATTTAATTACAGTGTTTTGACTAGAACTAGCTTTTTCCTTTCAGCCAAGCAAAAAAAAAAAAAAAAAAAAACAGTAATTAAAAAAAAAAAGTAGTAAAAACTCAGTAAAAATTCCTTAAGCCAAAGGTCCGCATTCAGTCTTGATTTCAAAGAGCATATGTCAAGGAAGACCTGCTCACTATCATTTAACAGGTTGTTAAAAAGTTTCAAAAATGAAATAAAATTTAATGAGAGTTGAAGGTTTTTTTTTTCTTTTTTGTCTGATTTTTTACCTATCTTTTCTAATCAGAGCAGATATGAGAGCTCAAACCATAGGCAGAGCAGCAACTTGCAGCATTTAATCCTGTGGCTTATGAAATGATTTTGTGCAAAGAGCCGTGTTGGCTTCAGTGGAACAATTTGCACGGCAAGTACATGCAGGTGGCAGAATTAATGTTGATTCCACTTATAGTCAGTTGCTTTGCAGAAAAATCTTCCTAGGAATCATGTCTGATACTTCAGTATGCCAGACTCGTCACACTGAAAGGCAGCAAAAAAAGCTTTCTTTCACGGCATTAAAAGGTGCTGAAAAGATGACGGTAATTTAAACCATCATCTCAAAATATATCCAGCATTATGCAGAGAATCATGTGAATTTACTTTTGCTGTCAAAAGCTTATTTTTAAAATAAGCCTTGACTTAGGGCAGCATGTAAAATAACATTTCAGAACACTATTCACAAAATGCAGTAATCAGAGTCCTAGTCCTCATTCGCAATCAAAGTACTTTAAAACATTAATTTCATCTAGTGTTTCCTTCTTTTTATGGGAATTTGTAGGATATTATATAGGAGAAACACAGTAATCAGGCTCACTCTGGAATATAATGGCCTTTTAGATCCTCTAATGAATTGTGTAAGAATAGTGTATTAAGAAAAGTCATGTATGTCATACATCTCTCCCTCATTGTAAAACATTGTTTTTAGGTTTTACTGCAGCCAAAACAATTTATCTTTTTAATTAAAAAAGAAGTATCCAATTTCACTAAGCTTATTCAGGGAGAATATGTTCTGAGTTCCTGAAATCACATTGCTACTCTAGTGAACTAGAAGGGGCAGCAGGAATGCAGGGATAGGACGGCACAAGCGTAATGCCAAGGCTAGCCTGGTCCTTGCTGATGCCAGCCGATGCTTTCTCACGAATGTAAGAGACCTGAAATGCCCAAAAATGGGGAAATAGAGGCAAGAGCATGGGGTCCCTAACACCGGGACAGGCCAAGATATCAAGGGAGCTTAAAATCTGAAGAGCAAAAGGCGGCACAAACTAACGAGCTTCCCTGAGCCCAACTAAGTCACTTAGCTCTCTGCCTGGGGATGTCAGGGCTGCCATGAAATACAGATCATCAGAGGACACCCAGCCGGAGGGGTCTGGAGCTGCAGTGAGCTCTTCAACAGGCAAAATTCACCTGTGCTGTCACTTGGGTCCAGCCCAAATCTCCAGGTGCATCCATTTGTAGGCACTCCCACCAGTTCTGTTTCCCTGAAGGAAGGGGGTTTTTCTGGGAAAGGCTCCCATGTCAAAAAGTTTCAAAACCAAATGTTAAAAATATAAAATGCCACCTTCTCCTGGTTGGTAAACACCACTCCTCACACCCAGTGAGGGCCCAGAGAAGCGTGCTCTACCCTCAGAATGTGGCCCGCAGCCTGTGCCTGCCGCTTCCTCCCCACACCAAGCCTCGCTGCAGCCACAGAGCTGACCTCAGGTTCAAGTGTTACCTGTACTGCAAAAAGAGTCCTCAGCAGCTTTACTCCTGCACCACGGCAGAATTGCCCCAGCTCTATGTAATGAAGCCACTTCAGCTGTGAAGCTGCTTTGTGTTATCGTACCTGATGCTAAAGGTTTCTCAACTGTTTAGGACATAGGGCATGAAAGTGGCTTAAGATAAGTATCGAGTATGTGTTTAGGACTGCAAGACTTTGAATTCTACAGTTCTAGTAGCCACCAAATAAAGAATAATTTTAGGTTTTGGTTTTGAGCCTACACTTAGAAAATCTGAATTTCTGCCCATTTTGTTGTGATTTTTTTTTTTTTAAGTGATGAATACAACAGGTCAGAGTCTGAAAATGGCATTTACTTGGAATCGTATGGGTGTTTCAGTCAGACAGCTGCAGTGAACAGCTTTTTCTAGCAGGGCTGGCTTCAGATATTGCACACTTGTAACAAGCTAAATCCCACCATTAAGAGGCTTAGTCCTGCTATGATTGTCAAAATCTGTCTATCACTACACTTATTTCCCCTGTATTCATAGAATTAACAATGAAAGTACTTTTTGACATGCTAAATGAGATTTAGAACACTTAACAGAAGTTGGCTCCAAACTGCTACCTCAAGAAATATAAAATGGCAGCAATGTTGACATTGTATGACAAATTACGTGTTCCTCAATACACTGTGTCACTCCATTCACTTTTATAATTGGCACCAACTACGGCTGCAATCTGATCCAAAGCATACAGAATTAACTGGCACTTGCTTTGTCCCTCTTAGCTTGTTCTAGGCTACAGGTCTTCATAAATACTTACTCAACAGGGTGGCATACTATTTTTTCCCATAATATATACATGTCCATATCTGTAATGATATAATTAGTTTTGTTTTTTTTTTTTTTTTCTTTTTCTGTCAGATGACTGGCTAGCTCTGTGCAGCCAGCTTAGACTGCAAGTGATGGGAAACTACCTTAAGAATTCAAGCAAAGAAAAATCTCTATATAAAGGTTATTGTACCCATTGACTTCTGCCAACCTCACTAAAACTATCGGAATTACAGAGGTTATTAGTCAGCCTATATTGCTCAGCAGAAAGATTTTCAAGGAACCATTGTTCCAGGGCGAAGCACTGTCAGTATTAACTCTGGAGACACACCAATTAAACCCCTATTCAATACCCTCATAGGACTCTCCCCACGATTTTGTTCAGTTCTTATTGGAATTATTTAGTCTTTTTGGTCTTGATAACATTCTGCAGCCTAACAGCGTATACCCCTGGGGCTCCTTACATTTTTGCACTGAGTTTATTCTACATTTGCTGGCTCCTTGATTAGGATTTTGTAAACCACTGTTAGATCCATTCCCACATCACTCTGAGGACTCCAAAGTCCTAACTGGCTTAATTTCCTCTAGCATGGAAACACGTCTGTTGTGCAGGCCACTGACTCCCTCTCTCCAGGTCTACCTCAAGCCACAGAGGGGAAGATTCACTCCAGGGGCTGCCCAGGCTCCCTCTGGCTCTACATGCTTCAGGATGAGATGTAAGGACATGCAATAAAGTGCCAGAAGGGCACAAATTCCCATGGATGTCACAGCGATCAAAAGTCAGGACCTCCTTGATCTCTTCCCCCAAACAAATCCACCTCTGGACATAAATGACTCACTAATCCTATTAGAAAACAGTATCTTAGACTCATGTTCTAGTCCAAGCACCATCTGCATTCACAGTAATGTAAGTCAGGAGTGACCCAGATTTACAATAGGTAAACAGTGACATAATGCTGGTGTGAGAGAATTACACCCTTACATAAGCAAACTATATATATATATATATCTCTCTCAAAAACATCTATATTTCTTGGAGAACATTGTAAACTCCTCGAATAGCCTCTCAGTAGCAAAATAAAAGTAAACACCTTACACATTTCTGGAACATTAAAATGCCATTTCCTTCTAAATAGAAGAAATTCAGACTATGGCTGGCTTTATTTTCTCCAGAGCTAGTTAGAGTCATTGCACAGATTTTCACAAGTCTTGGAAGCATAGAGCTCTTGCTGGCACACCCACCAGAAGCACTGCTTGCAGGTTTGTGTTGGGATATTAACTTTATAATCATTTCCAAAGATATTTAACTGGGCATAAGGATGTGCCAAACAAGCAAAACTTATTACAGACTAAAGCTCCTAGCACAAGAACTATTGGAAAGGGGGAAAATCAGCTCTGTTTATGATTTACATAGAACAGAAACAGTATTTTGGTTTTACTTCAGTTTCAGATATTTTCAGAAATTAGAATTATACATATATACCCCGACCTTTGAATGATACTGGTCTTGTTGATGCGAATGAGAGCTCTAGTATTTGCCAAATGCCATTTTCTGTCTGCTTATTTCCTCAAGTCTTTCTCATGCAGTTAATTGACAACTAACACTTTCTAGTCCCAGATTTGGCAACATTTTGAAGTGCGGAGTGCAATGATCGCCTGAAAGGTGTGGGTAACACCCAGTTTGGGTTAAATGACACCCAGCAGGTGTATCCAGAAAGCTGAAAGCTCCGGGACATTTGTTCAGACACAAAAGTACACACGGGAGATTCCTGGGCTTTGCTGAAGGTTCATCTCAGTCCTACAGCCACCCCATGCCATCACTATCTTTTTTTCTTTTATCATAATCACTTGGGCTCCTGGGTAATTGGAACAATTAGGGTGATTAATTGCTTGTTTGCAATAAAAACAGAATACTGGGAAGGGTTACATTACAGGCTAAATATTTTCAGAAAACTCTATCAGCTGGTAGACATAACAAATGCGATCAGTCCAATGCAACATGAGGCTGTGAACGTTGTGCAAACTGGTTTGCTCTGGAACTCAAACCTCCTTAAAAGAAGCCAAAGTGTTTAAAAAAATAAACTAAGTCAGAGTGCATAGGGGGAAAAGAAATATTGACATGTGAGGCCACTGTACTTCTAACATAAAGAAACATTGTTTTCCCTTTGGTCCTTTTATTGTCTAAATAGAAACTGCAAAGCATGGGAGAAAGCACACAACAAGGTAAAGTGCACAAGTTAAGGTCATTAGCTTTTGCTTGGAAGTAATGAGTTACATTGAAAGGAAAATTAGAAAAGCACACAGTGGGATACCTACACTACTGACACATTCCTTAACGACAGCAAGAAGGCAAGCTGACCTGTCTGCCCCTATAACTGCAACACCAAGGATTTTGGAGAGGGAGGTTAAACTCCAGAAGAGAAGACACTAGCACTGAAAGTATCCTTTATTGAACCCTTGCTTACAGATTTGGGCTTTCATCTTCTACTCACCAGTATGCTAAAACTAAGGCCTCTTTCTGAACTCTTCGCAGTCATCTGTTTTCCAAGGATTCACTTTAACTGAAGGTCAGACGAGCACTTACTCAGATGCACTTTTTAAAGAAGAAACTGGAGTCAAGAACCAGCATCACCTACCCTGTTCTTAAAGATGTGCCACGGTATGGCAGAGAACAAGTTCCCTGTAAGACAGTGAAACTCCTGTATCTTCCACAGCCAAGCCAGACCTGATTCATCCATCACAGTGTTGTCATCATGGCCACCATCTTCCTGACTTCTCAGAAGATGACAGTTGCCAGCATTATGCGATAAGCTCAGGTATGCTCTGCAGAGGGGATGCATGTCTGTGAACAGGCCATGGCTCAGCACCTAGTTGGGCAGACTGCTTTCAGTTCAGAAGCCACAGCTCCTGCCATCATCAGCACAAGAATGTCTGCCCCACACTCCACACATGCCCTGGGGCACTTTAGTCTTTTACATCAATGACTCTACAGGATCTTGTGCAGTGTGCTCATCAGTTCTGTCTTACCTTCTACTGAGTCTTCACCAGGCTATTCAGTGAGGTGCACTACAAAATCTCTGCATAAATAAAAAGCCAGCTTCCTGTATTGCCCAAACTGCCACATAAGTGCTTCATTACAAGGAGAAAGCACTGAACAGTGAAAGCTTTTATGTTCCATTTGCATGATTGGAGACTTTGTGCTTTAACACAAGAACCGGGGTCAGAGGGCAGGAACACCCTGTTTTCTTTCCAGTCAGCATGAAACTGATGTTTATTAGATGAGTGTTTTGTTCTATTTGTTTTAAGTCGATTACATTTTAACTCAGTTCAACAATGCTGGAAAACCTGACAGAGTATTTCAGAGCCTTTTATCAATGACAACTTAATGGAAAAATGTTTCCATTTTAAAATAAGAGTATATTGCAACTATAATATGTTCTTTACGTCAGTAGGTCTGTCTTTTTGATTCGAGTCACTGCCAAGTGTTTGTGTCTGTGTTGGGGAAATCTGTGCTAAACATTTCTCTTTAGTTGAGCAAAGTCTTCTCAAATGTCAGTGTTTCCTGCAACTTATTACTGAAGAAATTGACTTTTATTTTTAACTGTGGAGTTTTTGTCAGGCTCATTAAACAGGTAGGGATCTGATAGTTCATGAGAATAAGCAATATGTATGTGTAAGAGAGGTGGGGGGCTGAAGAGTGCCAGGCTGAAAGAGTTGCTCTGTCCTGTCATCCAGCCACTTCCATAACCGTTCAGTATTTAGATATCCATCTCTCTTTGTTAGCTTTCTCTGCACAGTAAGCACAGTAATTAGCTTTGAATTTGCTTCCTTTAGCTACAGGTTGTTACTTCTAAACACAAACAGACTTGCTCCTGCTGGGGAAGAAGCATCCTTCTCCAGATTGGACCAAACTTTGCATTCAAATATCCAGTTTGCTATGGTCATACTAACTGCAGTTTGGTCACTGCAGAAAAGGCAAAGAGAGCTGAGAGACCATTTCAATGGCTAAGTGACTGTACAAATAAATGAATGTTTCCATTGTTGTTTTGGTCACTATCGTTATCAGGAGAAAGCATATGCTTGCTTAAATCAAGGCTCAGAAAAATTAATCACCAGTTCAGTAAGAACTTTTGTAAGTACTAAAACAATGAAAACTTGACAAATACAAAGCCATTTTTAATCCACTTCTCACTTATTACTTATTACACTATTCTTAATCCATTTACATCTTGTAAAATACTCCTTAGCAAGGAGAGATAGTTTAAAATATTTTGCTTTTTCTGACTTTTATAAACTGTAAAATATACAGTAACTGTTTAATGTGTAGTATTCTAAAATTATTACTAAAACAGACTACTTGATGTTACTCACACATACAAGAAAAATAAACCACCTATGGGAAGTTAGGTCCTAGTCAGGACACTAAAACCAGCTTCTCCAAATTTAAGCTTATATTAACTCCAGCAATACTTACTCATGCAGCTAGTCTTACCTTAGGGTACCACACTTTGCTGAGAAGACAAAAGTCATTTCTGACGCTAGAAATTTGCTAGCATAATGAATCAGCCTGGCCTCTTCACTCGAGTCACTGCTCAGGATGAACAAAGCAGTCAGATCATCCCGTCTCAAAACAGTTTGATTATTCTACCCGAAACTTTGCAATGCAATGAGGTTGTATTTTCAAGCTTCTTTACTGCCAGAGACAAGAGTCTCAGTGAAAGTTTTGCTCTGGTGGCAGATGTTCTGTTATGCTCAGACTCCAAGTTAAGTAAAACAATTGCATGACTGAGCTAGAGAACCAATCCCACGTAACAGAAACTATTGTTAATCAAAGCTCCGGAGGAAGCCTCAAAGCATAGTAATAGATTTAATCTGCTTCTGGGGTTGATAATAACAATAAGAGCTCCACTGTCGTGATTCAGTGACTTGTAAGATGTAGCTCACTTGCACCCAAGTCAGACACTTCTGAACTGCATCACTTCTGCATGCATTCTCCAAACAGTGATTCAGTCCTGCTCCTACTGAGAAACTGTCCTTCAACATCATCATACATGTGTTTACGTTTCTAGCTCTTTATCTGCAAAGGCTCTTCATCGCCTCATTCTCAATTTTCTCAGTTTTTGAAAGCAGAATGCAATTTGTCTGACAGGGATGTTTATACCCTAGAAGAAAAAAAAAAAAAAAAAGGAACACTTTATAATTCCCTTAATTACAATCTACTGCTCTAGAACACTAACACAATAGATATCACACAAACCAGATCTGTACCCATTCTGCAATTTCCACAGCTTTCTATTATGTAATTCTAACAGCTCTCAGACATCATTTCAAGACTGAAACAGGTCAGTAAAGCCACTGATCTGATGAAACTAGGATAAGAAGAGAATTAACTGCCTGACTGTACTTAGCAGGCCTGATGTCAGGTACTGAACAAAGATTTCCCGATTCAGCTTCATGTACTGCACCATCTTGCTGCCTCAATCATCCACTAAGAGTTAGCTTATTTAACATGAACTAGAAATCTACTTAAAAGCTATATGACTTGAGCACTGTAATAATCACTAATCACATTGACAAGATTGAGCTTAGAGTGGGCAAGCTAGAAAGAAAACATTTTTTCTGTTTTTTTTTNTTTTTTTTTTTTTTTTTTTTTTTTTTTTTTTTTAATTTCCTTGGAGGGCTAGCTGCTTGTCTGCATCAATGAACAAATTCCGCTGCAAGAGAAGACAGCATTTGCTAGACACTCACACAGATCCGGGGGAACGGACCCCGCTCAGCACCGCAGCCCGCCTCAGCCCGCCTCAGCCCAACGGCCGCGCACGAGCCACGGCCGTTTGCGGCCCAGTGAGCGAGAGGCGGGAACGCGCCCCAGCGGCCGGCCCCAGAGCCGCCGCCTCAGCACTCGCCCCGCCGCGTTAACGCCCGGTAACGAAGCGCTTAACCCTTGAGCGCAGTGCCCCTGTGAGGGGGCCTCCTGCTGCTGGGACATGAGCGCCTGCGTTCGCAATCCGTAGGTTTTCAAGGTTGGAAAGTTGCGTAAGAAGGGCCTGCTTTTCGTTAAATGGACCCTCGACTCCTCCTGTTGCAAACTGGCCCACCCTCAGGCGTACAATGGCATTAAAAAGTGGCAGTCCAGAGCAGCCCTGAGCCCTGGGAGAGATTCTGACTGACTGGGAAACTCCTCACTGAGGAGAACGGGAGAATTTCCGTCATCACCGGGCTTAGATAGGCTGGTGCCAGCATGAGCAAAAAAATAGGCTGAATATTAACAGAGAGGTTGCAGGTGGAACAATTGCCATGGGAACAATGGGATCTTAAGCAGGATGCTGAAAGCCTCATATTTTCTAAAATCAAACAAAACATCTCAAACAAGCTTTCAGCATATCAGTGCTTGCTTTACTCCATGGACTGTATACCAGCTGTAGACAAGAGGAGAATGGACTAAGCAACCTAAATCAGTCCCTAACTTTCATGAAACTGTGCTTCTGGATAGATTTTTTTTTTTTTTTTCCTGACAAAGTCATTGAAGTCATTGTTCAGTTCACATAGAAGGGCAGGAAGCTGGCCAAACTGCCTGGAGCAAATGTGTAATCACAGAACTGAGAAACATCCGGAAGTCAAGAACCATTTCACAGACAGTGAATGAGGAAAGGAATGTCAAAAACCAACTATCTGCAGGTACTTCAGACTTCTGAATTATTTGAAAATGTGTGAAAGTTTAGTGTGGAAGAGCAGGAAAAATAGTCCATTTGCACCTTGATCAGAATAACACATTTCTTAATGGGAAGCAGTATTTGTCTTGAAAAAAATTGGAAGGTTCTCTCAGGAAACTGTGCATGTGGCTGCTACTTAAATCATGTTTTGTTAAAAAAAAAAAAAAAAAAAAAAGTTTTGTATTTGCCCTAGCTCATGTGGCTTGCACACTTTTAAGTAGATTGTATCAGTAAGACTATATAATTCTGGAAGTAATTAGTAAATGAAACCAGAAATGCCTCCAGTAAAGAGAATTGCATGAAATAAAAATGGAAAGTGTGAGATCACAACTGGCCCATCATCAGAGCCGTCGTTAGATCCACGGGAGATCACCCCATGAAGTCAGTAGCAATGTCTCCGGTAATGTTGCACAGCAAAGGACAACATCCGAAGAGCCAGTGGGAAGGGCCAAGACGGAGAAATGGAGAAAATGTCATCTACTGCAGGTAAAAATATTACTGGAATAACACTTTTTTTCCCCTGGAACATTCTAGTCTAGGCTCTTCAAGCCTTACTGATGTCTGTTAAGACATTCTTGTAAGGATACTCATGGAGGTAAAATGGTAAAATGAGTGACTAGGCAAATCAGCACATCACTGCCTGGTGATCTGTAATGGATCTGGAGCTCCCTCGGTGGCCTGGGCTTGCATGGACACTCGTCTCAGGAACAGATTCTACAAAGTCTTCTTTACATTTGGATTCCTCTCTTAGCTTTTGGAAAGCTAAGTATAGACACAAATCTGTGACTAATGCTGATGTTGCAGTAGTAAAATACTCAGCAAAAATAGGAAAACCAGACCCATTTGCCCATAAGAATGATTTAATTAAAGTTTCCGCTGTTCCAAAGCAGGTATGTTGCACATCATAAAGAATTTTCTGTCATGAAAATTATTTTTTTAGGGGGAGGGAGAATTTTGTTTGCAGCAAGCTGGCTTTATTGGTAGGTGATTAAAAATTTCTTTGGATTGCTGGTCAAAATTAATTACTCATTAATGTGGAAAAAACAGCTATAGGGTTGCTGTGGATTCAGAGGTTTCCAATTGGATGCATCTAATTCCAAGAAGAAAAAATAATAACAAAAACCCTACTAATAAAACTGCTATAATGTCATACAAAAAC
This sequence comes from Alectura lathami, assembly GCA_013399715.1. Taxonomy (NCBI): domain Eukaryota; kingdom Metazoa; phylum Chordata; class Aves; order Galliformes; family Megapodiidae; genus Alectura; species Alectura lathami. Next base: position 123,599 of record VXAV01002284.1, on the reverse strand, counting down.
CTGCTTTAGTCCAGATATGGAAGCCCATATCACAGAAATGTTAAGATATTGCAGTTTGCTGTAGGGCAATGACAAATGTATCTTACATATGTGTGCTGAACGAACATATTATATGATCCTTCTACGATCCTTTGGATTTGTTTTCCTTTTTCCAAAGTTCCTACAGAAAGTGCAAATCTACAATAATCTGAGGTTTTGGACAGTGTCACAGACACCTCTGAATAAAACTTGGAGCCTAAACCTGCATACCTAACTAACGTTGTCAACTCCATACCCTTGCAAATAATTCCACTGAAAGCAATGAAATTAGTGATGTGAGTAAACCTTAAAGGCCCGGCTCCTAATTTTAGGTTTTTCCCTTTGGTGTACACTCAAAGCTTGTTGTTCTGTGATGACCCAGGGTATCGAAGTTAGGACAGACAACTGTCACAAGGGTAACATGTTAGAAATCACATCTTCAGATGTTCAGATTTAGCAAAAGGGTCAGTCTTCAGAAATCAGAAAATAATAATGATGACATAAGGGCAATGTACAGAATTCCTACTGCAGCGAGCAGCAGCTTGCATGCAGAAAGATTTCAGAAGCATGTATAGCTAGCTTTCTTTTTTCTCCCCAAGTTTTATGAGTTTGTCCGAAGTCTATGTGGCTTCAACATTAATGAAAAACAATATAGTTCTGGGATGATTTAGGTTGGAAGAACCACTGACTGACTTGCCTAATCCAAATTATTCACTTTCAATCCAAATTGATTTCATTGTCCTAAGACATTTATTTAAGTGGAGTCAGAAGAGATCACAGAGTTTAATTATTGGAAACATTGGTTAGCACTAAGTTTGGAATGAAAATTATTTGCTTTGAAGCCCTTAAGTGCACAGCATTACAAGTTATAAAGGAACATTTTTTCCATGGTTAAAAATGACAATCTGAGCATAAAATACAGAAGGAAAACCTGTCATATCCATATAAGACAATTCTACCTGTCAACTGGAAATTTATTACATTTAACTCTCTCACCAAGTAATTTACTATTCCATGCAGAAGTAAGTGCAAAAGAACTTTGGCACAAATTCCTAAAATGTAAAAATTGGAAACTTTTATTCAGACAACACCAAACCAAGCAATGGTTATGCATTTTAAACAGTATTTGCCCCACTGTTGATACCCTAGGAAGGCCAGTTGTAACCGTCCACCTCTCAGACTTTAGGCTGGGGCAGATGCCCATCATTTCATTACAGAAGGCAATCAGCCTGATCAGGCATCATTGCCCTGTCCCAGGTCACCTTCTTGTCTTTCATGTGTCTGGAAATAGTAAGGCTTGGTAGTGGTTTTCTATCTATTTTGCCACAGATGTTATGATGTTCTAAAACTCAGTCGTATCCCCCCTCAACCTCCTCCTCTTCAAAATAAACTCTAGTCCTTTGTAACCTCTCTTGGAATGCAACTGCTCCATCTCCTTGTTCAGTCAGGTGCTTTTCTCTAGATCTGCTTTAAATTTGCAATATCCCTCTTGAGATAAACACCGGTGTGTAGCAATGTAGTGAGAGAGATCCTACTGGACTGCCATGATTCAACCAGCCAAAGTAAAAGCTTTGTTTTACTGACAGACAGTTCAAAAGATGGGGGACAGGGAAAATAAGGAGTCTGCCCTGGCAATCTGGGAGTGGTAACTGGCAGAGCAAAACAGGGAGAAAACAGTACTGTAGACGCAGTATATCTGCAATGCCTGTGCTTTACAGTCAGTGAAATGGGCTGAGATCCATCTTGCTTTGGAGATTTAGGGAGTGTAATACTAGGCTGAATATGACTTTGGAGAAATATCTGGGAAGGATACTATTGAACTGTTCATCTTGTACATTACCGTTTTCTTAAACCTTTTTTCCTTAAAACTTAAATATATTAAAAAAAAAAAAAAAACACACACAAAAAACAAACCTCCATCTACGGAGGAACCTGCTTTGTGGGTGTCGATGGTATTTCTATTCATAATTATTTTATTTTGAAAAAAGCTTTGCTCCATTCAAACACCTTAAACAAATACTCAGATTTTCTCAAGCACACAGCAGTTTTAAGAGGAGGTTTGGGATACTCCTGGGAGCAGAGATCCTGTTGTAGATCTAGCATGTAGCAAGTTGTACATCAGATTATTTGCTACAG
>VXAV01002284.1:96786-121360 GCA_013399715.1 Alectura lathami | reverse complement strand
AACCTGATATCCCTCCAAACACTGCCCGTATTAAAAAAAAAAAACAAAAAAAGAAATATTTCAGCTTAATATAATTTCTTTACATCTTGCATCAAGCAAGGAAGTAGCAGAAAATAATGTTTATTTTACTGCACTCACCTCTACAGTCTACAGTAGCAGTCAAAAATTTCAGAATAAAAATACTGAATTCTAAATCCCACTCCATACAGATTTGTTACTTAGGACAACATCTGAAATTTACCTACAAAAATCACATGTAGATACGCAAGCCTCAAATCATCAAAACCAAACAAATGATTCCAAGTTTTTTAATTAAACAAAAGTCCCCCCCAAATTCTTCAAACATTAACAACTGATCCATTTAATACAAAACCAATTTATTTAGGCAAAACAGTAGAGGAATGCACCTTTAATTTTTATTTAAACAGTATTATTGAAAATTATAATATGTATAGTTTTGACTAATTATTGTTCTAAACAGTATTTTGTCCTAGTTTCCTAGGCAATCTCTTCACACCTTTGATATGCCACAGTGCACCTCCAATCCACATGCACAAAGCTGTCTAAATGAGCCCTTTAAAAAAAAATTGGTACTGTTTAGTTTCAGCTGTATTGAGTTAAACAACATTGAAATAATGTATGAACCATCAAAGGCACTCAGAATCCTGAAGCCTGTATGACAAGAGCTGATTCCAAGTCAGTCTGTCCCCAGCTGGAAGGGAAGGTGCCTTAAAGGCACTTCACCCAGAAAACAACGTAGAGACGCTGTACTCCAGCCTGCATCAGGTCTTTCTGCAAATTCCTCCCATGTCCTTCTTGACAAGTGTATCAAGCACCTATTGCTCCCTCAGCCTGCTGAAATCTCACAAATCAGGTTCTTAGGCAGCCATGTAAATCAGCAGCCCATACTGTCTTCCCATTCTCTCTCACTCAGTCTTCAGGCTCTGCATCCCTTAACTCCTCCATAATATTCAGAACCAGGTTTCCATTCCAGCAACAACAAACTGATAGACAACACATTTTTGTTTACTGTCATGAACATGAAAAAGCTACAGAGTGTACACGGCTTGGAGACCTCACTCCAAAGCCAAGCAGCCATCTAATGTCAGCAAAGGAACCAGAAATCAAAGTCATAATTCTTTCCTGCTGCCATGTGCTTAAGGGGGATGCAATTTACCTTGGCTATGGAAAACCTCTTCTATGAAAAAGGGTTTTACGCAGCCAGGGAGCAGAGCTATGAGGCTGGCAGCTCTAACATGATCATGAAGTGAGCAGGCGACTAATCCCCTTCTTTTAGCTGTTGTGGCTGCTCAGTAACTAAGTGTCACTCTAGCTTCATATTAACCAACAATCTCCTCAATAATGAAAATAGTTCTGCCTGCCTCTCAGCTTTTCTCCAGGCCATTTACTGTTTAGAATATACAGATTGGTCTCTGCTTGTTTCTTCTGGAGAAGATGATGGTTGGCTAGGTTCACAAACCACCTCTGCATCCTGGCTGTCAGCTGCAGTAGCTGGAAAAAACAAACAAACAAACAAACAAACAAACAGAAAAAGGTTGCATTTAAATGTAAACAAACAAAAAACCCCACCAAATCTGTGTTTCAATTTGCCTTACATGTATCAATCATACTTCCAAAGAGAAATTCCCAGTGAAAAATGACTTTTGTAAATATAGTTTGTTTTTCAGTGCAGTTAATTCAAATGTGCTTAACATCAAGAGCTGCAGCTCTCCAAACTGTGATACTGTACTTCAGATGGCACTTGATTGTTTCAGCTATGCTTAAAGAAACGTAGCAAGAGTGCTTGCTTCAAGATGGGAAATACTGAAGCTGCACTGGTACAGAAGTATGAGACAGGCTCTTTTGCCCACTTAGCTACAGTGAATCTGAATCTACAGTGAATCTACCATGCCTTCTGAACACTCCTGTGAATTTTAAAGGCCTTGACTGACTGCATAATCCTCTCTTCAAATCCAGTTAGGAACTTGCAAGTCAACAACTTGCAGACTCTTATCTTCAAAAGTCGTACTGGCTGTTTTACTGGACGTTCCTTGTGTTTATTTTGTCAAATCTCTGCAACACTACTGATCAATACAGCTTGAAATTGTACAACACCCAGCCTATACTTCACCACTGTAAACCTAACCGACCTCAGTCATTCAGCTGCAGTCAACTATTGACTTAAACCTGTCTGGCAGCAACTTCTAAAATCCTTTCTAGATAGGACTTTTTTTTTTTTTTTTCCCTAATTTGTCATCATGTCATATTCCCTTCAGGGGCAGAGACTGCAGACATTTATTCTCACCAGTTACCCCCTGCTAGAAATTTCTATACCCATTTTCTTGCAATTGTTGCAAAGAACCCATTTCACCTCAATTCAGGTTTCTCTGGAGGAAGGATGTTCCCAAGTCCAATGGCAGATTTGAATTGGTTCCCTTCTTAGAAGAAAGACAAGATGTGATGCTAACACATTCCTATGTACTAAACGTTATAACTTTTCTCTTTTTTCAAAGAGAAAGCCAGAATCAAAGAATTATTAGTCTCACTGTAGCTTCTCTCTACATCTGTATCTTTTGCTGGAAGGCTATGACCTCATGCAGAAACATCCCCCTCACTGGGTCAGAATTGCAAATTCCTACATATCCTCAAGCAAAAATACCACATAGTGGAATTAATTTGTACTTTCTCCTTGGTACTAAGAAAACTAGTTTGTTCTCTGAACAGTATACTCCATGATGCATTGTTTCCTATGGCTTTGTGCCTGGGTTGTGATTTCCCTAGTGTGTAATAAGGACTGAGGTCATTAGATGGCATTTTGCTCTCTAGGGGGGTGCTCTCATGACCTCTCCTCTATCCACTTGTCTGTTTTCATGATTGTTTGGCCAGTAAAGATTCACTCTACCAACACAGGACTGTATTTCCTCTGTTTCCCCCAGGCAGTACCCCTACTTCTCTCCATGTGCCCTATGTTTGTCTGCTACTCCCAGTTCCTTCCCTTTCCCACACACCCCAGCAGAACAGCTGCAGTTCCCTACATGTTCCTCTGCCACTGCACTATCCCGCAGATCTCTTGTTCCCACTAAACTACAAACCTGTTAATCCTCATGTACACTTTCTGCTTTGCCTGCCAGCCCTCACCTTCCTCTCTTCCCTTGAAACTCACCCCATCTTATTTCACCTCCAGCAGCCCAGTATCTCTCCTACATGCTGCACTGAAGTCCTAATAACTTAAATATCTTAGAATAGCTTCACATTTTTATGATACCTGTGCAACCTTGATGATTCCATATTCTTCACATTCTCCTTGTCCACTGCTTCTCTTGATTACTGTTCCTTGGCTTTCCAGCCAGACATGAAGCAGACTGCTGGGGAGATACATGCCCACTGGTGGGCTGACTAGCAGGCACGTGGTTGTTGGCCAAGGTACACACGTGTCAGTCAGGAACTGAGTGCAAGCTGACTGCCAAACTCCACGTCGCATCATGGATGCAAACAAATGATTTTGGGGGAGGCATATGCTCCCCTTGCAGATCAATATTGTGTAGGCCTGTGATCACAGCAGGTATGTTTCACTGAAAATAACTAATGGCTTGAAAATTATGAGAGGGGGATACTAAATGAGACTGCATGAACCTTATTTTGTTGAAAAACAAGGCCAAAACCACCTCAACTTACATTTTGTCCCACATAACCACTGCCAACATCTTTTTAATTCAAATGAAAAAATTACACTCTACTTTTCCTCCCTCTTATAGAAGAGATTTAATTTTTCACTGGGTGATAACAACAATCTGTGTAGTAAACAGTCAGATTTATAATTTCTTAGTCTCATGTTCAAGAAGAGAAATAAAGTTGTATTTATTTATCTGTATTTTCAAAAAGAACTTAAAATGAAACTGGCTATTCACTTCTCCAGAGCTAGTTGTTAATTCTCTGAGCAGCTCTACCCTCTTGTGGTCACAGCTAGCTGCAGCCAAATGAAAAACTTACAGATCTAATCACAACTATGTCCACAAGTAATCACTAGGCATGAAAGAGACCCGAAAGAGAGAGAGACACAGATTCATCTATGCCAGAAATATGAGACTCAATATAAACAATTCGAGATCTTGAAAATTCAATCTTTCATCAACAGAAATTAAAATTTAGGCTTTCCAGATGAGCAAGAAATTTCACATCATTCATGCTAAATGTTAGTCTGCATATTTTAACATTTTGGTTAAATTGCAACAGAGACTTTTTTTTTTGTTTGTTTTTAATATGTCCCGCAGAACAGCCATTTAGAAAAATATTTAGATTTTGAGAACATTAGGAGATCATAGTCTGGAATGGCTGAGTCCTGCAGCATCCAACGTCTGAGTCAGATTGAGGTGCTTTTCAGCTGGAAAGCCCAAGAATGCAAGGCTGTTTGCCCTAAACCAGCCCTGCCCAGAGCTGTACGAGCTAGCAGTCTGTCCTGCGACTTCAGGATCTCAGTCCTGGCTCCATTACTGGCATCTGGGAAACCCTGAAAACTGGAGCTAGAATCAGGGTTTCTTAGGGTGTCCACCTCAGTGGTTAGGTACTGAAAACAGGGTAAAATTGCGTCTCCCAAGGCTCATCTAATACTTCCTTACCATGCGCTTCCTTGGTTGCTTCAGCCAACACATTCAGTGATAGGGGAGGTGGAATGTAATGAACCCCTGGCAGAAAACTTGGTGGGATGAACTGAGGCAGAGGAGCATAGTATCCCTGATGGAAATCTCCACCTCCATCTGGAATCTGTGGAAACATTGTAGGAATGGATCTTCATTTAGAGACTCTCTCCAGGATATAACTGCACTATGAAGCCATTTCTGTTTCACTTTTTAGCTGTGAAATTTCCATTTTTTGTTGCACTTTGTGGCCTTATGCTGCCACGTGCAAACAGTGGAACATGCACAAACTGAGAGGTAGCTAAAAGTAAAATTAATGGAATAGAATAGAATAGAATAGAATAGTTCAGTTGGAAGGGGCATTCAACAATCATCTAGTACAACTGCAAAGACAGCAGTATTTCCAGAAGTAATTAAAAAACCACTACTTACTGACAAAGAAGCTGCATTCCCTGGTCCATAGTTGCTAGGAATGGGTCGGAAACCTTTCTGAAGTGATATCCCCGGAGGAGATGGTGCTCCCCTACAGCCCGGCTGATTGATGGCAAATCCCATGGGAAATGGGTGGTAAGGGTACACTCCAGAACAGCCAGGGTACACTTTTGGAGGGTCTCTCTCCATGTATTCTGAGTTGACCATATATTCTGGAGGAAAAGCGGCGTGAGCTAGGAAATAATAAGAAGAGAACAGATAAAAGTATCACTGTAATTCTGTGCAGGTCAGCAGAAGTAGCTGCAGGACCAAATTCACTCTTAGGCAGGAGAATCTTGCTCTTGATTTCATGTTTAGCTCCTCATGAATTTATTTTGTGATTTTTTAAGGAGCAAAGGAAAGATGCAACAGATAATGTTATGCTGCAGAATGATCTGTGTTCTCTTCTGCCTTGCGCACTGTGAAGCTAGTCCTTAGTAAAGCACTGGCTGCAGAATCTCCTTTCAATACCTCTGCAACAGCAAGAGATAACAACTTACCTTAAGATTTTTAACTACAGCAAAACTTACAACAAAAATATACAGAAATAGTACAGTTCTAACTTCAGCGCTGTCACTTTCTGTGTTAATTTACACAGAAAGACCCAGTTTTAGGGACCTTGATACACACAGGCAATTTCAGATGCAGGAATCAATTTGGTCTTTTTTTTTTTTCTTTATCTCTGAAGTCTTACAAAATGAGTGGCTATTTGAATACAAATAGGGTCTTTCTTGTCTGCACATCTTCTTGTTGGTAGAGAAATGAAAGAATTTGTTTCAAGAGTATGTCTGTTTCTAGACTGCTGGACTTACACTGTCTGTCCCCAAGCCTTGTTGAAATTGGTCAATAGGTTAAAAAAATGATTAAGGGGAGGACTGATAGGCACATGTACAGCCAGCATCACTCAGTATGCATCATTTCCTTAGGAAATCAAGCTAAAATAAAAAGGAGCAGCTATTGACAGAGAAAGTGGGATCTAGAGATGTCCAAAATGACTCTTCTGTGCTTCTCAGACCACCATTTTCTTTGCCTTGAGACTGCCAGCTCTCCAGAGGTGGACTAATGCCTGCTGCAGTCAGTAGGCATTTCCATAAAACTACTATAGTAAATAGTAATAATATGAATTTATTGTAATAAATAGTAACAAACTAGGCAAGTGACACGAAAGACTCTATTAAGAAAACAATTTAGTAAGTGACAGACCATACAACTTTTCCACCGGCAAAACCCATGCTCTGCTCTTAAAGGCAAAATGCAGTTTTGCACTAAAAGACCCAAGCCAAACTGTCTTTGCTGCAGGAATTAAGGACAAAAGGTCTCTTTCTTTTGCAATGCTACCATAAAATGCTTGTTTTAGACAACTGCAGCAGTAACTTCCTCATTTATTTGCTATCCCCAAGTTTTTTAGCATTTTTATTGCTGGAGTCTTGTGCACAAACACCTATGTGTAGTGCAGTCCATCACAGCTTGGTTTCCCTCCCTGATTTCCCTCCCAGAGAAAAGCTACTTGCTGGAGCTTCAACCCTGCAACAAGCAGCAAGAGTAGCATGACCCATGTTGCAAACCTTGCAAAGGAAAAATAAAACCGGAGTTGCACAATCCATGTGCAAGCTGAGAAAGGAAAGAGGGAGAGATAGGAATGGCTTTCTGGGGAGCTGGAGCCTTACCGTAGTCCCAGAAGGGAGGGCCACCGGGAGGTGGTGGCACACCCCTGCGTGCCATGCCTTTGTCACTGCTGGCGGTGGGCTGGCTGCCCTTCGTCCCCACATGGCTGCTCTGCTCTGAGCCACTGGCCACCCTGCTGGCCACGACAAGGTCTTCCCCTGGAGGAGCAGGGCCCACCGCCACCCTGACCGGGGAGTCGGGCACCTGCTGCCTGAGCGCCTTCTGGGCCGCCATGATCTTCTGGCGTTCGGCGATGAGGGAGCACTTGTCACAGAGGCAGAGCTTCCAGCGGCACTGGCCGGCATGGCCCTTCACCGGCACCACGAAGCCATGGTTGCGGCAGCGGGAGCATTTTGGGGTTCGCGCTGCTGCCTTTGCTGCTGCTGCTGCAGCCTCCCTGGCCTCCATGGCCTGCAGTCCACTAACCACCCCGGCACACCCAGCCACCCTGCAGGGCTCTTATATAGAGCACAGCCAGCTCCACCGCGAGATGTAGCAAGCGGGTCAGGAGAGGCAGGAGAGCCCACGGCAAGGGTGGGCAATGCCCTGCTCTAGGGAGACCAGTAGAGGGGCTGCGAGGTCCCTCAGGCCTTCCCTTCCTGCGACAGGCTCGGCTTTACGTGCCGGCCTCCCCCCGCCTTCCCCAGGATGAGGCTGGAGGCGGACCTGGGCCGTGGGGGCCGGAGAAGGCACAGCGGGGGTGGGGGTTGCCTCCAATGGAGCAGAGGGGTATGTGGTGCACACTTCAGTACATAAGGGGACTTCTGGCTTGGCAGAGGTGTGCATGGAAGAGAAATACACCATCCCTTACAGCCTAAGCAACAGTTTTCCCTTTTGGCACTTTAACATCCACACTCACTTTCATAACTTGAGAGGTATGCATTTGCTTTTAATGTGCACAAGATTTCAGTTCTGTTTTGTTCCCAATTTGCAGTATACTGCAAATACTCTCTTGTGATCAAGAGAGTGACTGCTTCAGCAGGAAAAAAAAAAAAAAAATCTGTTTCATCATTATTTTTCAAAACAAGGTACTAAGATGAAGGCAGAAAGCATATGTCATTTGAAAGGTCTGTCTCCTTTTCTCAGAATTCCTTATCCTTTGGAAACCAAACAGGCTTACTATTAGAAATACAGCAATGCTCCACTTCAAGCACTGTTGATAAAGCACTTGTTATTTGTTTCTGCTGGTAGCTACAAAACCACAGTTTACACAGTAGCCCATTTCCAGGAGAAAACTCTCCACTTTGCAATGTAAGACATGACACCACTGATTTTGGCTATATAAGCAAGAGCTAATTCTATTTTAAAATCCCAAGATACCAATAATCTTTTTCTACATTAAAAGCAATGCTATAAAAATAAACCAAGTAGCTGTGAAAAGTTTTTTTTTTTTTTTTTTTTTTTTTAATCGATCTACTGCCCTGAAATGACTGTAATATGCAACAGAGTATGTTTGACTAGCAGCCCTACACAGGTCCTTGGAACAGACCTTCCTGCAAGACCCTTTATGTCTGGGAGGGTTAAGTCCTAGGGTAGCAACATCTTTAAGACACTTAGCAGCAGTCTGGTTTGCTCTAGCAGTCACCAGCCAACCACCATTCTCTGCAAGCCCCCAGGGCTCCACCTAGATTCAGGCTTCTCACTTTGCAAAAGACCCATAAGGATTTTGCATATGTGTCTTACAGGCTTCCGGTTTAGGCTCTTGAGGATATGTTTTCAGACTGCAATACTGGCATACAAGGCCAGACTTGCTCTTGAAGCAATTCAAACCCTAATCCTCAAATGTACACGATTCATCCTCTAGACCACAGCGGCAGTCCCAGCCTGCAGATTTTTTAGACTGTGAGTCTTTCTATGGAGGGCTTTCAGCCACACCTTTGCACCCTGAGTTCAGGGACACTGTGCAGGAGCAGGGCTGAGCCCGCCCATGCACACAGCAGGGTGTGGAGGAGAGACCACTGCACACTGCAGTGCTCTGCAGACACTGGGTGCTGGACTGCATGCACACCAGCAGCTCCTTTTGCAAATCGGGGGCAGCAAAGCATGCTTGCAGATGTACTCTGTGTTCTGTCCTCAGCTGCAGATCTTTTTCTCTGGAAGACTTCTAGAGCACTGTCTGGAAAGCCAGCTTCATGTGCGTGGGCCTGTGTGCATTTTGGCTAAATATCTTTGAAAATTTGACCTGAGTGTGTTACCATTTGTTCCTAGTTCAGAAAAGTGCTTGGTTAATCTGTCTACAATATCAGCCACTTCTAAGTGCAGTCTTGAAGTGCTGCTTGCACTGGGGCCCTGATGTCCCCTTAATCATTCTAGATATTGACTCTCTATTAAATACAGACAGCCAATATGTTCTCATCTTCTAGCTCATTTTTTTTTTTCAGTATGTTATATATCTAGATATAGAATCAAAGAGGATAGATTACACATTTTTTAAAAAACTGTAATTGTATTTTTCCGTAAATACACAATCCATGCTCATTTGTATAGTAATGCAGTGGAGGTGAAAGGTAGGCTATGTATAATATATGTATTTACATATATATAATATATGTAAATATAGATATTTACTCAAGATATTTACTCAAATATTAATCCAGATATTTACTCAAATGTACTTAAATTTATCATTCTTCTGCCTAGAGAAAAGTAGATCATCCATGGGCCTAGTAAAAGTTTCTCCATTAATAAACTGTCTTTATTTTCACCTAAGAATTCAGGATTTATTATACTTTCAATATACTTTCTTTCAAACAATTCATCATAGTTTTTATAGAAAAGTGAGCATTTTATTTTCCTTGTGAGGTGAGTATATGTTTCTGTAGGCAGTTCAAAGGATTGTGCTGTTCCAATACTGTTAGGTGATTATATATACATTTAAGTTAGCTTATCACACTCCATTAACAAGACTACCATGCAGAAAAGACAGAACAATTTCAAAATAAATGTTTGGAATGAGGTGTAGAATTGCATGTGGAGTCTATTATAATTTTCTCTCTTATTCATATTTGAAACAAAATGAGGCATAATAAGGACTCTGTTTTCTCTGCAGCTTACTCAGTTTACTGCAGTATTTTATGTAACATATCCTAGGACTGTAACATACAGTGTGTACAGAATTAAAATTGCATTTATAAGAACTATTATCTTGCCAAAGTGAAAGGAAAGCAGACTCCTGGTTTCATGTTATTGAAATCAATATTAAAAATGTCTCTACTTTCCAACTTCTGAATCATATAAAGTATGGGGCTTTGGTATGCAGGTTGTTTTGTATGTGAAAGAGTGAAGAGAAGAGAATAAATCAAAAGACTGTATTTAAACTCAGTAGCAGAAAACTGTTTTATGTTTTTTTTTTTCTGCTTCTCAGACTTTCCTGCTAATATTTTTTGCAGTAATTTTTTTTTTTTCTGGCAAGGAATTTGTTCTGCTTAGATTTGACATTTCACAGAGCAATAGCAACATAATCAAGAAATTTCTTCAGTACAAGCTATTCATTGACAAATATTTGCAATCTTGGTTCATGATAAATGCTTTCTTACATATAGAAATCAAGAATATCTTTAAAATTTTTAAGACAGCATAGATGAAGATAAAACTCTCTTCAAAAATTATCTTAGTGCTTTGGAAGCACCCATTCTGTAAAGCAACCAGTCATCATGTAAAAAGTGGCATAGCAATAGCACTATATGGTCTTCTACTTTGTAACAGATCAGCCCCACATTTGTGGCTATCAGATATGATGTAATCAACAGGACGTTTACCTGCACAGGCAGCACTGATCAAAGATGACTTGTGAGAATTTAGATTCTCCCTTCCCCACCACACCCAGCCCTCTTCTGTTATTAATTCTAAACAAATACCTTGACTCTGCCTGCAGATTGGTAACTGATTTCCCAGCATTCCCATTCTTTAATTCCCATTCTCTTCTGCATCCCACTTCTCTTTTGCATCAGTTGCATTCTACTTCTCTTCTCTTTCATAAGGGAAGAAAAATCCCTTTCACACTTTATCCCCATCATACCTATCAAATTACATTCACTGTCAAGACATGAACTCAATTTCACCTGGCCCAGAGTATCATCTTACTAAGTAGCATTGAGAACACACCCTCCTGCTTTCTTTTGTAGTCATCCTCTTATTTAGAAGCTCTTTATAAAAAAGCATCAAAGCCCTTAAGACATCCTCTGACTGACCTGCACTACAAAGTCACCCTTTCACTGTCGAGCTTACACCAAGTGCGTATACATCAGTGCTGCCACAGAATTGCAGGGTTCTGCTGACATGCCTATGAGGTTGTCTAATCCTGCCCAAAGCAAGCCTAGATGACAATGAATAAAGTTCTTAAGTTGCTTCTGTAGACTAAATTTTCCACCTTATTATTCCTCCACACTGTGAAGTTGTACTGTAGTATATATTTCTAAAAAATGTGAGGAAAAGTGCACTAAGTAAACAGTTTAATATGATTAGGTCATAGCTACCTTAAGAGTTGAAATGTTTAAAATATGTTTGGGTTGAACCATTTAAAACTAGTTTGCCGTTAACTTCTGTAAATTCATATCAACAGATTCAACTTCTAAATTTTGTTTCAGTGTCAATTCCTTTATCTGCTGTATCAAAAATGTGAAATAGTATGTTACAATTAGAGCAAATGGATGGAGTTCATACATACATCTAAAATCATTAAAAAATATATTTAATATTAACTATATAGACTTTATTAGTATGTCTCAAGGTTGTTTATTGTAAAAAGATCGTCACTAAGGAGAAAAGCAACAATGATTATACTGAGAAGTCTGTGGCTTGGTTATTTTATGGGTACCAAAATGACAGGGTGGGCCAGGGGAGAAATCGACCCCTGCACAGACACAATACACATAATTCTCATCCTTCATTAATATAACTTCCATGTAAGTAGGAAGGAAAATATATTAAGAGGAAAGGAATGAGACAGACATAAGTAAACACACAGAGATTCTGTCTGCAAAGAAGTGATGGAGTGTTTAAACATCCCTATCTATGATGTATGCTAAAAACCTTCAGTGGAAGATGGTCAGTCAGTCTGCAGTATAAAGGTTCACTGTACCATTGAAGTTTGATTGTTTCCTTACATTACCTTTATATTATCCCTTCAGAAGAAATCTTTTGTTTCTTTAGAAGGTCACCTTTGTAGACATTAATAAAAAAGAGAAACTAAAACCCCAAAGAATTGGGGGTTAGTGCTGTGACAGCCGCAGGGATGCCTTAGTTATGACACCATTTTACTTCAGTAAGCTCCCAAATTTAGTGTATTTTAGCCTGGATACCACTAGGCTTGTCAATCAGTCTTCTGCCTGGAGAAGTAAACACATTTTTAATCCAAAGTCCTGTTCTCCTTCCCCTCAGCTATAGCTCTTGTCATATTCTCTTAGACATGAATAGCACAAAATCACATTTGAATTCTCCCAAAGAGCAAAAAAAACAATTTTATGCAGAAACAGCCATGCTCACCACTGTAAGTAGGTGGCCTGCTTAGAGTCATCTTTGCTTAGCACCTATTTTGAACTGAAATTGTCATATTACTTTGTCAGCAAGCCTAAAGCAATGCTAATCAGGAGACAGCTGAACGAGTGCTACAGACATCAAGTGTGCTTGCTGTGGGCAGGATTCCATTTGTATTTGTCATCACTGGTATATACCCCACATTTTCTAACTGCATTTCTCCACCTCACATCTGAATTAGATTTAAGAATATCTGAAGTAGTTTAAACAATGCAAAATAAATAAAAACAGCTGTTTGCCATAATTTCTTTCTTGTCAGCTTGGACACTTCATGAATACTTCAATAAAGTAACTGAAAATCAAATGAACAAATAGAAGTTACTTATCAACACAGCATGAAGACTAACATTAAAATGTTTATTTTACAGAGATACTAGACAGGAATAGTGATGATTAACCTCTGGCATGCATACTAGAATAGTTTTCTGGTATTCATACCAATTGCACATCATCTGCACTTTGGGTATAATTCTGGGGAATGATAGAATCCCAGAGAGGTGATAAAGCCTCTTGCTGGCTCCTTAACCCTGTTTGCCAGAGGCAAACTGTAGTGGGGAAGAAAAAAGAACCACTAGCATTGATGCATTTGCATTAGCTGATTCCAGCCAGGTACACTGAAGAATGCTGTTCAGAAGCATTCCTTCTCTTCTGTGTTATTTCCATAAAATTATCCTATAGACAATGACAACAGAATAATTGAAATATATTTTCACTGGAGAGGACTTCTGCAAATATAAACATAAAACACAACTTGAGAGAATGTCTCTGTCTCCAAACAGTCAGTAAGGCTCTCATCCCCTGACAGACTTATATTCCTGCTATGTTGAGAACACTTGCATATTTCTGTCTTACCAACATGAAATGTGTTGATGAGCTACCTCAGCTGGCTTCTGGAACTTCAAAGTCCACAAACACAGCGTGGAAAGAAAAAAAGTGGAAATGAAAATAAAATGGATGCATTGAGAAGGCAAGTCTTGATGCAGCAAATTTAAAAAGGAGAGACTTAGACAGCAAATCACCTGCAGCAGCAGAGATTATGGACAAAGGTGCAAAAATAGTGGATCAGCAGCTGCTGATCAGCTGCTTTGGCAGATAAAATAAAAGGAGGATGCTGGTGTGAAGCCATAATAAAATATTTTTTTACCATGGAAATACGAGAGAAAATAAAAAGGCATATTTTCTTGTAATTTAATTCTTTGTGATCATAAAATCAAACTGTTTTTCATCAGTCAATGGAACTATTTGCAATATAAGTTATTATGAAGCATAAAAATAACAGAATCGCACCATAAGTTGTTATCAGTATTTTCTTAGAATCTAAAACAAAACTGATTTTAAGTCAGGAAAGTTTAGTTTGATCAGCTCCAGAAAACAAATAGAAAAAGACACCAAATCATCTCGCAATTTCCCTGAAGCTGTGGGACCCAACTGTCACAAAAGGTTGCCTTTTGCTACAGGGATGTGCTGTTGGAAAGCTTGACCTATACAGCAGGGGCTCCTCCGGGCTGTCCCCTATTTAGCTTTTTCCTCAGCAGCAGATTGCTGCGCACCGAGACCAGTCTTCTCCAAAGCACCATGCACAGGGCAGCCGTGGCAGCCATCCACGCTGTGTGGATCTCAAAAACTGCAGGAAGCAATGAAGAGGAAGCTGAATGCCCAGCAGCAGACCATACAGCCTTCACCTATCCAGTACAAAGATGTAATGTAGCCACTTGAAACCTTTTGGATTCATGCATGTTTTCTCCTGTGACATTATATACGTGTGAGATAAAAGGAAGTCCGCATTGGTGGGAAGTCGTTGCTACCTGCTGGGTGGTGGTGAGTGATGATCCCTGTTAATGATCCCTGGTTTTGGCTGAACAACAGTCCTCAAACTTTCTACTCATGTATCTTCATCTTTCAAATAACACCGAGAGCAAACATACTTTTTTATTTAAGATAAAATACCTGAGGGTTGAAGTCACATCAAAGTTCAAACTCAGCACAGGAATTGTGTTTCTGGGAGGAGGTGAGGTACACCTGCTCTGATGTATCAAAACAATAACCCCGGCATAAGGGGTCTATTTCATTTGCAGGGTCCCATTTGTGTATAAGGTTCTGCAGAGTATGTTATGATCTGTAAGTCAAGTCTGCATGGTAATGCCTAAAGAAGTAATTATGAGGGGCATGGGCCTGCTGGGAACTTCTAGCCCTGCAGCTCTTACCCAGCCATAATGGGAACGCAGTATTTGGCTAAGCAGAGGCCACCCAGTGTAACGACATAGTGGCACGACTTTTGGGGTGTTTGGGCCCCAAGGAGAGGGACCGCTGTGAACATGGCTCCATGAAGTATGTGGCAGCCTCGGTGCAGATCCAGACCCAGATGGGCTATGCCAACACCTTATGTACAGCTACGCCCACAACATATTGGGAAGAAGGGCTGTGGTCCTTCTGCAAGGGTGTAGCCCCAATCTGGATGTACCAAATCCCCTACACTATGATGACTCCTGCCTGCTTTGAGTACTATATGTGTTCGTGGTGCTGCAGCTACCACACAGTGAGTGCATGCAGCCCCGCTGTGGTTCATCTATGACTCAGACAAGGTCTGCCTCAGGTTCCCTCTGTCTCCACCACGAGAACAAAGTAGATCATGTCCACAGATTGGGCACTTTATTCCATTCACACAAATGTGAACTTACCTTTGACGGTTCTCTTAAGGTTTATTGAAGTCTCCAGTCTCTTAACATATGACTCCTATTTTCTGTGGACAATGAATCTGAAAATGTTGAAATAGAACATGCTTTAGTCTGCTACTGTAGCAAAAATTCTCATATATATTTAACAGAATACGTGTCCTTCAATATAGTGAATTAATAAATTCACATTATATACATACCCAACTAAACTCTGTATCTGCACTGTTTATTGAAATTGCACGTTTACAGTATTTGTATTTTAATGTTCTTTGCCTCAGAACTTATACACAACCAAACAAGTTTTTGCAAACAAATATTCTTTGAGAACACTGTATTCTTAAAGGTTAAGGTATTAATGATATTTACTGTTTGCAGTTGGCAGAAATATTTGCAGAATATTTACTGGAAGACATCCAAATAATTCCTTGCTCTTTAATAAAAAATCTGCACATAAAATAAACCTATAATTTGCATACAGTATATTAAATGATTAACCAGGGAGAGAAGAATAGATATTATATGCACTAATTAGATGCTATATCTATCTTTTTAAAAGTATAAATTAAAACCAGTGTCATTAGTTTCCTTCAGTGAAGGAATAAGGGAATGTAATAAAATATTTATGTAAATTCCTTATTCAGATGAATCCTAGTCCCTGTATCTTAAACTGCTTATCCCAAGAGTTATTTGTGAAGTTACTGTTTCTCAAATAGTTAAAAAGCAAACAAAAACATATTTTTCTGTAGGAAATCTAATCTGTAAGACTTTTCACTACTGTAAAAAATAGAGGTTACCATGAATATTTGTGTTGAGGTAGTAAATTATGATATGAGTATTTATGGGTGATTCAACAGGGCCACTAATCAGGCAACCATCCTTCCAAAATCATATATTTTAGCTACACTGCCATGATAGTGAGCTGTTCAACAGCCTTGTGATTCAAAATGGTCAACTGGTAAATATTACAGATTGCTAGTCACTTGATAATCAGCCTGGGGAGAGATGGCTATGTTTTAAGAAGCTGAACGATCTTTATTATGTCAGTAAGATAAACTTTCCTATTTTTCTAGCAGTCCTTCCTTCTACCTGTCCTAGCAGTCAAACATGGAGACTAAAAATGAATATTTGACATGAGATGTCAGGAATACCTTATACAATGGTATTAACTTCTTCATGTATCTGCTAACAATGGCAAACCTAGTGCATTTTAGGATTGTGTTTACCTTTTACACCCTTGTCTTCACAGCAGCTGAACCTGTGTTCAACTAATGTATCTCTACCTTGTTCTTTCAAGTTTGCTTTTTAAGTGCTGAACTCCTGATACTGGTTTCTCATACATACATTGTATGCTGTTAAATTTCATTTCATTTCTGTTATTCAGATTGTCACAGTATCCATTTCTTTCCTATGTAAGTTTTTACTCCTCTGTATTCTTTCTGTTTCTGCTTCCAGCATGTTTTCATTAGCATACTCTTTTTGTGTCACAGTCATTATTGAAAACACTAAATAAGATAGATCCCAATTATGACATTTTAAGATTTACAATAATATACTCCCTCCAGACAGCAGTTCCTCTTCCAGCACAACTAGAATTTTTTCCTGCTTTAGCATTTTCTTCACAACTTACTTTAAGAAGTATTTCTAATAAGCTTTCTGTTGATTAAAGAGTGGTTTTAATCAACAGAAATACATTCACTCAACCTGGTTTACCTTTGCTAAAACTAGGTTCCATTTTGTCTCACTTTCCATTTATGTCTTCTTACATAGTTGTTTTTCTTAAAAATACTTTCTAGAACTTTAAGTATTGTTGACATCACTCTTATACTTGCTGGTTATCCTTTTTTCCCCTTTCTGAAATACAGGCAAGAGGCTTTGTATTCAGTAGTGATACGCTACCAGTTGGCAGCTTTTTTAAAATCCTTGCTGCTGGACATGCAATTTCATGTGCCAGTTCTTTCGGAGTCCAGGGATGGAGATTATCCTGCCTCTCCAACTTCAGAGCTGTAAGCTCTTTGAGTTTTTCTTCTACCTCAGATATAAAAATTTCAATTTCTATATTCTCATTCCATTTACATATTACATATCTCTTTTCTGGACAGTTTTATCTTTAATTGTGAAATGCCTGCCAAAGCTCTGATTAGGAATTATTTTCATAATAAATGTCCTTGGATAAAATGCAGTTAATTATTAGACTTTGCCACAATTAATTAACAAGACACAGTTTGGGGATTGATAGGGATTTTTACAGCCAATTCTATATATAAACTTTACAGTGAAAGGAAAGAAATAGTTATGCAACCATGCATGTAATAATGCTATGACAATGTTACTACTGTTGGACCATGCACTGTTTAGAATACAAATACATCTCAAAATAGCAGGATTGGGGACTGCAAATGGCAGAACTGAACAGAAAACACTGCCAATAAATTATTTCAGGATTAAGGCTTGAAGTCTACTATCAGACTATTTAATTCAGGAACCTCCATTTTGTTCCTCTGATCTCCACAGGACAGATATGTTTGGGAATTACAAAACTTCACAGGCTGGAGTTTGGGATTGCGTGTGGCTTCTCCTGGACTAAAACTGTGTACTTCCCAGGGTATTGTGAGTTTCTGTGGGCTGTTTCAGATATGGTTAGAATTAGACCCACAGTTTTTTTGAGACTCTCTGGGCTAGGTTGTGAATTTGGACACTATAATTTTTAGCAATTTGTCCTAACAAATTGAAAATTGAAAAGCACTCTGTTGCTTTTATATTTGTCGTATGGTAAGTAGCTTCTATCTTGTCCTGCCTATACTAGTCCTATATACTTGGAAGTTATGTGTGGTCAAATGGTTATCAGAGAACCTGATGTGTTCTCTGATATAAGGCCTTATAAGGAGATCCTGGGTCATCCCAGTATTTTTCCTTGTTTTGTTTTTCTTCAGATTGTGCAAGTATCTGATTTTCTCTGTGCAGACTAATGAGTAGCTATAATGGCATGCACAAAATTTATGTACTGTACTGTATACAGAGCATCCATCAATGCAATGCTAAATAGCAGTCCTGGTGGTGTTAACAGTTACACAAGCAATTTAGCAGTCTGAAACCTAGCAGAAGCAGGGATAAGCTTCTTCAAATAAAGATAGGAAGTCTGAACTGGTGTATATGCACCATTTGTATGTACCATATGTATCTGGCTGTAGTTGTGATGTGTTTAGACTGACATAATACAGAAGAGTCTGCTTTGGCTTTTTACTAGAGTGGAAAAAAACCTCTCTGCTTAATTTAATGAAATTACCCTAAATTGATATTAGTGTAATCAACAGCAAAGAAAAACTCATGAAAGAAATATACCGGTGTGTTTTTCCAGCAGGCCAGAATCTGGATCACAGATGTTCACATTCAGGCAGATGGCACGCATATGTAAGAGCTGTACAGGGCCGATATTTAGGCATATACAATGGCTGTGCAAATCATAATTGATTTCCCCAGAAGACTTCAATGAAGAGTTTCAGTATATACCCAGGTATTTTTTCTAAAATTTAGTGCCCCACAAAATGTTTTTAAGAGTCAGAATGGCTTGACTCTAAAGACAAGAATCGTCCTGGAGTGTGGCACTTTCTGAAAGGCAGGCCTCTTTTTATGCAAACATGGAAAAGGGGCATACATTAGCTGTAAATTTTAGACTAAAATGAGGAAACCACAAGGGCCGCTGACTCCCCCTCACATTCAGTCCAATTTCACTCATCCTCGAGTTCAGCCCCTCAGATCACTGGGGTCATACACAGCTCCTGCTTTTCATGTCACTGCTTTTGTGTCTGAACAGTGGAAGCCTGGATGAAACAAAAAATAGTTACATCCATATAAAGAAAACAGCACTGTATCAGCAGAAGTCACTGCCTGCTGCCTCGTGCCTCCATCTCCCTCACAGTGCTCCTTCCCTGCCCTGCACTGTGGCAACCGTTTTGCTGTGCAGAAGGAGAGGTGATGAGGGAGCATTCCTCCAGCCTCCATTGCCCTCATCTAAGGCTCCCTTATCTCGGGGTACATCTCTGGTACATGCCCTGGGATAGGGTGAGGGGGGTTTTCATGGTCACATGGTTCATATACAATGTGAGGTTACTTAGGGGTCCCTGCATATTTGCCTGCCCAGGTGCCTCCACAGGGCTCCTCCCCTCCTCCCAGCCTGCCCCTGTGCCACAGCAGAGGGCTGAGGTGGGAAAGAGAAAATGGCAGCCTGAGGGGGAACATGGAGCCCAGTGCTGCAGGTCAGGTGACCAGCTGTGAACCGCATCTCTGAAGTAAAAAATGCCCAGGAAGAGAATAAGAAAGAGGATTAAAAAACAAATAAACAAATGAAAAAAAAAAAAACCACACCAAAATATAGTGTAGCTAAAGTGCGCATCTCATGGTAGGGACCTGTTAATCACCTTCCTATTTTGAGGCATTCTGTGTCTTTCCAGTGCAGCTGGGGTGAGAGAAGAGCACCAAGGGCCAAGACCACACTCTGAACAGCAGCTGCCATGGCTGGGGATGCCCTCGGGGAGTATGAGCACATCCTTCACAGGGATGCTGCCTTGGGGGAAGCGCAACATGGAGGTCGCTGAGGTGACAAGAGAAGTACTCACACTTGCCTGGCAGATGATACAGGGCAGCAGTGCACAGGAGGAGCAGGCACAGCACTTGGAGGATCCTAGGCATCAGAAGGAAGAAGCCATTGAAGAAAAGGTTAGTGTTTGGTTGGTTGGTTGGCTTGCTTTGTTTTTCACTAAGAAGGCATTGTTTTGTGGCCCATCTGGAATCACAAGGGTTTAAGGTGCAGTTGAGAGCTTGGTACTGATGTTTTTATGGCACTCAGGATTGCGGTGGCTCCTGTGGCTCATTGTGACTGAAACTCAAAGGCAAAAATGAGGGTAACAGTGGTGGAAGGTGGCTACCACCACAGGGTATACTTAACACAGGGAGTTACATTCTCTGTGGTGCTGCTTGCCAGGTTTTGTTTGCCAGCCAGAGTCATCCCTGGTCTGAGCTCTGTGCTGCCACTCGCTCATTCGCAAAACATGACAACATTTTGCTGTTCATGGGTAGATCTAAATAAACATTTCATGAAAAGGGTTGTGGCTTATTTATTTTTCAACAGGGTGCTGTTTCTAGAAATTCAGATTAAACTAGACAGTTCTGTCAAGAAAATGTTAGAAGCTTCTGCTAGATCTTACTCCTTCATGCCCGTATTTCTGCTTTGTTTCTGCCATTGTGGCACGTGGAAGTTTCATGAGGGTAAAAGTAGTCTTGGCAAGGACTAATTAGCACAATATTAAGGACCGGGTAGTGTTCCTGTGCAAGGGAAGAACCAAAGTAAAGCTCATAAGGGGAAAAAAAAAAAAAAGGCTGCAGTGATGAATTTGACAACACAGCTTTTAGTGTTTACAGTGCATCAAGCATAATAATAAAGAAAAATGTAAATGTACAATATGTTTGGAGAGAATTGGTTGAAGATGCTGTTTCAGGAAATACAGCCAGGTCCAGAAGATAATTCTGCATTGTGTATGCGTGCTTTATGTACATAGCCCTGGGGGGCCCTAGCTTTGCTGAGTTCTTGTGATGGCTGAAAATAATTCAGTTAATGTCATTATTGATAGCAAAGGAAACAGATACTTAAATTGCTATTTGGAGAGAATAAAGCACATAAACTTTTTTCAGACTTCTTGTTAATTGCATGGGGTCTACTTTTTATCTTTTATTCAGACCCTGGATGTCTTTGTATAAACATAAAACATGATTTTAATTAATAGCCAGTAAAGACCTCGGGATAGAAATAGTATTTTACAAAAAAAAAAAAAAAAAAACAGAAAAAAAAAAAAAATTTAAAAAAAAAAAAAAAAAAAAAAAAAAAAAAAATCTATTGTGCTTTACCATATGAGCAAATCTCCAAAGGAAACTTTTAACGTCCTATTTTTTCTCTTTGTATGTTATTATCCATCTGAGGCAGAACTCAGCTTGGACAGAGGTTAGTGCATGTGATGTCTGGCTGGGTCATACTGCTGGCAGCTATAACTGCATTCGCCTGTTGGTAAAACAGTGTATTTTTGACCTGTATTTTGATCTTGCTGTTGGCAGCAGGCTGTGTGCAGTGCTAGCACAGCTGGAGTAATTCCAAAGATTTTCCAGCAGTGAGTTCCTCATTAATCTTGGGGTCCAGCAGGGCTTCCCAAGCTATGGAGCAGAGTGTCGCTGCCATTTCCTCATTTTGTGCTGCAATGATACACATTCCTTTGTGGAAACCATTCTTACTCTGCGAGCTGTTTAGGATGGCAAAAGGTTAAACCTTTGGGCACTATATGCTATAGCAATGCAAAGCTATAAGGGTGCAGGTAACTGATTTTCAAACTGAAGCAACTATCAGAACTTCTGTAATCAGTGCTGGATGCTACTGGATGTCAGGGAAGTACATGCCATGTTTCATCCTTTCATCCACAAGAGTAGGGACTCAGTAGGTTAAATTTAGCCCCAGATCTCAATATTCACTTACTGCTGCCTCTATATGGTTAATTTTATAGAAAATATTTATTCTGCCTGAATTGTTTACAGTGTTTGAAATTTCAGATGCATTCTATTTCCAAAACCCCTGCTATGCTTTATACAGATTTAATTTTCTTCAGTGTGTCTGTAGGTAATCCTGTATTGCTTATTTGTAAAAACAATTCAGTTCCTTTTAAAGTGAGCTGGCATTAAACCTCTTTTGTGTGCTGTTCATATTGCATACCCAGGATGATGGTTTGAGTGACTTCTGTCTTCTAAAACAGAGTGCTGAACGTCTTCTATGGGAATGACACTTGAGCAAAGAAGAATGTTTTTATTCTGATAGCTCATTTAGTCTTACTGAAGTGAGGGTGGAACTTGAACAGTTTGAGTAAAATTTTAAGCAAAGATACTTGGCTTTCTGCAGGAGGATCTGTTTGTATTCATTTTCTAAATATGCATGACTGTATGTGACAAACTTTATTTCATTCATAATGTGCTCAGTTTGTGCAGTGCTTTTCTCAAACTGGGGGGAGAATGGGCTAACCCAGGACAAAGTTAGCTGCATCCCAGAACGTAACACCAAAAAAGCCAGTTGTCTGTGTTAGTTTTCTGTGTTCACTGCAAAGCCTGGAACGTTTTACACGTGTGACTTAGCAGTGTGGCACTGGGAGGTATGAGACGTGAAATTAGGAGCAGAAAGTGCTTGTGCTGATACTACTTCAGAGGGAGATGCTTGTCAAACTACAGCGTGAGTTATCTGCAGCAATGAATTGGAATATAGATATAGCCCTGCTATATGCACTAGTGGTCCTCCAGCTTGTTTATTTGGCTCTCCTTCCAGTGGGATTTGACTTGATTTGAAGCAGAGCTAAGACCTGTGTGAAGGCTGAGATGTTCTAACAAGTTGTGCTACCTTTGAATCAGTAGATGGAGCTCCAAGATAAATCGTTCTAGCCCTGAAGCCGTGCAATCAGTTAAACATACAGCCTTTCGGAAGAGACAGTAATTACAAGACTAAATGATATCCTTAAATAATCACAGGGGATTTATACATCTTCTTCTAAAAATCGTATCATGAATACATAGAGGTTTGTTAGAGAAAAAAAAATCAGATCTCTGCCAGATCTCTCTGGTGTCTTTCCAAGAGTTTAGAAGAGGCTGAACGATAGCCACAGTCATACATGTGCTCTTGGCTTCCGTGCTTTGTGTGCAGCAGCCTATACATTCTAGTTTCTGGTAAGCTGCTTATGATACTGTGCTTTAATTTTAATCTTGTTAAATTCATCTCATTCCTCCCATAAAACATGAGCAGTTGATACTGACTTCCATGTGTTTCTGTACTTCACCATTTTGGCCTTTGGTGTCCCAGACATGATCCGTATTTAGTGCTATAATCATTGTTCAAAAATCTGACCCTCTAGTTTCATGGCACTTTGCATTAGTCTTCAGATTGATGTTTACTCTTCACATACTTGCTAATTGTTCCCACTTTTTAAATGCCTCACGAAAGACATTGGGATGTGGAGACAGCTGAGTGCCTAATAAAAAAGTGTTTTGAGTAGAGGAGAAGAACAATCAACATCAACAATAAGAATTACCTTCCGAAATTGTGGTGCCCATGAAGGATGCTACTGTCCAGCAATATTTTTACTGTGGCAGATAGCAGTAAAAGATGAGCTGTCAGAGCACAAGTAAATGGTTTTAAAATTGTTGATAGAATAACTGAGGCTGTGACAGGAATGAAAATTTGTTTTAGAAGTTGAGTTTCAGAAATACTTGCCATAGAGATACAAATTATTTAGAACATAGCAAGGAGATTGTCATGCAGCTTCTTGCCAAGTAAGTGAAATTGCAAACCTTTCTTGGGAAGTTTTAGGAGGTTATGTGACTAGGCCCAGCGTTTTGGAGAGGAAAAGCAAGAGAAGGAGTGACTGTTTTAAGAAACCTGGATTAGGTCTGAATTAATGTCCTGTAGTTCTCAGTGTGNAATTTGGCTGTGTGATAGCTTCATGCAGTACCAGTAAATCCAAGGCTACCATATTAATTTACTGAGACTCCGGCTGCATCCTGATAGTTAAATAAATATGTATTTACTTCTTCTGATGTGTAAGAAATCCACAGAGAAGCATTAGTAATATTATGTATTAATGTAAGATGAAATGAATAGTGATGTAAGCTAATATGCTGGGCTCTGAACTTTGGCTGCAATGGGAAAGACTTCCTGAGGGACAGTAATCTTCCATCAAATGACGGAAAGATACTGGGACCTTTAAGGTATTAAATCCTAGCAACATGAATTGTTGGAGATGATGAGGCACACAGCTTGGGAACCTGGTTACATCTTCATCTAGATTCTTTCTGGTGATGTTCCCAAGGCTGCACCTCACACCACATCCCTGTTTACCTTCCTGTACCCTTGGAAGAATAAAACCCAGCTTTGTGAGAAGAGCAGATAGAAAGTTAAAATGATCAGACACAGATTTATTATGAACATGTCTTACAAAGAACATGCATTAGAGCTAGAGCACACACCTGATGGTGAAAGTTGAGATAACACTTCCTCCTGTGGGAACAGTGCTGAGATGCAGAGGCCAGAACCCTCAGCAGGAAAAGGCAGATCTGTAGCCTTCTAAGAGACTCCACTGCAAAATGTCCATGGTTTAGGGACCAGCTCCCTTCCCTTCCACTGACCTTGGAGGATGCTGGAGAATTTGTGCATATTAGGGACTGGACATAAGTTATGTTCTACAGAGTTTTGCAGTGGAAATTTTCTCTGAGGATCTGCNTTTTCTCTGAGGATCTGCAGAGTTGCCCTGCTGCGACTCCTTGCAATATTTATGAAAATATTTGGCTCAGTTTGTGAGGCCCTGTAAATCCACAAGAGATCTGCATGCAGATTCTACTTGCAGTTAAGTTTCACCAAAATCCTTGAGTATCCACAATAAAGACCTCAAAGGGGAGTCCTTTAAAAACATGAAATTATTTAGGTGAAAACAGCAAAACACCTTCTGTTGTTTGAAAATTTGATTCCCTGTAACTGTAACCCTTGGCACTCAGAGCAGCATGTTTAATCAGAACTGTGGCTGA